>CM052121.1:4713081-4816057 GCA_028454245.1 Halictus quadricinctus | reverse complement strand
TAAATATAGAATTTACATTTTCAACTTTTGTCTTGCATAGACTCGTCATTATCTCGAAGGACATTGTTCTTTAACGCACTTATATATTTATGCATTCTTAAGAAGTTACTACAAATTTGTCCTTCGATATAATGGCGAGTCTATGCAAGACAAAAGTTGAAAATGTAAATTCTATATTTACATTGATCATTTATTTTTTCTATTAACGCTTCTATTTGCTGTTAACGATTGATAGATTAGTGTAAGCATTTCTTGTTAAGAGACAGCATCGATTTAAAGTTCCACTCTAACATCTACTGTCCTACTCTACTCATTTCCATTTCTACCAGAACCGTGTGTATGAAATACTGCTTTTTGAAACGTAACTAAATGCCAGTTTGTAAGTCCATTGATAGTGTGATTGCAGTTGCGAATGTATATCTGTATGTAAAAAAAAAAACGTTTTGTGTTTATTCGAATGAGCTAGTTGGAGGTAACATCCTCGCAAATAATTCATACATTTTTTAGATCTATTGAACATGAGTTTAATTTAATTTTTTTGTTACTTTGCTTCTATGTTGTTTACACTCCAATTTGGTGCTTTGCATGGTCATCGTGTCAACGTGAAGTGACGGAACGGTGAGGCTATGGAGCTACTATAAGAGAGACGCAAGAACTTTCCAGAGAAGCAACTCGTTGAAAAGTTAATACATCTATTGAAATACTATATTTATTTCGTAACTATACATTCTTTTTGTGTCTATTTATTTGTTAATTTGTATTAATTTATTAGAAAGACAAACCGTGAATAATCAGTGTCCAAGAGTGATAATGCACCTGACTTGTTGCTTGCTGAGACATTAATCTCGATATTTTTTATGTTCCTCAACGTACACGTAGCGTGTTCGTGGTTTTTTAAAATGTTTTTTCTTCGTTCTTTTTTGTTTTAATTTAAGTTTTGCGCGCGCGTTTTACTGCCTTCTCGCATATAGGCTTCGGATAAGGATAGAATTTATAAGTGAGTGAATTTTAAACAATGAACCAGAAGAATCTTTTCTATGTTAGATAAAAAATATTACCAAATCCAAAGATGTAACAGTTTAAAAATAAAAGTTCAGCGAAGATTACGTGCATTATCGTGAACCGCCTAAACGTAGGATTTTAACGAATTTACTTAATAAGAATAACTTTGGTATTATCTAGCATTTATTTTATTATGAACATGAAGGTGGTAATAATTATATTTACTCTTAGTACAAACAATAATTGTTGGTTAATACTGTACAGTCTGAGGTCTCTGTAGGTCCCAAATGCTTGATATTGTCAGGGTTGGCTGTTATTTAGTTTTCTTCTAAAAAATTTAAAAACAGTATTATGTCTAATTATGTTTATAATTATAAAAAGAATAAATGGACTACTAACAGTACGAAACGTGTACGTTTATATACCTCTTCTTCTTTTTGTGTGCCGTCAATGATTCCTGACCACTGTCGTCTGCGCTCTCGTCTTCCGATTGACTACTACTACTACTACTCGAAGAACTACTAGATGAACCACTAGAAGAATCACTAGCAACGCCCGTGTCTTCTTTCACGTCTATTGTTTCTGCTAGGGCTGCTAGTTCTGGCTCTTCATCCCTGAGTACTTTTAACCACTTACGTGATAATTTTGGTCTTCCTCGTACCTACAAAATTTCGATCTAAAAATTTCACGATCACGTTCTGCACAATAAAACATCAAAGTGTACACCTATCCCCCGTACGTTTGGTACGTTTTTACATGGTTTTTAAAAATAAAAACTGTTAAAAACAATTCAAAATAAAAAAAAAATTAACGAATTAACAATATTTACCGTTTTATGCCACACTACTGGAAAATTGGTACGAGAACAAAAATTTTGTGTAACCGCTATAGTCTCATCAAGATTTAAAACAACATGCCACCAGCCGCCAGGAACGAACACTGTTTCGCCAGGATTTTGTAAAATCTCGATTGGCAAACAATCCTGTGGCCAAGTGGATAACTTCGTGCGAGGATAGATAATGGAAAACCACGTGATAGCTTCGTCTCTTTGTTTACCACCCTCGGATGCAGACACCTTCAGAAGTTCTCTGGGGGTGTGTGTAGGAAAGAGGCACCACCGTTTATGTCCTGAAATTAGTGCATTCCAAGCACTGGTCCCTAATGGATCTATGTGAATGCCTGTACCTGCAATTACATTTATTCATTAATTTTCTGAATGAACGAATTGTATTTCCTTAGAGCTGATAAGTAGACAGCAGATTTTATGCATTTCTGACAACGAGTAGGTAGGAAATTTTTATTTTGCATAAAGATCTACTGTCTTCTGATAAACGTAATAACAACACCTACCAGATCTGGCTGGCCCCATAACAAACCAGCGGTATGGTGGCCTTCGATGTTCACCGGCATATTGAAATAGGTCATCGCGAAAGTATGTAGGTATAACATAATCTTCTAACAATTTCTTTCGTCTAGGATGTTCACCGAAGGAACTATCAAAGATGTACAAAGGCGAATCATCGTCGTTATTTAGCATATAATGTATATAGTATTTCATCTTCATCTTAACACTATATCCTTCATTGTCTTCTCCACATTTAAACTTTTGATTCCTGTACTTCTTTACTAATCTCTATAGTTTAATAGAAAATAACATTGTCAGTAGATGTCTACAAAGGATCCCGCGTTTGAATAATATAATTTCAGCATTACTACTTATGAACCTCTATAGTCCATTTGTATTGGGCTTTCCAGCCATTTTGAACACCTTGAATTATCACAGGCTTGTAGGGTTTCTCATATTTCTCTATAAATTCTTCTGTAGATACTTTGGATTCTTCTATGCGATCTACGTTGTCATTAACATTCCAAAAGGACTCGAACTTCTGATTGTAGCCATGCTGAGTCCATGCCACTTTATCTCCAAGTTCTATAAAAAGGGATTCGTCTTGAAAATAAGAAAGACAATCGCGGAAAGCTTCGATAAAGACACATTATACACATAAATATAAAAGCTCTATATAGCACAAAACATTGAAAGTTTCATGAACATCGAAAATTCGTTTACTTATTTATACTGACATTACATCATAAAAGATATCGATTGGTTGTTATACATAAGATTGAAACGATGAACTATTTACTTGTAAGCACGTCATGTTACAGTGTTACATAGATATTATCGTGATACTTTCAGTAAATTTGGAGTTACATCATCCAAGGTCGGCAAAGACAGTTTCGAGCTTGTGTCGCATTTTCCAAATTCAGTTTATAACGACGAGCGTCACGAGAAGACAAACGGTGTCACAATTACTTCTAGTCATACTATCAATATAAAATAAATCGTGAAGAACAGTTGTTTGTTACAATTAATTCTAACGCCCAATAATCACGTCAACGTACAGGTTAGAAAGTTAGGTTATGTCGTGTTTACCTGGCCTTGCCTTCCGTTTAACCTCTTTGATTCGTTTTTTTGCACGGTGATCTAATTTCTGTTCCTCGGCCATGGCTACACGTTCGTTATATTACCTAATTAACCTAGTTACAATATATTTACAATTTACAAACGAGAAATATGCGCAACACGTCATTCAACGGTAACTGTACTCTTTAGTTCGTATGAATTCCGTGTGGTGTATCAAAACATTGGCCGTTGATTTCATGTGTTTGGAGAACATTCAGCAGACCCTTTTTTTCTTCTTCTCTCTTCCTCTCGCGCTCTCTCTCTCTCTTCCTCTGTCGATATTCTGGAAATACACGAATTCGTCTTATTTCGATCTCATGCTCGAGATCCTCGTTGATTGTACATCCGGCGTTCCATAACACTTTTCTTCGTGATTAAGGTGACACCGCGGTCTTAATTAGTATGAAAAGTTCTGTGTATCATCTACAGAGGCGCTGGGTCTTGCGTGCGGACTGCCTACGTGACAAATACCATGTCCTACCAATAGGTCATACTGTAAACGTAATTGCGCTTCTAGAAATATCAATATCGGTACATTCGTTCCCCGAAAGGTATTACACGCACGTACATATTCATATATCGATATATTTTCAATTGTAAAATACATTTCACGGGACAAGTAACTATGTAAACAATCTACAAGCGCAACATTCTAATCTTTCCTTCCGCAAACAAAAATTTTTTGTAATCCTCGCGTTATCAAGTTTTTTCTTATCGCGCCGTAGGTATTACAGATATCATCGAAGTATCGATCATAGTTCTTTTATTAATTGACACGAGTGAATTCTAACGGTACTGTTCAATCTGAGACACGAACAGTTACGTGTATTACGGGATACACGATATTCGAACAAAATTATTCTCATAATCGAGATCTCAGTAGAAAAAATTAAGAAAAAAATACAGTAAAAAACGATAGGATATAAAAATAGATTGTAGTATACGACGTATGAATAATGCATCGCTCGTAAAAGAGTTTTTGAATTACGCTGCGTTCGATGAATGGGAATTTTACTATAGGTATATGCAATATCACATGACTGTAAAAGTTTCGATGGGTTGTTAATAGATGGTGCGGTCTTTATTATTACAACGATAACAATGAACGATCTTGTACAAGTAATTTATGTTCTTAGTAAAGTAGTGTTTTCAAAGATATAGCGGTACTTTAAAAGACGATTGAAGTCGAAGTCTGATAAGGAACCACTTTGTAGAATGAATAAATTATTTTAGGTTAAACATAGTTGATAGAAAAGGCAATAGAAATGCGTTTGGTGCGGTTTAACTTAGAAAAATTCGGAGCTATTGTTATTAGAAAATCAGGGACGAGGGATAGGAGCGGCAGTTGGGATAATAATTGCAAAGAACGGTGGCTATGCGTTTGATCGTAGAAGTTATTTTCGGATAGTCATCGTTTCTGTAAAATGCAATGGAAATCGGTGCGTTCGGTGCATTTCGAAGTTGCACGAACGTAACAAGAAAGTTGTCTGCGCGGTCGAAAGTTCAACGGTTCGTGTCGGCGCATGCGCAGTGGTGGGGTTGGCGCGGAACACCCGGATGTGCTGCCGCACGAGCACGACACGGTAGAAGGAAGAGGCATGACGCCATGTTTTGATGTCGTCATCCCCCCCCAAACCGCTGTTTCTCGAGCTAGCACAATAGTCTGTCAGTGTTTTTCTGTTGTGTGCGCCTCGTGTTCCGTGTTCCTGGTGGCGGTTTTCGGCGTGGCCCGGTGGCACAGCCCTTGAATCGGTCTCTCGTCGGGGTTGTTGATGGTTGGTTTCGCTGGTGAGGCGACGCTCCCGTCCTCGTGGGTCGACGGTCGCTGAAGGTGGCCCCCTTCGTCTTCGGTTTTCATGTCCGGAGAAGTGACCGCGGAGCGGGGGGGTCCTTCGCGAGCGTCGTCTACGTGGTGGTAGTGTCCTAGTGCTGGCGACGGGGACGAGAGTCGACGATCCACTCCGTTCTACCGAGAAACGGTAATCTCGTTTCCAAGTGGTTACGTCACGCGACCCTGAGAGGCCTGGGCTTCGCCGGAGGAAACGGGGTTTGCCAGAGAAGTGGACGTCGACGACGACGGGGACGAGGACGACGGCCCTGCTAAAATGGAGCTGCGCCTGCACTCGCCAGCCGGAGCAGAACCAATCGTCTATCAATGGCCCCTCACTTCCGGATCTGGATCCGTGAGTGCAACTCGTTTTCTCATGTTTTCGTCGTTTTCTGTTTTTCTTTCTTTCTTTCATTGGCAGTCCCGATTCGGACCGATGCGCTGCGTTTATGTGCCGCCGCGAACGCCTACCGCCTATGACCCTGCCATTTATCCCCCATTCGCACACAGCTGATCGTACTGTTCATCCCGCGAAGCGAATTCTTTGGTTACAAGCTCGATCGACGCAAGTCACATGTTTTTACCTTGTAACCCTTTTCAGCTATCGTAGCGAGAAACATGTTTCGGAATATATCGCGACAGTCAACTGCAACACAACAGAGATCGTTTGTTGCAAAAAACTCGGGGCAGATGGCAGATACGCAAAGGGACATTTAAAGTTGTACACGGACCGCCGAATATTGTTTGTATTATTATTTATTTCGGCTTCGCAGGGCAAATATTGAAAGATTATTGAAATCTGATGCATACGTAAATAATAGACTCTGCCTGTCATGTGCATAATCATATTAGCACTTGTGCTCGAAATAAATACAACTGCAAAGAACTAATCATCTACAATTTTATTTATAATTGCAATAACACAACATTTTTACGTGTCGATTTAAAAAAAGTGTAGAAACAAACAGAACATCGTAGAACAATGCAAGCGGACATCACTGTATTCTTTATTATAATTAGACGTGTTTACATATTTTTTCATACCTCTGTGATCTCTGTACCTTGTAATAATGAGTACATTCGAATTAATTGTATGCATTGTGTACATGGATGAAAGGAAGTGAGAGAGAAGCAACATGAAAAAAAAATTAATGTAGAATAACATGTTTTTGTCTAAATTTGTTTAAATTTGTATGTAGTGATATGGTTTATTTGTATACAGTGTCCCAGGAGAATTTTTTTTTTAAGGAAATTTGGTTTTCCCATACACAACAGTATATGAATTGGCACAGAGTAAATTTGTGTTATGGTATAATAAATTTAGGTCCTAAGGTAAGGTCAAGGTTAGGTAATAAGTTTAGGTGATTTATGACTGTAGTAAATACCAGGGCAGAGAATATATAATTTATAGCATGCTGTAAACTTTTTTTGCTATATTACTTGTCCCTTGTTTATAATGCTTTCCCTGCAAGGAAGGTCCAGATAGTTTATTCATGGGAAAGGTTTTTACTGTTTCTGCCAAAATGTTGTGCTAGTAATAAAACAGCTTTTTTTAAACAGAATGCATCATTGAATTTAGAAAAGATTTTTCAATATTTAATTTTCAGTGCCCAAGTGAAATTATCCACGTTAGAAGCACATTGTATATTTATATGTACATTTGAGTTTATAATACAAAAAGTCAAAATGTTGTCACTTGTTCTATGTACGCTTGTTATTGTAAAGCACCATTAAAATCAAATTGTATCTGTCATGCAAATAAATCTTATCTATTAATTACTTATAGGATCGACACGATGGCGCACTCGATGTTGTTGAAACAATGCGATGGGTTTGTGAAGATTTGCCGGACTTGAAATTACCGCTTGAGAATAACATTCTGTGCGATTATGATACCAGGGACTATGAGAGTATGAAAAATTTATGCGACAAATTCAACAGAGCAATCGATAGTTTAGTTCAATTGGTAAGTAGAATACTTAGCAATGGCATACTGTAATTAGACTGCGGATGTGTAAGCAGTTTCCAATATATTTTAATATTTGTTCGATATTTTTATAAGGCATAAATGCATAAAGATCCGCAGTCCTGTAACAATAATCTGTCTGTTTGTTTGAAACTTTGAAACTAATTTACTGCAGGAAAAGGGCACTAGTTTACCATCTCAAAGGCTAAATAAACGACCTAGTCGAGGTTTATTGCGACATATACTTCAGCAAACGTATAATCAAGCTGTAGTGGAACCAGATAAGCTAAATCAGTATGAACCATTCTCGCCGGAAGTGTATGGGGAAACCAGTTACGAACTCGTCTGTCAGATGATCGATCAAATCGAAATAACCGAAGACGATGTGTTCGTTGATCTGGGATCTGGCGTTGGCCAAGTAGTTCTACAAATGGCAGCAGCGACGTTGTGCAAAATTTGTGTTGGCGTCGAACGGGCCGACGTACCCTCGAGATATGCACAAGTATGCCATTCTTCTAGCGTTTAGTTTGTATCTTTGCAATTCTTGATATCTACAAGTCTCTTATTTCTGTCAAACATTAGAGTATGGAAGTAAACTTTCGTAAATGGTTGAATTGGTACGGAAAAAGATGCGGCGAGTATCGTTTGGTAAAAGGCGATTTTTTAGCTGACGAACATCGTGAAAGCATTACCGGAGCAACAATAGTGTTTGTCAATAATTTTGCGTTCGGTCCGACGGTGGATCACCAGCTGAAAGAACGGTTCGCTGACCTGCGGGACGGTGCACGTATAGTATCATCGAAATCATTCTGCCCCCTTAACTTTCGGATAACGGATAGAAATCTTAGTGGTAGGTAATACATATACGACTGACGCACGATCGACAATTTAAAAATGTGTGATCACGGGCACGAGTTCTCTTTGTTCACAGATATCGGTACAATAATGCACGTCTCGGAAATGTCACCGTTGAAAGGTTCTGTCTCGTGGACTGGTAAACCAGTGTCTTATTATTTACACGTAATCGACCGTACCAAGCTAGAACGTTATTTCCACCGTTTAAAGAATAACAAACAAGGTGGCGACGAAAATTCTGATTCTGTGATAAATAACACTGCCAGCAGTAATAATAAGGTAACGAGTAGGGGTGAGAGAGGTGACAGAGCTAAGCGTGATCTGTCGCGTCAGCTGGAAAGTCCAAATCATTCAGAGCAGCAAGGAACGAACAGTGATTCGGACGCGGATGACGGTACAATGAAAAGTCGCCGGCAGCCAAACAAAATTCGTAGGAAATTGAATAGAAAAACGAACGGTATCACGAGGCCACCTGCCAGAGGAGGCAGACAAAGAGGCAGAGGCGTGAAGAAGTCCAAACCTAAGAAAGCGATTAATATCTCTGGTTTGGACCTGCTGCACAGTCAAACGTTACTCAGCACGTCTCCGCAAGCTCTGGGAAAAAAGCCTCCTCCCGCGCCTGGTTGTGTGGATCAACAGTTATCTTCGTTATCGCTCTCCTTGCAGTCCCATTCCACCTCTGTACACGAAGAACTTAGTATACCACCTGCTCCGTCCGCCACTCCATATGCTTTGCAGATACTTCTGGACTTGTACAGGTATCCTTTCGTACATAGCTTGTTTCACCTTCGTTTACATGGAGAGTGCGCGACCTCCGGGTCTCCGATCTAGTTAAAACTTTGCACAGAGAGTTCGCGCACTCTCCTTGTTAGTCTGACAAAAGGATTGTTTATCAACGGATCGTCTGTTCGCAGGGACCAATTCATGCTCATATTAGAATCAATGAGAACGCCACAGTACAGAGTATCGGTGAATACAGACATCGCAAAAGAACGGGAGAGGAATTCGAAATTGCAGTCGAGAGCGGCGCAGCTGGAGAAACAAATAAAAGTATTAATCGACGATAGCGTAGCTTTATTGAAAGCGAGAATGACTGAGCTAGGTATAAACGCAACGTCGCCTGGAGACTTACTTGCCAAAGCTAAGGAGATCGTTCTTCGACATAAGCAGCTGCAGGCTAAGGCGAGTAAATTGCAAGCGCAAGTCGCGTCCATGGAAAGCGAGCAATCGAGACTGACGGCGCTCAGACACCAAGAGTTGCAGGAGAAGTATAGCAGTCTGACGAATGCTAACGGTATAGCTAATCCGCCGCAACCACTCACGCAAGATTATATATTGAAGGAGATATCTGCTACTCTTTCTCAACGCAAACGATTGCACTGCCAGGTAAATAGTATTTGGGTTTTCGCGAACTTTCCGTTGAACCCAATAAAAACCGATGATAAAAATATGCGGGGTAATCTATAATTTCAACTTATCGAGCAGGTATCCAAATTGGAGCACGAGCTGAACGTGTTAGAAAGAGCGAGCAACGAGAAGCAAGCTGCCGCGATAGTCCAGCAGCAGAGAGAAGCGGCGGGTACTAAGCATTCGCAAAGTCAGCACCATCATCAGCAACAAAACGGGAAGAGTGGATCGACGAGAAAAAGCAGAGAGGGCCGATCCAGATCACAAGAATGGCCGGATGTTCCAGATATCGGCAAGATACAGGAGAACAATCCAGAGATATTGGCACAGAAGATCTTGGAAACGGGCAGACAGATAGAGGCTGGTCGCATGTTAAATAGGCAAAATACTAGTACAAGTAGCAATTCTAGAACCAGACTGCCACAAGCGTCTCTTAGCTTTTCTACGACTTCGTCATCGTCTATATCATCTTCACTACCGCAAACCAGTAATAAAGAGACAGCGAATAGGACCCAGGAGCCTCCCAGGGTCGCGGACTTTGAGGATAGACTAAAGTGTATAATCACAAGTGTCTTGAACGAAGATCAACAAAATAGAAATAAACAGCAACAAATGCAATTACAACAAAATCAGACTGAGCCCGATCGAAAGCGTATCGCGTTACCGCAGAATGTCTCCACTCCAGACTATACACAGGTAAACCTTTTGTTGAAACCATTAACGCTCTCTTTCTCTTCTATAATCATTATTTGTGTGTTCATCAAACTATCACGATCTATCAGGAATGAACTCAAGAATGAATATCATTGTAGGTTTCACCTGCAAAGTTAGCACTTCGCCGTCATCTCTCCCAAGAACGCCTTTCATCTCACTTAACACCATCTGATAGGCCAACAATCGACTCCAGGCAACCGAGTCATGACAATCGTATTGTAACAGGAGGAAATGGATTGCTGGGCACTAGGACAATCGGCGATTTAGTCAGCGGAGAAATAGAGAGGACCCTAGAGATATCCAATCAATCGATAATAAACGCTGCCGTTGACATGAGCGCGATGATAAGACCGGAAACCGTGTATTCACCCATCAGCAGACCTGCTAGCGCGGAGGGCGATGCTGGTCTATCGACTCTCGCGCATGTAGCAAGTTATGCACCGACTTCTTCTGCAGTTTCGACCTGCACACCAACTGCCACTTCGAGATCATCCGTATTGTTCACACCAGTAACACAGGCGCAGAGGTATTGTACATGTACGGGGTACAGTATTTCAAACGAGTCAATGTCTTTGATTGATCTGTTTCAAATGCCACACCTTGTATATCGGCAAATAATCGCGAAGAGATTCCACTATAATTTACAACTTCCTTCTTCTGCAGATACACACCGGTTCAATTACCTCGCGCAGACATCAAACCATACCATGAATCGTACTTCACTGACAATCCATCGCAGTCACTTGCACAATCCCATCCTCCGCCATCTTTGCACTCGTCCCAGGCTGGATCGAATGGTGAAGTACTGCCGGTGGAAGGACTGGCGGCGTCTTTACACGCTCGTATATTAAACAATCACAACGCCAAAACCGAGGCGATGCTTTCTACAAATCGAAGGTATTGCAATTTCTCCCGACTTTCTATCTTTCTTATCTCACTTATCTAGGTGAATCCGCAGAACAGCTACCTACCCTCCGATTTCGATGATTTTTTGATATGCTGTAGAAATTGATATTTTGAACAAGTTTTTCCTTTGCACATTAGCGGCGCACAGTGGGGCGAAACGACTTGATGGCCATCAAAAATCTGTATAGGATATTTCCATGATAGTGTTTCGTTTCTCTGCCGTCGAATAGAAGGAGGAATAAGAAACATGGAGCGCGAGTGAGACACCAGACAGCGGGAGTTCACTTCAAATACCACTACTTCAAATACTTCGATATACATATAATAAACTATGTAACTAACTTAAACTGCATCTTCCAAAGTAACATTTCTCAGAACCATGAATTAAAGTTATGGGATCGTAAGACATCTTGGTGACAGTTATGATTTTCTGCTGACTTTAAGCATCGGGCACAAGAAAACGAAAGCAAATATTAGAAAATGGAGTTTATCATATTATAATACAATTAACTCTCTCTCTCTCTCTGAGGTAACAGAAATTTTTTCTAAATTTACAATGTTACGAAAATCGAGTCAGATCGTTTCGTCTCACTAAGTAGAAAATGGCAGAACTCCGTTTCCAATGTAGTATTGACGAAGTTAGTTGGTAGCGAGACTAGTAAACTGGAGATTATCAAATCAAATCCCGGTTGTTCACAACGGTTTTTATTTCTTTTTTGTAGTTTCACTTATAGTTACCATGTACATGATTCGGGATGATAATCATCGTACATACACTTAAAACACAAAAAACTTCGACGCCAGGAGCATTGAATAAATGATTGTTTGCTACATGCATATTTCTTGTTTTTTACTTCGTCAGAAAAAGCTATTTGGTTCACATTAAAAAGTATTTCGCGGGTTAAAGTTAATTTGAAATTTTTCTATATAATTTTGAACTATGATTATAAGTGATAATATTTATTCATGAGTGAAGCTACGAAAAAAGAAATAAAAAAAATGTGAACAACTAGGGATTTGATCTGACGATCTCCAGCTTACTAGTCTCGCTACCAACTAACTTCGCCAATACTACATTGGAAATGGAACTCTGCGGTTTTGTACTTGTACTGCGTATTGAAGGTACGTAACTTTTAACTGTTTATTTCTTTAATGTTTTTAAATCATCGAAATCGGAGGGTAGGAAGTTGTTCCGCAGGTTCGCCGTTCTCTAATACAATCGTATGAGAACAGTGTGTAATACATGTTTGCTTTGCTGTAGATTTCAACCATATCCCAGATATGCAACTAGTAGTAACAGTAATGGTAACACGACTACGAATGGCATTGTAACGGCCATTTGTCAATCACAGCCGTCGATGCCAGTGAAAACAGAGGCGGTCGGGTCGTCGATAAGCACAAGCGGAGCACCATTGAGTCCTCTGGTAGAACCACACTCGAATACGTCTACTCCACTAGTCGATGAACCACAAATGACCACGCAGAGGCAACGGAACGGTATTGGCGACGACGGTAAGCAGAACAGCATTCCGTAAATTTCACTATACATTTCCTTGTAACGCGCGTTCTCTTACGATTACCAGATTTAGAAAATGCTTTGGAATGTACACACCCGAGTTTCTTTCAAATGTGCTTTCTGTATTGGCTGGCAGAAGAAACGACAAAGTTATACCTATAAGTAGACTGTGGATCTTTATGCATTCATTTATTTTTGATTTCACTATATTGTAGCAAAAGAGATATTTTAATTTGTTGTAAAACTATCTGCGGAAATGGGAATTCCGCAGAAAGATCTGTGATCTATTTATAAACGAATGATATACTGGCTTGAACAGTATCCAACATAATGAAATGAATTACGAAGCTGGCAATAGCCTAGGAAAGTTCTCCAAATTTACAAGTTAAGCTCTATACTTACATTTTATTTCTATTACCAGTAGTTCGATCCCCATACCTGAAGTATGATTTACTTATTCTCCCATTAGATATCCTTTTATTTTTTTTTATATTCCTGTACTTTACGAACCCTTTACTAAACACTCTGCTTTATTATTTTTTTCCCCCAAACACTGTTAGTTTCTGCTATGCATCTATTTTTTTTTTTTTTTTGGACGCACTAATGGTTTAGAACTGTTGTCTATGGTTTACCTTATTCTTATGGAGCTGGTACCCGATCTTTATTTATATTTATTTTTGTTGTTGTTTGCTGTATTTGTTAGATGCACTGTAGCTGTTTGTTGGTTAGCTCTGTCTGTCACATACTCAATCTCACTCACAACCCTTGAAGCTTGTTTTATTAGAGATTGAGACACAAATCAGAGGGAGAAATGAAAATGTACGGCTGCCTGTGGGTTGGTTCGTGGTTGCTGGTGAGTTGTCCCACAGGGGTTGTTCAAAATTTTTTTTTCATTTTTTTCCATTTTTTTTTTCTTAATTATCGTTATTACAGCCATATCACAAGACATACAATTTTTTATCCGCATTTCTATCTCATACAAGAACAAGGATACCGTATAAATAGTCAGAAAAGAAATATTTCCATGAAAATAAGCCAAACTGTGAAACCGGTCATTCCGAAGAAAGTTGTTTAACATTTACAGCATACCTACTCGTACATATAAGAAACCCAGAAAGAGAAACAGAAGCATGTCGACGATATCAAAACATTATTGCACCTTAGTCAATGGGTTTTCGTAATTATTAGTGCATGCTCTTCTTGCATGAATATATTCCTTCCTCGTAAACATGTACATATACAGCAGACATGTAATGATAAGTTGTATACAATAAGTACAGTTACACTTAAATAAATAAAAACTGTTTCACTGTTACAACATTCTCCACTTTCTTTGAACCTTTTTCTTCCATCAGTGCGCACAACAAGGAACACTATTCTTCTTTCTACTTCTACTATTCCACTTCTTTTTATTATTTCCTCGATACAGAACATTATACAAGCATACGTGTGCGCATACGTACAATATTGATATATGACAATTTACTTGATAGTACGTACTGCGATTGAAAAATGTTCTTGGCTTATTTTTATGAAAATTTGTCAGAATATTGCATTGGTGTGCGAGAACTCGAAAATGAAGGGTTCTCGATGATTTCAGGAATCTCGAATGTTACGGGATTCCCTAGAATTTTTAATTTCATAAATCCCGACACTTTCGGGTTCTCGAACACCTTCAATTGTTACGCTTGACCGATGAGTTGGCTAATTGCAGTGTGTTTTTCAGACGGAGAAGCGGATTGGCAGGATAGAATCAGTTCTGGATTCGACAGATTGGTCGCGTTCGCCTCGACCGAGTTGGACAAGCGAAGAAGGTCTACGGAGGGAGTGAACACGAGTCCTGACAGCGGTTTAGGTTCTGACAGTACTGTGACAGGACCACCGCCGGTGATTCCGTCGCCGGACGAAGCGCTAGGACCTCCTCGTACACCTTCACCGACCAGTCCTCGACCACCGAATCCCTCCAACAACACCAGCAACAGTTCATCCTCGGTGCCGCTGAAATATCAACGTCAGCCTGACCCCGAGCGGCATCATTTTAAGAAAAAGTTTTTTCATAGAGATTGGAATAACTCTGGAGGCACCAGTAAGTTTCGTCCTAAAGGCAAGGATTGGGATTGGAATCATTCAGGACAGTGGCCTTCGAATGACGAACAATCTTAATCCGACTTTTATACTTGTAATCATTGAGTATGAAGCTTTTTAACTAAGGATTTCTCTTACGGTTGTTAGGTTTGCAGAATTGAGACAATGCCGTCTGCGTTTCTTGATTGCGGATGATGTGTCATTTCTTTTGATGATAACAATGTTATTACTATCCCCCTGCTCCCTGTAGTATGGTTAAAGTAATTTTATTATTATTATTATTATTATTACGATTATGATTATTATTAAATAATTCAGTACAATGTTGCAGTACATTAGACGCTTGGTTGAGAATGCGGCAAAACCGCGTTCGAGAGCTCTTTATTAGATCTTTGTTTTGGGTTGAAGAAAATAATGTTTGAGCTCGGATTTGAGAGATTGTGAGAGGGAGAGAGATAGAGAGAGAGAGCTTGTAATAATTTGTTTCACTTGTTTTCGTGATATTTCGCGAAGAAATATATGTATATATATTTATTGTCGCGATGAAAATTCACGAGGCTAAATGTACTGCGAAATTGAAGTTCTATTTCAATGGTAAAAAAGCTATTTAACACTTAGCTGTATACACCCCGCGTATATCGAGGAGAGACGCGCGAAGGTGAAGAGAAAAACGCGAAGTCACACTGTTATACATCACTCACTGATAAGCATTTTAACACTTAACATTATTAGCCCATTGCAGTTTTCTGGGTGATGATTAAAACAAAACAAAAAAAAGCAGATGAACCGAGTCTAAGGGTTAAATATTAACTATTTGATATATGACATACGGTGAGAATGTGTTTGCCTTCGTAAATATATGCTATTATACCATAGAGATTATATTCCCAGAAGGATAATCGAACGGTTTGTAAATGCGCGTCTGTAATTATGGTACATCGCTGTCACGCGTTACGTAGTGCAGTTAATGGGGAGGAGAAGTAGACGCGAATAATCGCCGTGCAAAAGAATGTGCCATGCATTATGGATGCTGCACGTTGACGATAGTTGGTAAACAAAACAATGTGGACAGAAGCTACCAAAACCTATGTGTGTTCGTAGCAAATACTCGCTGTAAGTTTTATACACGCGACTCTCATTACGGGGGCGCCGATTCAGATGCATTTTTAGATTTTTATCGAACTTCAGCGATTTTATTTAAATCAATTGAACCGTTCCGGTTTAGAAGCGAACCACTTAAAAACGTTTTGAAGGTATTCTAATTGTTTTTGTACAGTAGCAGATAATATATAACGTGCGAGTAATGAGAAAACAATATGGTACAAACATTACATTGTATTTTATATACGGATAGCGATGGAAAACGCTTAAAATACTTCTGAGCGATTTTTCGGTGGTTTGCGGCTGATTGTTGATAATATTTCATTTAAGATATTTTAAAAATGATTACGATCAAAGTATCTAAGAATCTAAGAAACAATTTGTACATACAATCGCAGTTGTATTCGACGAATACAAATTTTATTCGTTCGATATGATAATACCAATTCAATTAATTCAAATACTAAATAAAATTAGTATGCTTCTGATTGAATTGAATTTCACGATCGAATTCTTGGTTTTTAAAACACTGTTGCAAAAATGGTTAGGGCTAGAGAATTATACACGCCACGGGGTGATTTTAATTACAATCGTTAAAACTATGTGAGCACATTTGCGATCGGGTGATTACGAACCGTACGCGCATGAAATTTTGTAAAAATCTGAGAGTGTCGTTTGCGACGGCCTCCCCCATCAGCAATCTTCCATCGTTTCTGGAAGGTTTTATATCGAAGTGTTCACTGCCGCTGTTAGAACGTTACGGTGGCAGACAGTGAAAAGAATAGTCATTTCACCGAGGTTTTAATTCGTTTCTCTATTTTTTTATCTTTTTTTTTCTTTCGGCACAAATTTACCCACTGATTTGTAAGATTGTGCAGAATGCATCCAAAGAATGATCTCTGCGAGTTTATCGAGTAGCGAAGAGAAGAAATAAAATGAAAACGGGCGGTTTCGTCGGCGGTGCTCGTTCCAGACCGCCGGCGAATTCGAGAATGAATTTGTAAATAGATGCGACGCAACATCGAGTAATGCGCGTCTATGTATAAAAGATTTTTTAGTCACTGTGTCGTATATATAGCAGTATCGGAATGTTGTATAGAAAGAGAGAAAAGAGTGAGTGCGAGAGAGAAAAAAAAACGGAAAACAAGAAAAAACGAGAACACAGTTCCGAGAGCGATCGTCATTCAATGAGTCTTGTAAAAAAAGGAATAACTTGACCGGCTCGCCGTATATAATTGTAATTAGTTATCGAATTATTTAATAATCCTCCCTGTTTCCCCCCACCCGATTCTCCCCTGCCCCGAACGTATACATTTAACACATAAACGATTAAATAACGATGTAGGCACCTGCCAAGTTTAGCGTGTTATATACACTGCCGAATCTTCTATTAATTTTATTATTGATCATGATTATTTATTGTTTTTATTGAAATATTTTAATACTAAGGTTTTTGTAACAAGCAGATGCAGATAGTTTTCTCTTTCAGCCCCACCTTCCCAGCGAGCGTAATTATTAATTGTCACGCGACACACAAATCTTACGAGTCATGGCTACCACGTGGACACAACGAGAACTTGCGTGTATTGCGCTGAAACAATTTTCACTCGAGTCCATTGTTGAAGCGCGACGAGACAGAATGGACAAAAACACAAGCATAGAACGTTGGACACATTTTTAAGCGTATATCATCCATTGAGATGTTTTGTACGATCATGACAACTGTAATCGATACGATTATGAACAGAAATTTTGTTGTAATGGATCTAGTTACGTCTAGGTAGCAGTCATTCAATTGCCACGTGAGTGAGTGACGTCGAGAAGTTCTAGAAAAGCTGTAAAACGGTATCTTTAGATATATGTATGTATAGTATATATGTACGTATATATATATATAACGCATCAGAGTACAAAGTTCTGCCTGAGAACAGATTATATTTCCTATATAGCATCAGTTTTGTACATCGAGCAACAAACGCATTCAAATATACCACATTTTTTTCAAAAACTCACTACATTCTTAACCGATCCATCACAATGAGCTCATCATAGTCTTAAAAATGTTTTCTACACTATACTGGTGTACTGCATCCACAATGCGCTCACAGTGCTTATGTTATTTCCATACTGGCGCCGATACTTTCTCAGATTATTTCTAAAGAAAACTATTTCATCGAAATTGGTGTGCTGTTTTCTACACGCAGTTCTTTTCCATTTTTTGGTAAAGACACTTATAAGATTGATAGACTTCCTAAATTAAATGGTAATGATGAACATGCTGAATTATTTCAAGGCAGTTCCATTCGTGTACAAGAGATTTCGTGCAGTATTATAGAAACGTGTAGGCAACCGGTGAGGGTAAAAGTCAGTGATGCGTGCCATTCTAGGGCCTAGCATTGTTTAATTCATTCAGATCTCGGTGTGAACGACCCCCGGCGATACAGGTGCCAGCATGCAGCTCATATTGTGCACGTTTTTGCAATGATAAACGATATACGGGTTTCGCAACGCGTTATGCACCCACTCGCGTATATATAAGAACAAGTCCTCCGTCATTCCTGTTTGTACTTGAACTTGAAAACTAACGAGCATAAAATGGCCTTCGCGTTAAAAACGATACTATTGGCTTCGTTGAGTGTAGCAGTCGTCGGGTGGGACAACCGGGACACGGAAATCGTTTTGCTACCATTATGGAACACGGAAGACCATACGGAGGTAGACGTTCACCATACTCGTTAATAAAACATTGCCGCCGTGACCATTTACGGTAACGATTAAGATGTACGGACAGAACGTTTCAATGAAGTCGATCGGCAGAAAATCTGTAACGTATCGAGTGCGAACAATTAGAGTACGACTTGTGTATCAATTATACACTCTGGCGATAGTGTGCGATTATCTGCTTCCTAGGTTTTTTAATGACAGTGTTACGATTAAAAGAATGGAAAATTGCTTATTAAAGAATAAATGTTGATCGTTTAAGACTATCGAGCAACCGCCGGCGGGTAAAGCGTTAAATAACGGATGCATAATGGAAATAGTAAATGATATCTGAGGTCACTGAATACATTTTCTCGCATTCCTCGCTCGCTTTTACTTCTGGAAATTCCCAGCATAAACAAATTGCAGGTGCCGCTAAGTTTTAAGGCTTTCGATCGGTCCGTCGACTTGAGACTTCGTAGAAACGACAGAATCGTCGCGCCGAACTTTCAAGTTTGGAAACACGACCGTGAAGACAACCTGGAAGAACTGGGAAACCTGAGGGACCCGTTTTCCTGCCATTATTTGCACAGGAACGAGTACAGTTCGGCGGCCATTAGCCTCTGCAAGGAGCACGGCATGGTCAGTATTGCATTCTTTTTCAGAAAAATTATCGAACCTTTCGCATCGAGATTTCGAAAGTTTCTGAAAGCAAGTCCCCTCTGTCGCCACAGCAAGGCCTGGTCTTCCTGGACAACGTCACCTTGGAAATAACACCTTTGCAAACCGAGGACCTCCCATTTTTCAACGATCATCGTGTCAGACAACGTTCGGACTCGCTCGGAGAACCGCATATCGTCAAACGGGCCCAACTTCCGCCAATGTTCCACGCAGACGATCCGAAACGATACAAACGCGACAATTCCATCGACGCCGAGCTCGACGAAGAAGAACTGCGAGAGCTCCGAAGCAACAGACTCGACAATTTCATCAACACCGTCCTCACGGAGGAAGACTTGCAAAAGCTCAGAAGAAACAAATTCGAGAAGGCGTTGACTCTGGAGCTGGCAGTCTTCTTCGACGAGCCTGGCTACAACCTCTTCGCCCCCTTCTTCGACAGGAACGACCAGGAGATCCGGGACATGATGCTAGCTTACATAAACGGTGTCCAGGCGGTCTACCATCATCCCAGTTTAGGTGTCATCGTCGATATCTCCCTGGTCAGACTGGAGATCATGCAGAAGCAACCCAGAGACCTTCCCCACTTCAACGGCGACAGAGGTAACTTGCTGAACTCCTTCTGCAACTATGCTATGAAGAAGAACCCTAAAGACGAGTTCCACCCCGATCATTGGGACATGGGGCTCTATGTTTCTGGACTGGATTTCTATTCCGAAGAGGCTGGACAGAAGAACAGTGCCACCATGGGACTCGCCACGGTCGGTGGAGTATGCATCGACGAGTATTCCTGCGTTATAGCCGAACTCGGTGTCACCAATCAGTTTGGCAAACCGTTTCCGTCCGCGGGATTTACGTCTGTCTACATTGCCGCGCATGAGATCGGCCACAAGTAAGTGTACACGACGTGCTGAAACGCAGGACTATGTAGAAATAGGAATTTTGAAATAGTCTGTGGATCTTTGTACATATTTTACTTGTTCGGGACAATTTTCTATGAGCTGAGATAAAAAAAAAAGTACTTTCTAAACTCTCTTCCCAAAAAGTCTAGGTATGCACCACGACTCGACAGGGAACTCGTGCCCCAAGGATGGCTACATAATGTCCCCAAGCAGAGGCACCCACGGGGAAACACTCTGGTCGCCCTGCAGTAGAGAGTTGGCCGAGAAGTTATCCTACACGAAACCTTGCCTGCAAGACAGACCCTCCGGACAGGCAGCTGATCACCTGGACCATACTAGATTCTTCGATCTACCCGGAAGAGTATGGACATCGAAGAGACAATGCGAGGTGTTGCTGCGAGACAAGGACGCGACGGTGGCAACCTTGTACCAAGCCTGCGAGGCGTTGCAGTGCAAGACACCTCACAGAAGCGGCTACTACATCGCTGGACCAGCTTTGGACGGGACCTATTGCGCTCCTGGAAAAGAGTGCAGAGGGGGCGAGTGCAAGAACGCGTTGCAGATCCCTTCGGGGGCGAACGGGCCCCAAGCTAGGCCCTTCGGTTGGAGCGAATGGCTCCCCGGAGCCTGCAGCAGCGGTTGCTTGATGAAATCCACCGGAGCGAGGAGCAGGCGTCGGTTCTGCAACGGGCCGACGCAAGAGAACGCGGAAGCAGGCTGCCAGGGGCCTCCGTACGACGTGGTCCTCTGCAGGGACGACAAGCTCTGTAATAAGAAGAAGCGTAGGAGTAGCGTCGAATTCGCGGCGCTTAGGTGCGCCGAGTTCAGCGAGAGCCTGCCAGAATTGGACGGGAAGGGTGGCGGGCTGCAGGCGCCGCACGAGCCCGAAAGGCCATGGATGGCCTGCGCTATATTCTGTCGACGGAAAGACATAGCGTCTTATTACACGCCGCGCGTCGAATTAAACGACCTTGGCCTTGACCCATACTTTCCAGATGGCACATGGTGCCACGCCGAACAGGGACAACAGTATTTTTGCCGGCAACATCATTGTCTGCCGGAGAGCTTTCGTTTCGGGAAAACGATAACGAACGGCCGTTCGTCGGACGATCGTCTGTTCGGGCCGCAGAACGCGCATAAGGACGGCCTGCATCTCGACGATCAGGTGATCAAGTATTTCAGCCTGGGGCCGGACGGACGGCCACTCTTGACCTCTTTGTCTCGCGGTATTGGATTTCCGCCCGGCGAGGACGAATGGATCGATAAAGACTATGTTGAGTTGGCAAACCCGCCGCTGGAGGCGAGCTTCGATCCGCAACACTTGCGGAAATAGGGCCGCAGCGCCGCGTCGCCGTTTCGAAGATCACAGACCCTGGGCTCTTACCTCTTTCAGAGTGGATTGGCCAAGTTACAGTTCGAGATTGCAATCGAGAAGCAAAGAGAAAGACACTGAAGGGATTCAGACTGGAACGCTACTCTGCCAAAGAATGCCGAGAAAGTCTCTAAACGTTCGTTCAAGGCCTACGCTCAAGTACAGGACCTCCATGGTACAGGACCGGCTCTGTTTATGGTCCCTCAAGTGTCTTGTCTTCTTTGCCACCAGTCCAGGATGACATAAGCCAGACAACCGCTTTCGTATTACCGAGTTTTCTTCAAGTATTCAGCAATCAGCTGAATCTGCACTGCCGACTTTGTTCAGTACCTTTGCTACAAGCTTTAGTAGCCAGAATGGCTACAGGCATGATACAGGATTTGTAATAATAAAAACAGTGGAATAATTGTGGTTGTTTACTTTTTTTTTTTTTGTAGCTCAACTTGTGAATTTTAAGATCATACATTTTAAGCTTCATCTTAGAAACTATTTTCAACTATTCGAACATATAAATACAACATAAACGCAGTCGTAATCAATGCAATATTTACAGATCATTTACAACAGACAGAAATTATTCTTCTAACTCATCCAACAGAAGTTGAAATCATTCGGTCCAGTTTGGAAAAGGCTGGAGCGTCCGCTTTACTAGTCGACGAATAATTTTGGTGGGGGATGACGGAGATCCGTCTGACGTCTGTAGACGTCATAAAAATTAGGGCAAATTGGGGAAAACCCTGACGCAACCTTAGGAATTGTTGGGGAGTTGAAGGCGTATGTTATCTCTTTTGTTGGACGCACGCAGTTTCGTTTATTCAAGTATCAACGATCGCAACGGGTATACAATTATTGGTACAAACTTTCTGTTGGGAATCATTGATCTCGATTAGAGCGTTCTCGTGTCAAAGGCTCGATACATGTGTATTTTTGATCTGTCCACCTACTCGCGTTCCGGTATCCCGGGTTATTATTATCTAACCCCATCCTCCGTTCGCGCATGCAACGTGTGCAAGTACGATTACGCCGCCGAGGGGAGTTATAACGCTAATCGTGTTGCGTTTACGGAATGTGGCGCGCGCGTGAACGAAAAAAGAAAAACCGAGGGGGAAACCGTGAATTCATATAAATATAAACGTGCGAGCGCGCGCGCACGCTTAAGTATTTTGCATCGAAGATTCTCTACCGTTTCTCGGCTGTGCAGCTGTGTGTGAAAGTATCTCGGAGAGATAGGACGATGACGTCACCCCACTTCGGTGCCTATTTTAAGAGTGTCCCGATGTTATATCCAGCGTAGGAGCGAATATCAAGAGAGACAAAAGGATCAAAGAAAAAACTACGGAACGTGTCTGTGGATTTTAATTGTATCGATATTATTTTTTTTAGCGTACAAATAATTAACCAACCATTAAAATTAAGAAAACGCACGACATAAGAAAAACAATCAGCTCGATATTACAAAGAGTTACTTCTCTGACTCGCGCACGACTGCTTCTCGATATGACAAAACGTGACCACTGATCATTGTGAACCGCGCGAACAATGTCGATTTTTCTAACTTTCTTTTTTTTTCAAGATTATTTTGGAATATTTCCAAAGACTATGACCTTTTCAAGGGGAGGGGGGGCGTTGTTGTCATGTGTGTTTGTATCTCGATGGGAAATCGAAAGGAGCTAACAACACTACCGTAAACAATGCTTGAGGGACCACGGAACAATATTATCGTTCGTCAACGATAGTGGTTCATTTGTCATATTCCCGCAGAGTTTGTGTCACTCACACGTGACCAGGCATTTCCATACATTTATACTATTAACATAATACATACCATTCGTACACTGTCTCATTCGCTCCAACACATACGCAACAGACTACATACTCTGAATGTACAGAATGAACAAATTTAAACCTTCATTCATACAGAGTTGCACTGCAACAAACTCTCGCCGTTAAATCGCATTTAAATTAATGTAATATATTTAATCTTAGTCAGTATTTAGGATCTTTCTTTCCGCGTGTAGAGGCAAAGTACGTGTCATTGTACTACGAAAGCAACTTATATCCTCTCTTTCTCTCTCTCTCTCTCTTTCTCACTCTTTCTTTCTCTCGTTTATACTTTATTTTTTTTCGTTCAAAATCTCTAACGAAAAAGAATCAACGAATGAGCTTGCGCGCGCAAACCGAAATCAAAAAAATTGATTTTCTTTTGTGTTTTCGTTTTTTACAATCTGACTAACGTGTGAAAATCACATCTCCTTTTTTCCCCCCCGTAGCCACGAGATAAAATTATTATTTGCTTTGCCTCAACAAATATCTTTTTCACAGCTCTCTAACCACGCGTTATGTACTAGAACGTACACGAGTGTTTACTCTCATTAATCGGGACGATTAGAGGACTGTCGTTGTGATGACGATTATCCATATACGGTTGTTGTTTTTTTTTGTTTCTTTCGATTTACGTGTTCAATTTGGCAGAGTATCGTACAATATGTCCTTAGCACTTTGCGTTAACGTCTCGGGAAACTTGATGTCGAAAGAAACCAGAAGATCGCCTTTCCTTAATGGCTCTTTGGGGAATGGTAGGCCGTAACCTTGAATCCTGTGGACCGAGTTCGGTTTCACGATCTTTCCCGTCAGATGTAAGGTGATCTTCTCGCTGGTTAGCGTAGGAATTTCGACAACGGTGCCGCACAACGCCTGTTTTAAGTTCATCTTGCAGGTGTATCTTATGTCGCTGCCCTCTCTTCTGAATTGTGGATGTGGCTTGTCCCTGATGATGAAAACAATGTCCGCTGGTACTTTGCCCCGGCCTTGATCACCCTCCTTCTGGAAAGTGATCTTTGTGCCAGCCTTCCATCCTGGCTTCACGTTGATCGTCAGGACTTTGTCCTCTTTCTTAGTGGTTCCATCGGGTTGCACAACCCGCCTGGAGATCTTCATCTTCTTCGTGCATCCAGTCAGAATCTCTTCCAAGCTGATACACAAATCGTGTTCGATAGCAGGATCTTGAGCACGGTCTTTGGATCCACCTCTGCCTGACGTGGGCCCAACAAAGTTGAACGAATGCGATCTAAAGGCACCTCCGGGGCCAGCTCCAGCAGGACCACGCGAACGTTGCTGCGGTCCAACACCCAGGCCTAGCGCATCGTCGATGTCCATTTCATCGTCGTGAAAACCGAATACACTATTTCCTAACGGGCCATTGAACTCGAAGAACGTTGGGAACGGACTCGCCGAGCCGAAGAATTGAGCAAAGGTCGCTTTCGGGTCTCCATGGAAGGTGTAATTCCTTCCACCAGCCCCTCCTCCAGCTGACCCAGCTTCTCCCTTCAGCCCTTCTTCTCCAAAGTTGTCATACACCTCCCTCTTCTTCGCATCGGACAGTACCTCGTACGCCTCCGCTATCTCCTTGAACTTCTCTTCTGCCCCAGCGCTCCTGTTCTTATCAGGATGATACTTCAACGCTAGCTTCCTATAGGCTTTCTTGATCTCATCATCTGAGGCATTTCTGGGTATGCCTAATATTTTATAGTAATCTTTCCCCATCGGTTAACAATCTGCAACGATCAGAAACAAGTACAAAATCGACATGTTGCCTTTGCATCGATAAACACTTAATATGCGCATAAATTTGCATCCAAGAACAATGAACCGTGGCGCGAGGTATACAAAGAACTTTCCAACTAATCGAATGGCAAATTTTTTTTTCCAGATCTACTCCGATTCAACGGTTTCGAGAATTTCGAAACGTGTACAGGTGTTGCCGTCCACGTTTCCCCGATAACGGTTGAATTTCGCTTAATCGCTTTATACGCTATCCTCTCGAATTGACGCTAAGTTCAATTACGGCGCACTTGTCTCAATCTATTTAAATTGTTTCCTATTAAACCGCGTACGGTTCTGTCAGACGTGAAAGGCAATTCGGTGCTCTCGTGCACGCTTTTCCTACTCTCGTTGAACTTAAAAAAAAAAAAAAAATCGTCGATCCAATCTGAAACACGATTTCACCCGTGCCGAGACGTATCGCCGACATAGAGATAATATTATCTGCTCTAATCGGTATGTCGTTACATCACGGTGATCATAATTTTCGGGCGTCCCCGCGACATCCTATATCGACGATTTCGGAAACGGCGTTTAACCAGCAACGTGTGACCATAAAAGTCGGGCTCTTTCAGAAGTTTCAAGTACGACTTCGACGTCACGCGAACGAGGAACGTTCTTTTTTTTTCTTTTTTGTCTTCTTTCATCTCACATGGATTACCTTCGGACACGGAAATACGGTTTTTTTCCCCCTGACCGTGTACGATCGCGGAAATTCCTCCGGAGATGGTTACATTTCTCGGTCCCATTAGAATCTAGATTCTTCCATATGTGGCACAATTAGCACGGGACCGAAGTTTACCAACCTAAGACACACGAAACTTCGAATAGAGGCCGTTTCCCCTGCTCCGTTTTCTCTCGACCGTGCTGGAACGTTAGGCGACCCGCGATTACATCAAAACAACTAATTACAGGCTGTAGCTGTAGAGACGATTCTCGTGATTCAAAGGCATTAGAGGAACGACGTTTTCCTGTCGACTGTCCGTCTCGCGTCGAACAGAAGCCACGATTGTCTCTCGACGATCGAGAGACGGTGCATCCATTAGGAAATATCACCCAGTAAAACGATATCGAACTCGACGTATTATTTTCATTTTTTTTTCTTTTTCTTTTTCCCCACCGACATATGCATGGGAATAGGAGCGCGTGGATATCGTTCTAACGCACACCCACGTACATATCTCACCGATATCTATTTCTGGCAATGATGAGCGCGTATAAGCGACGAACGTGTCCGCCTGTGTTACAGGCTTACAACGATTTCGTGCGAGCGTAAAAATAAATTCAACTGGTTCCCGATTTCTCCACCTTGAACAATCTCACTGCTGGTAAAACGATACGTCGTCGACGTCGTGTGCGTACGTATGCGAACGAATCCCCGCCGCCCAGATTTTCTTCGCCGTCCGCGAGACGTCTCGCAGGAAAATCTGTCCCGAAGAAACCCGTCGTCGTCGTTTCACGGTTATTCGTCGCTCGATACTTACTGTTGTCGTGTCCCCTGAGAAAAGAACGGTTCGAAACAGAAAATCCAATTGGCACTGAGTTTTTTGTTTCACACTGGTCTCGCTCTCTCCGGGAAAACGCTTACTATGATCAAAGAGATGCTCGGTTCTGACAGATCGCTCGAGACAACATTTAACACCTCTCGTCACGTACTAAAGTGTCGCGTAAGCTGCGCCGTCCATATATACAAACTTTCCTTCTGGCGGCTTCCGGAACTTTCGAGAATGGCTTGACGGCAGTTCCGTAGCGCTTATTTGATGACGTCAGTAACCCCACTCTTGGAGAGATCGAAACCGTCAGCAGGCGTCCGAGCGCGGGAGATTTGAACGTCGCGAAACCGTTTCGCCGAATAAATTACGGCACACTCGGAATTTGAAATTGTATTCGTGGAACGCGTACCGTGCGCAAAGTGCCAGGATCAGAATTTTGCAGAGTCGACGGTAAAGGAAAGAAATCAACGACGAAAATGTTGGTTCCTTTACGGTATGAAGTGAGCCGATCGTTGTATTGACACGTACCGGGTGACATACTTACACGCACTGACCTACGAAAGTATTTAAAGTGTGGTATATTTGTAATAGAAATGAATACAGGCTTTGTTATTAACAAAAACCACGGTCCAATAAAAAATACGGCTACTGCGGACGGATTCCGGCTCGGCCAATGCCAACGTCGATGTCCGCTGTAGGCACGCTCTGATTGGCCCGTGTTTTTTGTTAATAACTCCTTGCATACTTCGGTTGTAATTCTGCCTGCACTTTTTCGTTTAACTGTGTTCCTACCGATAGTAAAAGGATTTCTCTTAATTTTATCCTCCTTGACTTCTTTGGTCATTCAGAACAAGGTTTATTCGCTATATTTCCTTCGTTTTTGTACTTTCTTATGATATAGTAAACTATATGTAAGTATATTTTTGTAATTTGTTTAACAGATTTTCTTTGTGCCACTTTACTACTAATTTCACTAATAGTACTCTGATTTCTGATTTCTTTTGATTCATTTTGTGACTTGTACTTGCAAGACATTTATATTGTGTTACTAGATTTTAATGCAACGTACACATATTATCTTCATATGTATCTCAAGCATCCTATATACAGAAAATATCCATTATTCTGTAAGTATTGCATTCATTTCTATTATAAATATTTTACATACTTTCATGGGCCAGTGTATGTCATGAACGTAAGAATTCTACGCATTTATGTATACAGTACGTCTTTGAAATTCAACCGTGCTGGCAAACTTGCAGTGTAAACAATTGTCGTGTTTCATAGGCAAAGCCGATTTTATTAATATCAACAATTTAACGCTATATACTATTTCGTTGAATACGTAATCAATGAAATTAATTGCCTACCTTTGTTCATACGCTGTAGAAATATTCTGTAGAATATTATTTTGTTAACAGTTCAGTTCGTTGCCTCCGTTAGATATTTTCTTGATTGTTGTTCGTTTTTTGCTTTTACGAGTGAAAAAGTGAGAAAAAGAAACACAGTTGCTTGCGCTTTCACGCCGCTATTTGTCCCAGTTGTGAAACAAAATTTGGGAACCGAGCTGGTTTAGCTGTCAATTATTACTTTATCACTGTGGGATAATAAATCGAAGTCTTCTTCTATGTCGCGGAAACAAAGCCTGGCAATGAAAGAATCTGGTCACAATCTGTAATATCCTGTATAAATACTTCGTTCGAAATACATCATGGATTTATCTACATAGGCTAGCACATTTATTTGCGAGTCTCGAAATTTCGCCACCGATGACGCCACTATTCGAAAGAACGGGTTTTCAAACTAATTGAGTTTTACCGCTATTTTCATTGCATTTCCCATTCAGGCTGACAAGAATCATCGTCGGTTTTAAATTTTACGAGGTAATCATAAAAAGTTGACGCTTATTTGAATAATTATACGAGATCAAACCGATATCTTTATTTAGGCAGTTGACATTTGAAATCTCCGCATTTGCTTCGCGATATACATCGCGGTATAATAAGAGGCCACCAATTGTTCTAGAAAGTGTACTGCAAATGAAATCGCAACGTAGTCTAAAGTTCGGATGGTATGATCGTATTAATATGCGATATTTTATAAATTTATTTTATTTATAGATGTTGCTATAAAGGAGCAGTCGACCAGGTTAATATTCCGTGTATTTCGCATGTACTACGGAGAATCATGTCACGCTTATCTACTCAGTCGTAGAAACAAAGCGTGTCTACACTCTCTCGAATTCGGAGGCATGTATTTGTCATAGAAATCCTGAATGAACTCCTCCACTTTAAAGCCGAATTTTTGGTACAAAATTAACGCAGGATTGGTAGCCGAAACGTGCAAGGTAACGTCTTTTCCCATGCACGTTTGAATTAAATGGTACAACATAAACGTTCCGATGCCAGATTTCCGCCATTCTGGCCGGGTCAGGAAGAATGAAATGTAGGCTTCGTTGTAGCCGACGTCAGGAACTAAAATCGCGAATCCTATGACTAATTTCTTGTAGAGCACGACGCAGCTAAAATCGGGATACTGCAAACATTCCGTTACTGAAAGAAATTGTACAGCATTATTCTTCCGTCCGCTATAATCGATACGTAAAAATAACCGTTAATAAATGCGGAACCGTTTCGCAATGACTATATTTACTCACGATCGATGCCAGGCCAAAAAAATTGACTGCACAGGCTGTTGATCGCGGGGATGTGCTGCGGTCTAACGTAAGAATAATCGATCGGTGCTGCCGGCGGTGGTTTCCACCTAGGATTCGATTTATTAACTTTCATACGGAGCTCTTCCATTACCCTTAACCATAAAGGACGGCACGAGGTGTCTCTTCTTATGAACGGCTTCAGAAGCCGATTAGTATACGGACTGTGTACAGACGTAGGCTCGTTGTATCCTTGCAGTCTCTGCTCGAATAAACCTAAGTCGTCGCCGAAGAATCGGTCCAATACTCTGTCTGAATTTGTCAACGACTTGTGGGATGACTCTGTTTTGAGTCCAAAATTGTCGACGTCTAGCAGAGGCAAACCGTATTCGCGTTTCAATTTTCTCACGGCTAATTTTCGATAAAACCGCCTGATCTCCGGGGGCGCGGAATTCAGCGCAGATTTATTCACCTGCTGCAACAAGTACGCTTCCTCCTGATTCGTCATGCGCGGTACCTTTTCTTCTGTAAAATGAGAGATACATATTAGCATAAGGATAGATACAAATTTACAGAGCGTCACATTGGGATTCGCAAGAAATATGCAGTTACCAATAATACGATTCCTTTGCCATGGCCACGGACGTTGGGTTCCCACGTTAAATAATGAAGTCGCTGGCTGTTCTTGTATAGAACTCATGCTATCAGTACTGTCCACTTCGTACAGCCTTTCTCGTTCTTCATCTTCTTCCTCTTCTTCTTCCTTTATCTGGTCCGTCTTAAAATTACTATTACTTTCGGATGTGGTGTCTGCATTGGATACCCATTCGGTTGTAAAATCGTCCAACAATTGGGAGAAGTGGAAATTATTAGACTGGTATTGGCAGTCCCTTATCAAGTCTGATAAAGACGGGGTGTCGCTCTGCTCGTTAAGTATCGAGTCGTCTTCGATATCCATGTCTGCAATGAAAACATACTGAAGAATAGATTTATAATTCCTTCACGTTTTTCTGTGCTTGACGTGCGCGTGTAATACTTAGTTCATTCTCCTCGAGCAAGAGGTCGAATAACGTTTTGCTAGGCTGAGCATAAGGTTGAGAGTACACAGAACATCCCTCGCTTTTTGGCAACTCATTTCCATAAGTGTTATCTTCCCCAACCGATATACTTGATTCCGATGGAGTTGGACTACTGTACATTCGACCTGATGACTTTGTATGGCTACCAATTTGTTTTTTACGGTCTAATATCATCTGTTCATCTATAATCAAAATGACGAGTAGATTCTTACTCTTATAAATATATTGTACATAATATTATAAATGTTGTGACTACTTTTAGCAATGAGAATTTCGGGCGGATCGTTGTCTATTAATCTCCACCAGCCAGACTCTCCTAATTCTACCGTTCCCGATTTAAAAAAGATACCACTATAATGGGAAAGTGTTCCAGATATGGTACCGATCCAGTTCTTTTTCCTTTTACTAGAAATATAAGAAGCTAAGTCAGTTGACGATTAATGCGTTCTTCTTCCAGTATGAATAGACACAGTCTTAACTTACACAGTCTTTTTGAACAAGTAATCCCAATTACGATCTACAAAAGTACTGATGTCAGACTTCCAGTGGAAGTACCCTCTTTTGCTGATACCGCTCGATTTCTCTCGTAAATTGTACAGGGTCAACACGATTACATTTAACCATGGCATTCTGTTACGAGCTACCGTCTCCTCTCCAAAAGGATTACAATTAGAGCAATTCAATTCGAAGAATACGTCTCCTACAAAGGATACTGGTACGCTTCCTCTTTTTAGACATCCTATGTGAATTTTCCTTGAGCATCCACTACAACGCAGTGCTGGTTTCTTATATGGATCACACAAACTTTCACAATTCTTACAAGTTTCGCCCTCCGAAAAATTAACAGGTTCTAATTTCATTCGTCCTTCATCGGTTGTTTGAGACATTGTTTATTCACGAAATAAAATACAAATTGTTACAATATACAAATGTGATCTATTCATTTAGGTTAAATACTTAAAATAAAACATTCTTGTCAGCTAGGTATAAATTGTGGCTCGAATTCTTTTAGTGACGAAATATGGTTCGAAGCTTAAAAAATTTGTGTGTGTGAAAATTAAATATATTATAAGAAAAAATCAGCATTTCGTGTGCTTGCAGGTTATACATCTGTATACTTTTGTGATACAGAGTAGCTGCACCACAGATAAGATACATGTAAGAGAGGACTTAGTCTAACTAAGTAAACTCTCTAAGCCTTAGGGACCCTCAAATAAGCTTCGAAATTTTACTAGAAGTGGCGTTACTATCACCTTATGTCACTATACTCATGACCAGGTTGCGGATCTTTATGTAAAATAAAAATTGTCGGTGTTAATTACAAGAAACAGTAACCATATAGACCTTTTTTTTCTTCTTTAATAGTATTAACAAGCTAAAGAAGTTTCAAATAGCATACTCGAAATTGAAATTAAGTATCGCTTTCTACCACATATTCAAATATTGCCACGCTTTCCAACGTTTTCATTTTTTCCCCTGTTTTCCTATCTATGTATTTTGTATGTCGATGTCGAGATTAATAAGTTCTGAAGTTGCATACTTATCTTCACTTTCAATTTTTGTTACCGTGGAACATATGAAACAGATTAAAGCACCGTGTACATACAAATTTAAAGGGAAAGTTATAGAGTAGTTTTTCATATTGTTGCTACAGAATTTTTGGTAGGTTTACCGGCATCGTGGTTATTATAAGTTTGTGAAATATGTGATGTATGATGACACTGTTTACGTTTAGCCTTTGATCGCTAACCCGTATGTTGATCGATTTCACGATTCAATTTTATGAAAATTATGAATAAATATAGTAAGTCATCTAAAAAATATGGTGCTCATTATGGGAATAGAAAAACTGACAACACAGAAGAAGGTAAGGAATATAATTTTATTACGTAAAAATCTTGTATATTGTGTTTGAACTGGTGTATGTGCAAGCCAAATGTTTTAGATCCGGCTAAAAAAAGTATAAAGCTAGAAGCAGAAGTTAGTTCTCCTAAAAATACTTCGGAGTTACGACTATCTGGACACAGTACACCGATTCGTAGGAAGGAGTACATATATGATCCAGAGGAGTCTTCTGAACTCTACTATAACTGTAGTCCAATCTCGCAATCATGTACTCAGGATGGTGGCAATGAAATTGCATGGGACTGGCAAGGTTCTGTTCCTAAAAGCTCTAATGACCAATCAAAGCCGCAAGCCAATCTCGTGGAAACTCCCAAGAGGACGAGACAGTTGCAAAAGAAAAGAAACTCCAACTCTCCTCTGTTGCAAAATCCGCTTAAAAGAAAACAGATAAAAATAGAAAATATGGAGAACATTGGGAAGCTGACTGCTGAATTGAAAGCACTGACAGAAAGGATGAAAAATATCCAAGGAAACAGCGAGGTCCAAACTGAACAGGAAAGTAAACTAATGATAGTGTTGGATAATGGAAGCCATACAGACTTCATGATGGATGATAGTGCTGACAATTACAAGCCAAAACTTACTGTTGCCAATGCTGATAAAAAAGACCCTAATTTTGAAGAGTTCTTTGACGATTCGATCGAGGATTCAATGGTAAAGTGCAGTCAGGAAATCGAGGAGAAGTTGAAAATAAATAAAAGTAAAGGAAGTATGGAATTGTCTGTTGTGACTGAAGAGAAAGACACAGACCTGTTTTCCTCAGAAAAAGAGACGCAATATTTAACGATATCTAGCAACTCTAATATAAAAAATTCTGATACCTCTAAAAGTTCTTCGTCACTGGCCATAAGCACTAATTCAAGGAAATATTCCACCAATTCCAGTAAAACGAGCTTAAGTGGTTCAAATTCCAGTTCCAGAGATATCATTACAAAAAAATGTATTTTAAACAACAATGTTATAAACGCGCAGAACGAGGATCATATGTTACAAGCAAAGGATTTTTCAGATTTTCCGGACGATTCGTTCGACGATTGTTTAGCGAGTTGTGTGGAGGGTGATAAATTACTCTCCAAATTGTCGGAATACGATTTCGTCGTTTCAGATACGATTATTGGCTCGAATCATCACAGGAAAACTATTTCCAGGCAAAGTACTTCTAATGCCATAGGGACTAAAAAAACTCCGAGCAATTGTGTTCCAAAACCTTCCAGTACTAATATAACATTTAATAAGTCCAACAATCACGAAAATTCAAGATTCATTAATCATGATTTGGCAGACAATCATAAATCTGCGGGTCGCAACGAACCGTTTACCATGAGCACTACTATGGAAAATCGCAAGTTCTTCAAAACGAAAAGTCTGTCGGATCAGTACTTTTATCAGGTTAAAAATTCTAACGTGAGTAATAAAACAAGTAAAGCTGTTGCACCGTCGAACGCCCATGGTTCGTCAGTAAGTACTAGTTTACCCATTACAAGAGATCAGAAACAGTATGCGAGTAATAATTTTCCATCGAATAGTGGTACGGAAGTTGTGTGTCAGGCAAACAGATTGGAAGAAAAAGAAGCTGGCGATTCCCTCATTAAATATAAGTCCACTAGTAATTTAAGCATCCTCAGGGAAACTGCCAAATCGACTCAGTCAACACAGTGTACCCCGGAGGAGATAGAAAGGAAGCGTCTAGAGGCAAAAATGAAATTGGAAGCCAAAAGGAAACTGCAGCAGTGTTCAATGACATCCAGCACGTAGTCAGAACTTCCACAGAAGAGGAAGCCAGTGAAAAGATGATGGTCCTGAACAAAGTTCACCTGAAAGACCAAGCAATGTTATTTCATTTACAACTACCAATGTGCCTAGTACCAGTATTTCTGTGATGTAAACTGTATCACGTTTATATAAATGATTGTAGTTGACAGATATTTTTTAAACAACGCAGACATTTAAATTTTAAATATTGTTATAAATCGTTCTTGAAATGATTTTCTTTTCTACGTCGATGTTATTACTATTAATTTGCAGCGATAATCGATGAATTATAAGAATCGCACAGGAATAAATAATTAATGTGTGTTATATTGGTTTTTATATATATTTATTTGTTTGCAATACGTGATATGTGCTTACTCGGTGCCTTAACGTAGAACAGATGTTATGAAACGACTATGATATTTTGTACAACGTTAAAATACTAAATATAGAGTATTTTATCAAATATAATTTCTATACAAATATATGCTTAATTTTCTTTAGTGGTACATATTCATGTTCGGTGCTCCTCGTCTGACTGAACCAGGGATATACTACTGCACGACTACGATTACTCCTACATATCAACTTATTACTATTTTCTATCAATGAATCTTGCATCCTGAGGATGCATTGCACATAACTTTGTCAGAAAATAAGTTGACAAACTCTTCAACCAGGATATTATAATGTAAAATTGAAAATACACACCAGTGTTTGAATAGTCTTATGTTTGTACTACTTCTGCGCCAGGGGGACCACATCCGCGCATGCGCGAGCACCCGACCGAGCAGCGGCAACAATTACCAAGATAAATGTCGGCGGCACGAGCGATTTAAACAAATCTATTCGAATAAATATGTACGAATCCGAAACAATCCTGCCACGTTGCGCGACACTATCGTCCAGGTAACTCACCGCGCATGTTTATTGCCATTACGACTATACTTTTCAATCGATACACCATGTGACGTCAGTCCGCGGTACAGCCGTAACATATCATTTTGCAGAAAACGGATTTCCGGATAGACACCGATGAGAAAACCTTTTCGGAAACAATCTGAGAATAACTCACATTCATTACTTTCATTGCGAAATTATAACCTAATTCAAGGACTTCGGTAGGACTGCAGGAGCGACTGCGCATCCGTGTGCGCATGGCGGGCGCTACGAACACTCAAACTTCCAGTTCGAACACGCGAAACAGGTAGTCGTAACATGATGAAGCTAGTTCACAAGCGTTTTTGTTGATATTCAGGTGGAAGTTATTTACCCTATCTATTGTACGCTTTACTATTCTCTGGTTTTTCTCTTCTTTAGATTCGTTATATTATTCAAAAATTGGCGCGTATCGTGACAAGCGATGCTTCGATCGGTTCCCGCATGACCAACGATCGCGCAAGCTCGCGGCAGGGGTTCGCCGCGCATGCTCGTCGATTGGGGTGCGTAGTGGGGGCTTGCACCCCGATCTCTGATTGGCGGAGAGGGCCGATCGAGAGCCAAGACGAAGGCAGTCGACCAGCGGCAGGTATGGCGAGAGCACGTGTCGTTTGGATTGGTGCGCGCGACTCGTTCGCCTCGTACGTCGGCTCGCGCCACTCCGTCACCAGTCAGACGAACATCGTCGCCAGAAACAGCAGCTTCTTCCCCATCGATCATCGCCGAGGGAAACCTGTCCAGGACAGCTGCGAACGGCAGGCGGCTCGCACGTTCAAACAACTCGAATCGAGTGCAGTGCACGCGAATGCGATACACGTCAGCTACGCACGTCGCCGGCCCGTCACGATGCTACTCGCGGTGATCGCGCTCTTAGTCGCCGGCACCAGCGCCGAGGTATTCACCAACACGTTTTTGGTGAAGATGCGGCAACCCGCGGAGAGACACGTCGCTGATCGCGTGGCCGCCAGGAACGGGTTCGTCAATCTGGGACCGGTAAGTGACAAAGCTTCTATTTCTTTTCTTTTTTTTTCTTACTTCGTGACAGTTGTTGTCGGGTACACCGACGAAGTTTATTCCCCCGCAGCCGGTCACTTTGACGCGAGTAGTATCTTCTCGCATAGTTGGGCACATTTTATTTGAAATAAGATGGTGACAAATAATTATCTTAAATACTTTATTGTTTTCAGTTTTCATATGACACGGAAAATTCACTTTCACTCAGCGTTTGAACGAAGCAAATTATTTTCAGATAATCTTTTATTTCAATTACATTGGTCAAATAAAATAATAAATAATTCCGTACCTCAAGAAGAGGTTACTGATGCAACTAAATTAGTTACTAAATTTATTATTATTTATTTTTGTAATCACTTGTTTTTGCAAAAAATTGAGACTTTGCGAATAAGGTGATATTAAAATTTCGAAAGCTCTGAAGGTTTGTCGAACAGATGTTTTAATATCCAATAAATTAGTTCAAAGAGTAAAACTTGAGACTTTGTAGATACGAAAATATGAAAATTTGAAGAGCTTTGGAGTTTTATTGAATATATATTTTAAAAGTCAATAAACTAGCTCAGTATAAGAGAAAAATTCAATGAAGATTTTATGTGGCAACGGATACGTGTCGCCGGGTCGATTTATTTTTAGATAGCCGCAGTAACTATAAATTCGAATGAAGAAGTTCCAGTAAATTTACAATTCATGGGAGTTCGTAAATATAAAATGACGCAGAAGTGCGTCAGCAGCAGCGAAGGAGTTAATAATGGGTTGGTGGGAAAGTAACGTGGGATTCCCTCCCTCTATAGAACAAATGCTTCCCCTATCAATTATCAATTAAATATTGGGGAGCTTACGAATGATCCCGTAGAGAACAGTGAATATTATTTTTCTATTGTGTGGCAGAACCACAGTAACTCTTTTAAAAAATTAATAAAGCTCGGAAAATTTGGCCAGAGAGTTTCCAAATCCCGCAACAAGGATTTCGGTACCTTCGCTTATCAGGTGGGAGCCGATTAGACTGTAGTGTGGCGGGGATGATTTATTAATTAGTCGGAGCAAACAAGTTGTTGATGGTAACCAGGCAGGAGCTTGTGTAAACCGAACCTTGCGCGACCGATCCCGATCCTAAAACAGATTAGTTTGCTACTGGGATTCGGGAGTCTGTTGAACAGACACTGCATCGATGATCGAGTTACCACCGGAGGAAATTACATATTACATATTACATATTGCTTTCGTGGTGACCTTTCGTTTTAACCGGTTTTCTATTTCACAATCATTGAAATTATAAAAACATTCTCATATATCAATTTCTATTTTCAAAACATCTCTGTTTCTGTCAAAGGCTGCAACGCAGTGTTTGTAAACCTTGAGCTTTTTTGTATTCGACCTGGTTTATGACCCCTAACCCCTTGCCTCCCGTCCCGGTGACCTTTCGTTCACCGATTCCGTTCTTCATAGGCAAGAAGTTTTTGTTTACAAATCCATCAACCTTTTCGCACATTTTTTCAAAAAACTTTTTTTTGGGATCTAAGGTATTCATGGTCCTACATTTATTTCAGATCGACGGTATTAAATCCATTGTTTCTTTGTAAGCGTTGCGGATTCACCTAACCTGGGCATTTTTGTATTCAATCCCGTCTGCGATCCCTAACCCCTTGTAAACTGTCCTGTTGACCTTTCGTCGATCAATTCTGTCTTAAGCTTCGCAATCTATTTCGTAAACCCTTCACCCTTCTATTCAATTTCTCGTCCCAATATATCCATTTTGATTTTCTAGACACCCTGTCCTTTTTTGTATTCAATCCCATCTACAAGCCCTAATTTCTTTGTCAACTGTGTCTTGGTGACCTTCAGTTAAAAGGCCCAGTTATTCTAGAAAAAACGTCTGAACAATCACTTGTTTTCACTGTCGTTGCACAAGCCTCACCCTTGAATCGCCCGCAGGAAGAAACCTCGCCGGTTTTCGCAGTTCTATCGGCCGGAAAATGGAAAAATATCGGTCGAGTCCGATGGAGGTTGATGGGAACCGAAGAATTGATCTTGGGGAAAGCCGTCGCGGGTTCCTGCGGGCTATTCTTCTCCGCGCCCCGGTGTCGGTCACAGCACGAGATCACCTGACACTGACACATATCGCTAAGCGTAGCACGTACGCGTTGCGGCCACGCCAAGGAAATTGCTTATCAGGGGTGAAACAGACTGTAGCATGGGGTGAATATGCTGGGATGAGAATGAAATCTTTGTCGGTCGATCGATAAGTTTGTCCAGCCGGGGAAAAAAAGAACGATGAAACGCGGGTGTTTACAAGCGAATCACCAGAATTTCTAATTTCGTCTCTTGCCTCTTCTTTTCGAAATTTATACAATTATAAATTCACAGATGTTTCGCTAAAAAGTTTTGGTTTTAACCGCTGATAATTTTGCTGAAAATAACGTATTAATACTCCGAGAGTTCGTCGAATTCTAATAAAATTCTTCTTAATGCACCCTGGTTACCTAGAGGCCTGTGATAATAGGTAAAGTGCAAAGGATAAAGTGCATAGGGGTTAAAGCACTTTGTTTAGGGAACTGCATCATTAAAAAGCCATTAAGAGCTCAACGCTCTCCCACTGCTTATCCAACCCCCTGCTCCACGTTTTTTATTTGTAGTTAACGAACATTTACCCTGATGACCAAATATCGATACGAAAAGAATCGAATTTTATTTCGATTCGAGAGGAAATGAACGACACATGCACATTTAATAAATTCTTGACAAGATATCAAAGTGCAAGGGATTAATTGTAATTTAATTACGTTCTTTGACATTTTTCTCAACGAAAGTTTGGTATGTTGTCTGGCGATACTGTCGCAGAAAATGTAATTTCCTTTGAAATGAATAATATATGCGTTTATAATGTCGGACAGAATTCGTGAAAATTGCTTGTCTCGCTGACATTTTCCTTTGTTATTTCGAGACATGTGTTACGCGCTCTGCGAATCCTTGATGAGTTTAATTCCCTTTGAAAATGAATGAAACGTGCATTCGTTACGAGCGAACGTGTTCGGATAATTTTTTCCTCGACGTTTCTGTCGCTGAAAATGTTCCTTCGTTCAAAATCGTCACTGCATTTGATGATAATTGAGTGGCATGGATTAGTGCATTAAGGATCGTCACGAAATTTCTGTTCTCGCATAAATTTATTCGCGAGCATGCTGTCCTATGCGCGAGCAAATTTTTGGCGGAATCCACTTATCTGAAAGCGAGCACTTTCCATTTGAACGCGGGTGATAGTGGGGAGAAAATTAGGTCACATGAAATGGAGTTCTACTGTAACGTACAGTATCGCTGTTTGCATTTCTACTGTAATCATTCTGAAAGATATTTGTTTATGTCGAGTGTATTGTTTGAACAGTTCTAGGGGGTCTAAGGGCTCTCATAGGGATTTCTACTCACAGGGTTTTCTACTCACAGGGTTTCCTACTCATAGGGTTACCTACTCATAGGGTTTTCTACTCATAGGGTTTTCTACTCACAGGGTTTTCTACTCATGTTGTTTCCTACTCATAGGGTTTCCTACTCATAGGGTTACCTACTCATAGGGTTTTCTACTCATAGGGTTTTCTACTCATGTTGTTTCCTACTCATAGGGTTTCCTAGTCATAGGGATTCCTACTCATAGGGTTTCCTACTCATATAGGGTTTCCTACTTATATAGTTTCCTACTCATAGGGTTTTCTACTCACAGGGTTTTCTACTCATAGGGTTTCCTACTCATAGGGTTTCCTACTCATAGGGTTTCCTACTCATAGGGTTACCTACACATAGGGTTTTCTACTCACAGGGTTTTCTACCCACAGTGTTTCCTACTCATAGATTTTTCTACTCATGTTGTTTCCTACTCATAGGGTTTTCCACTCATAGCATTTTCTACTCATAGTGCTTTCTACTCACAGGGTTTCCTACTCATGTTGTTTCCTACTCATAGTGTCTTCTACTCACAGGGTTTTGTGCTCCAGAAGGACAGAAACTCCCCTCAAAATCGCTGAGCGTAGGGATCATGCTCGCAGCACGATTCTACAATAGTAAAAGAATTTTATCGTTGTAAATCGATGGTAGCGCGGATCGATAGGAATTAGCATGACGCGTTCTCGCGTGGATTTGAGCCGGGGCTCGCTCGGAATTAATCTTATCGTCGCCGGCGTATGTTACGTATTTGTGACGTGGGTTCGGACCGGTTTCCGACTGTTTCGAGCACGTTCCCCGACGATAATGCGGGTGCTCGTGACAACAACGAACCCGGGGAATCAATGCCTCCGGCGCGGCCGATCGGTACATGCCCCCGGTGAATATCGGTCGTTCATGCGGTGAACCGATAACGAGTTCTCCCGAGTTGATATAAATCAAACGGTGAAGTGGAGCAAGGATAAATGTTCTACCCGACTCGCCGCTTCCGGGGCAGATTTTACCGCTGTTATGCGAGCAATTTGTCAACGCTGCGCCATCCCTGCGAGGAATTCGGTATTCGGATCCGGGATCTCGGGACATGATCGTCTTGAGGTTGTATTGAACAACGTATTTGCTTTGAATTAGCATAATCCAAGCTAACGTCGATATATGGTTATACATCATTCAGCGTAGTGTGAACTGAATGTAAAACGTTTGCCGAAACCCCTAATTTTACAAGCTATTTTCTCGGTCGCTATGCAAGATATCCGAACAAACTCGAGTGGAAATAATAACCGCATGTTAGCGCTACTACACATAATTTTTTCAAAATTTTAGATCCCCCATTAAGGTCAGAAAAAATTATTGTTTAGAGTCTGGTTTTTAAGGTAACAGGAACAACGACGATCAAGAACGTCAGAACCCCTAACTTTACAAGCTATTTTCTCGGTCGCTATACAAGATATCCAAACAAACTCAAGTGTAAATAACAGGTACATGTTAAGGGTGCCTCACGTAATTTTTTCAAAATTTTAGGTTCTCGATTGACGTTAGAAAAAAATAATTTCCTGGAGTCCGTTTCGTAATCAAACATCCAACAGTCTCGACATCGTGAAAAATTCACTAAAAAATTTACAAACCCTCCCCCTCCGGCCAGGACGGAAAAATTAATTAAAAATGCGGCGAAGTAGGCACAGCCGGAAACTTTCCGCGTTTCCCTCGCCACAAAACAAACTTCCACTTTTCCCGCGGTCGTTCTTCGTCGTTCGGGTAGGTTCCGCATTCTCGGACTAACGAATTTTCCCGGAGATTAGAATTTTCCGCGGGGCGGATGGTTAATAGAGAGCGAGACGCTAATTGGCGAGTGGACCAGTTCGAGATGGATGATTTACGAGGCGGGAACGATAAGGAAACTTGGTAGGAAGTTGTTGCTTGCGATTATACCGGGACTCGGTGATCCAGTTTGCGAACAGGACGAGCTTCCGGTTATCCTGACCGGCGTTGACAAACGGGTTAAACGGTTGTTTCTCTGCAATTGGAACAATCCCTTGGATCCCGTTAGGGCCTCTCGTGTGAGGGCAGTGAAGGCAAGTGATTTTTAAGAATACCGAATAGTTACATTAAAAAGAATTATTAAAAATTACCTGTTCTAACTGTATCCTCTTTTGACGTTTCAAGCCACCCCTTGAAGAGTTGAAATCTTCTTCGGAGAAGAATCGTCCGAAGAAATGGCCCTCGGAAGAACGCGAGAGCTCCGAGGAGCACGAGTGGGAGCCATTCGCAGGACAAATTGACGGGGACGTTGTCTCTCGCGACTTTCGAGACTTGAGTTTATTGCACGAGTTGAAGAAGGCTCCTTGGGTGCTGTGTCAGTTGTTGCTCCCCTCGTTCAATTCTATTATTTTGCTGTCCGACAAATTTTACCTCGCATTTATTATTATTATCGATTTTCATCGAGCACCCTTCTTTCGATAAATGTTCTCAAAAAGAGAGTCGATCGGAGCTTCTCGAAGAAATCCAAATTGTCCAATTCCAAAGAAGTAATTGTTCTTCTAACACTGGGAAACTATTTTAAATTTTAATACAGTATGTCAGAACAATAATCAGAACAGTTCTCGCGTGAACTTGGTATCGACAATGGCATTTCGATTTCACCGAACGGATTCGTAAAAATGTGCCCCGGTATAAGTAGAGTTACGTTCGAGCGAGCAGAAAAGAAAGGGGTCGCAAAGCTGAAGAAAATTGAACCCCCAGACGACTGTGTGCCTGGCGTAAACACGTTTCGAGTTACGTTTGCTCTTCCACGTTTCGATAATACATTTGCAGAAGAGTCATCACCGGCGCTGCTTCGCCGTTCCTTTTAGCGTACTGTTACACTAATGCCACTTGTTACGCGGCTCCCTGGCCCTCTAATTCTCCCTGGTTGGATTCGTGGATTCATCAGACGCCTTCGACGCCCACGCGTTCAAGGAAAATCGTAAATCCCCTTGCAACGACGATCCAGCGTTTCGCCATTATCTGTTTGCTCGATCTACGAATAGCGTGCATGGGTGGGACTCTTTGATCACAGTCAAACAGACGATTATACATTAATTACTGATTGGGCAGTGCCAGGGAGGACCAATTTGTGATAATAGAATGACAAATATTTCTCTTTCGACGATTTTTCTTCTTAGATTAGTACAGTCACTGCTTATACCAATATTTCTAAAGAAATCCAGCTCCAAAAGTTATAATGTCTCTTCTTTGCACTTGTAGTCAGGAGTGGGCGTGGTTTCTTGGCCCTCGCTCTCCAAGGAGCCGGGGCGGTGCTTCTTGAAGACTCGGTGCAGTGTCGAAGTAGATCTAACACAGTACAAATCAAATCCTAAATCAACACAGCCCCTGTTGATATCGCTATGTCTAAAAATCTAGCTCCAAAAATTATAATATACCTCTACATTTGTAGTCAGGAGTGGGCGTGGTTTCGTGGCCCTCGCTCTCGGAGCAGCCAAGCAATTCTCCCTGATACAATCTCATACAGTCTCCTAAAACAGCACACCCCCAATACTAAATTAACACAGTACTTCAATATTTGTTAAAAATCCAGCTCCAAAAGTGATAACGTCTCTTCTTTGCACTTGTAGTCAGGAGTGGGCGTGGTTTCGTGGCCCTCGCTCTGGAAGAAGCCAGGACAGTGCTCCCCGGAGAAATTTGAGCTCACGGTTGCCCAGGAACGACACTCTTTCTCAAAAATTGATGAGTATCGAAGTCGATGGAGTTGTTAGAGTTGCTGTGGACAGGCTGGATAACGAAACGGTTGGAACTCCGTCCAGGTAAAAAGTACGAGGGCGTTTTCAGCGTCGAGGCTCGCGGAAGAACTGTCTCCGCGACAGATGTAATTTATCAGCTCGCGAAACGGAATCGATCCTGGTCGAACGCCATATTTACAATGCCGGTGACGCTGTTTCACAGTATCTGGATCCGTCTTCCCCGATTAATCGTCCGGCGTGACGTACGGCCACCGACTATCACTGTGATCGATCGGCACTGTCGTAGTCAGCGAACTGTGTGGCCATCGAGGTAAAAATGTGGAAACGATAGGAAGCGATGGAAGGCGCCGGAGGAGACGAGAAGAAAAGATTGTCGGGGACAAAAGAAAATGAAAATGATAATGGGGATGAAAATGTTTGAATACGAACGAAGGGGGCAAACGATGTAGAAAAGAATTTCGGACAAAGGAACAACGGAAAAAGGTGGAAAAAATGTTCGGTAATGGGAAGGGAAAAGTGGACGATGAAGAAAAGAATTGGAGAATAATTCGCAATAATGACTCGCGATAGCTAAGCAGAAAATAAAAGAGTATAATTGATAACTGAAAGAAAAGACGAAGAGGGAAAGACCGCTGAAAGTTAAGGGAAAAATGAAGAAAATGATTGTGAGTAGAAGAAGACAATAGCGAATAAATGAGAAGAACAGGCATATCGCGCAGCTACCGATGCTAAGCAGAGAATAAAAGAAAAAAGAAAATTGATACCGCGAAAATACCAACAAGAGAAGAGAACATAAAGAAAGTCAAAAGGATGGATTATTTTAAGAAGAGAAGACAAGGGGATTGCTGAGAATAAAAGAAGATAGAAATAAGGATACAGCTGAGAACAAAAGGAACAGCTGTCCGCACTCACCGTCGATAAATCGCGTTTGCCGAATGGAAAACAAAAGGGGAATAGATTCTCGAGACTATAAGAAGCAAGACACGCGCATCAGAAAGGTGAAAGAAGCCTAAGAGGGGAGGAGACCAACAGGATCAAAGAAAAACATGAAGAAAGTGGCAATAAAAGAAGGCTATTTGAAATAAAAGAACAAAATCGTCGCAGAAAGAAAACAAATCGAAAAAAACAATCGTCGAGAATGAAAGAAGAATGTACTTGCGAGCAAAAGGGAGGGACGAAGATAAAGAGAATCGCTATAGCAAGTGGAGATAAAGTCAAGCCGAAAATAAAAGAAGGGAAGATAAGATTCTGGAAACAAACGGAAAATTCGTGTAGATTCTCGAGAACAAAAGAAGAGTAGATAATATTGCATAATAAGAGTTTGCGTCAACAACGACTAAGTAGATGGCGACACTAACTTTTTACGACCACCGCGAAAATGGAGGACAATGGAATCCGGGGATTTGATCTAATATGGAGCAGAAAAGTGCTCGCTCGACTGTAAACAATAAAAAGATTAGACTTTGAAGAAGCCACGCGAAAATAATCATTTTAAATGGGTCGATCGATCGATCGGAATGTGTTGCGGTTACGCTGGCTGTGTTCCAGGTTTGTGTTGGTAAACTTTGACGCGATACGATCCTGGGAACGGCATGTGCTCCCCTAATTCGGTGTTGTTCTCTTGTGTACTCGCGGAACTTGCGACAGCGACCCTAAACGGTTGCAAAGTGCATGCGTTAAATGTCGCGGTGGAATTAAGTTCGCGAAAATCTATTTGCAACACGCCCTTACCATTTAATTAACGCGTTAACTGCCGAGTCGGTGTGCAGGGTGAAAACAATTTATTCAATAAAATTTTTCAATCCAGACAAATAGTTTTAGTTGAATAAATCTCGCTATAAATTTTCATTGAACACTCTGCTCGTCCCAGTTCGAAGAAACATGACTACCCGCATGCAAGTTTAGCTTCCTGAATACTTATCGCAGGTTTATTTTAATCTTCACTATACCGGCTCGCAGACACGTATCTTCTCGTTCGATGCTATAGCAGTCGTACGTTCCAATTTGTTGCAAAAATGGAGGGCAAAATCAATTCCGTCCGCTGCGTCAATGCGGTCGCTGTTTTTACAGGATCGTTTCAATAATTAAACAGCCCGTTTATTGATCTTGCCGTCTCCTCATTTGGAAGCTGCGCTTTTGCATCCTTTTTTAGGATTTACGTGAAAAATTGAAAAATAAAGAATTCAACAACGCGATGTTTCACTAAATCTTCGGACTTTGGCTAGAAAAAATACGCACTTTTTATCACAAGATAATTCTATAATAAATGTTTAATTTTCTTCGAATTTTTTCTTCCTTCTCTTTTCTCATTTAGCGACCAGAAAAGTTGGGAACGGTCGAAGCAATTTATCCAATGAAATGAAAACTGAAGTTCAAATTTACGATTCAACTAAAACTGGAAGTCAAGATTTATTTTTCAACTTGCAACGAGAAAAATTCTGTAATTACTGCAGCAACGTTTCTCGCAGAATAAGCTAAATTCCAAATGCGCAGCGAATGTTTCTAAACGCATTTGCCGCATTCTCTGCATTATCGAAAATAGCCACGAGCCAACTACATCGACACGTCCCTATTGCAAAACAGATCTCGTCAAAGGTCCAGCATCCTTTGGACTCGGGTCTGCGAAAGTCCACCGGTGCATCCGAAATGCATCTCGTGTTGCATTCGGGAGAGTGACCGTGGGCAACGGCGTTGCAAGTGTCACAGGCCACGTCTATTACGAACCCGTGGCTATGCATCGACTATGCAGATTTCTCGGCTGCGAGCCCCGTTTCGCATGCAAGTGTTGGGAACCGATGCACTTTCCGATGGCGCGTCCCACCGTGCGGAAAAATTGCATCCCCGGAAATAACGGAAATGAAACTATTCTTAATATTTCAGACATTTTCTGACTGACCCAATTACTGTGGGGTTACCAACTACTGTGCCTACATTAATTATACTTACTTTTCAAGCAGAATGAATAAGTAAAACAGAGATATTAAATTGTCTTCATTAAAATCATGTAAGATCGTATGAAAACTGGAAACAAGTGATACAAGTCGACGAAGTGCGAGCCATACAAAGAAAAATAAAATTCAAAATGTCTATCATGAAATGATAGAAGCCTCAACAATCAGAGTGTCAATAAGTGCAGAAATCGATACAATAAATTCGGAAAATCAAGCAACAAATAATTATTACAAATCCAAAGGAAATCAGTGATACAAATTGACTTTTTAGATAACCAGAGGCTCTTCAATTCGAGCAACGAATCTCGCACAAAATCAAGAAGTGTCACATAAACAGCTATAAATTTAGGATTACGTGACGTCATTGCCCAATAGGAGCTCGCCTAATTCTTGGATCCGGGGCCAAGAGCGAGCACGGGAAGCGCACGCCCACAGAGGGCAACGGTGACAGCCAGGTGACACGGTGCAGGTCCACTCTATCGATCAAGCCTAATCGGCGGATAGCAAAGTGGCCTCTTTGACTTCGGTATCCGCTTTGTCTCCGGTAGTCCGTTCGTCGAACTATCCCTTAATCCAGTTTGACTTGGGGCTACACGTGTCACGTAATCCAATTAACAAGCGCTCACCTGAGTGCGTAACACCGAGAGCGCAATCCTGTGCCGTTTCCAGGTGTATACAGTTGCAGTTGGTCAACGCTCACACATACACACACACGCACGCACAGGCACGCACACAAACAAAAAAGGTGAGCGAGCATGTGCGTCCGTAAACACGAGTGAGCAGGTTTATTGTCCTCCCCTTCGCACGACGATTGCATGTAAATGCAATTTGCAGGATGCACGGGGACGTGGTTCGAGGTCACGGCTGGAAACGACCTGCGAGAAACAATTCTTTAACGGTCCGCGCTGGAATTGCATCCACTGGAATCGCATTTTTCTTCGTTCGATTGCTGATGCGGCAATCTCTCTTTTTTCCAACGATCGGGAGACAGATAAGTGGGCTGCTTTTTGCGAAATGTTCGCAGGACTTGAAAAGAATCGAAAAGTTGCTTGAATTTATAAATTCAGTACTGAATTTAAGAAATTTTTAACTGGAGCAAAAATGTAATTCCCGGGGTCAAAGTGTGACATTATGAATGATGAAACAGAATTTTCAAGAATGGCTGGAAGAATGTGCTAGTTTTAGTTGATGCTATTGTCGACGAAAAATCCATCGAGGAATTTTTCCGTCGCATCCTCCTGAAATGTCGATGAATGTCGGCAGCGAAAATTCGGTTTCATAGTGTTTCGAACGGAAGCAATGACACCGTGCACCGAGCGTCACTCTACACCCGCCGTGAAATGAGAAAATTCCTTTCCAGCGATCTGAACGGGGACGTTTTATGTTTATCCACGTGCCGTCTATTGGAATTCGAAGCTGTTCGCTGCCGTTTCTATCCTGCGAGCACTGTCGGCTCACTTTTGAAGTGTCGTTGGCTTTCGGACAATCGATCTAGTCGGTTGACGACCAAACGGTCAATTTGGTGACACTCGGTCTCTGTAGCCACGCGCAATTTCAGAACTGTATCAATTTACCGCGCAATTAATCTCTCGGAGCCATTTGGAAAAATAGTGGAACCGGAGTTCGGTGGAATTTAGCACTGTCTGTAAGGTTTTTAATTTGTTGGAATTGCTAAAGAATTATTACTGAATTATTACTGAATTATTACCGATTTATTAGTAGCCAGTCACTGGTGTCTTGAAGTTTGTTTACGTAATTGGTCGTTGCATTGAACATTACATTGTTACATAATTCACTACTGATAATTCCATAGTGCTGGTAATTTGTAGTTGCTTTCAAAGGGAGATACAGGAATGTTAGCGATTAGATGATCCATTTTGCCAATCGATTTCCTTGATACCTTGCACGATGCCTGTCGTACGCTATATTACACGGATCGTGGGTCTGTACACAGCTTCTTGTACTGACGCATAAATTTGCTTCAAAGCAATAGTCGGTCAGGTATTCGGTTCGAGTGAGACCGATTATCCTGCGTGTTACAACTTAAAGTTAATCCTCTATGTTCAAAGGATTAACATAAATGCCGACGATAATATCCCCTAATATATCCCGGAAATATAAACATCCCTACCCCATATAATATCCATGAGAAATAACAAAGGGTCCAGCCGGGGATTAAGGTAGCCAAGAGAATGCCCTTCTCAACCGGAAATGGCTCGTTCGATAGCTTACCCAGATAGAACCCTTTCTGTCAAGTTTCAGCCCTCTACCTCGTCTATAAGGGTAGTTATGCGGAGAAAAGGAAAACCCAGTTTTTACCCCATATTCCCCTTCGAATCGCGTATAAAAATTCTATGAAAAATCTGACACGTTCACAACATCGAACCACATATTCGAGAATTTTTTCCGATTTTTTAGTTGCAAACTGTGGCTGTAAAACAATATGGAAGACCGGAAAAAATTCGGAAAAAGACAGAGGGGTGAGTTTGACGAGTTTCTGCATTTATTCAGGAAAATCGAGGTCGAATACGCTAAATTTTCTGTATCAACAATTTTAACACACTCTTAACAATATTAAATTTAAAAAAAAAAATGCTACCCTTTCTTTGTCTCACCCCAAGAAGCTATAGCGTCACTGAAACTTCCCGAAGTTTGTCAGTCTACGGTCGATCATGCTATCAGTCTCCCGAAGGTTTCCATCGCTCGGAGCACTTCCGGCGATCCTGCAAACAAAACCGAAGCGGGTTCGTTTCAAAGTTCACGCGTGGGCGGACAATGGCGGTCCGATGAAAGTTTTCGGGGAACGGCGCGCAATTATGAACCGCGTTCGGCTGCTCGCATAGTTTCGATCGATCGGAGCGGTTGGTCGGTCGGTGCCGTTCCGACCACGAGCAACGATATATCATTCGTGGAAACCTGATAGCGGGAGAGCATGGGGATGATAAGGCGGCGACGCACCTCCGGTTTCCCTGTCGCGGGGGTTGGCGTCGCCTCCTTTCCGAGAGGCTGTCGAACCGCATTGGTGGATCGATCGGACACTCTAGGCGGTCCCACTTCCTCCGGTCGCTTTTCTTTTAATTCGGAGGGGCAGAACGGCCTGTTTCCCTCCCTTTGTCACCATTTCCCTTTTATTTTCCCGGGCGAGAAGGAAAGGGCTCGGAGGGTACCCTCAACCAAAGGCTCCCTTAAGGGCCTCATTTGCTTCGGGGTATTGGAGAGCTAGAACGGGAGACTTTTGCTAGTGCTTCATTTTCTTTGTAAGAATATTGAAAGAAGAGCTTTTTTTGAAAAATTGTCCCAGGAAAGCTGAGGGGAGATTCTCTTCAAAATTGATATCAGAGCGTTTTGCTTTGGATCTAGTGCACTCAAAAATTAGTGTGCTTAGAAAGATAAGTCTTTCCTAAGTAGAGGGGCTTTGATATTTTTCAACAATTTTGTCTTTTTAAACTGGATTATTTTTTGTTTTCGTGTAGAAGGACATTTTATTAGGGATTTATTCATGTATGTCACGTTGCTCGTCGAACGTCATTTAATATGATCTGTGATCGTTTAACCTTTCGTTCCACGCATTTTACATCACCAGACAGGATATACGTAAACATTAATGGCGTTGATCTCGGACAAGTGGAATGGGAGCGATCTTTTGTCAGACAATTCGAGATGGAAATGTTTGTTATGGGTTAGGATAAACGGGAATAGCTTTTGCGAAAACTAGTAGAACGGGTAGACCGTATTGTGGGATACGTAGAATAGACGACCTTTGGTCAGACGAGTGGAATAAAGGATCCGTACATAACGATATATGCTTGTACACTGCTGTGTAGATCCCGGATTGCAGAATATGAGCGATGCAGAGACGGAAAGGTGGAATAGGAATTATGTGCAGCCAGGCTGGCAGAAATTATGGCAGCTCGAGCTGGATCTAGAAAGGTCAATTTATGTAAAATGGAAAATCTAAAATCGTCAATTTATTCAATATTGGAAATCCAAACTCTTCAGTTCACGTAAAATTGAAAATTTGAAATCGTCAATAAATGTAAAACGAAAATTCTAGAATGGTCCATTTATGTGAAATAGAAAATCTAAAATTTTTAATTTATCCAAGTGTCTCCAATAATTGAATCCTTTATTAATAGAACAATTAGAAGGGGTAGAGACTACAAGAACAAGTAGAACAGCTCTTAATAGAGTCAGACGTCTCAGAGTCAACCCGAAGCAGCGCAAGTAGAATAACACAGTTAATGGTCAGACAGACTGGAACAGGGTACTTTGCAGTCAGATAAACGGAAACAGGCTGGCTTAGGCGACTGGAATATGCTCTACTAAGTGGCATAACGCTGTCTACGATAAGGAAAAGTGAAATAAATCGTCCCATGGTCGGACACACGGCTTCTGCGAATCGGGCGATTCCTATCTGTCGCGGAAAAGTTAGTATGCGCTCCTCTAATTAAAGGATTAACTAGCGATAACTTAGTGGACGTTAACTATCCGAGATGGCTTGGATACGTCGACTGGGGATGATGCATCCACTTCCGCAAAGTCGGTGACGCACGGTAATTAATGGATCCCCGGAAAACTAAACGATTCTCATTCGATATCGGAGAATCGAATCGAGTGCGCCACTTGACGTATTTGTGCCCGTTATTTATTTGTTCGAACAACTTCGTCCGCGCGTGCACGTAAATATTGTCTTTGCAAAACGAAGAGGGAATGTTTAATATTTGTCTCGTCGAATCCAATATTTCCGAGCAATCCTAACGAAGCAAGAAACGATTAGTAGATCTTCATTTAAAAATTGGCAGGAACAAGTCTGAACAAAATTTTTAAAAGGTCACGCTTTCCCCCGGAAAATTCGAGAGACAATTTCAGGGAAACTGGAACCCGTCATTTTTCGAAATCGTCGCGGACTGCAATCGTCCAACAATTCCAGTGTAAAAGTCGGTCCCGTACAGTCACGGCACAAAAATAAAAAAAAGGCCGCTTTAATCCCAGCGTTCCGCCCGGTCGGAAATTATTTTCGAACTCTGTTTTCCCGATACTTGGAGCCCGGGAGGGAAGCTATTCTCCGTTTCTTCGGTGGCCGGTCACGGGGAAAACACCGTGTCAAAGTTCTACGGCTGCTCTCGGCAAGTTCTCGCCGAAGGAGGGACGATCATGCTTCAAACTCATGATCCTGCTCCGTGCAACACGCGCGGTTATCGATGCCAGACCGCACGTGACCGCGCGCGTTACGAGAAATCCTGTTACGATATTGGAATCCGTCCACGTTGCCGCCGATCGATCCTTGTTCGTTTCACTCTGTGGATTCCGCCATTTTCTAGCGTTTCGGGGTGCGAGAGTGACGCGTGACCCGGAAATTGGGTCGTTCTCGCCTGGTGAAACGAACCATAAACGCCCGGGAAAATCGTTTTATCCCTCCGCTCCCTTTCTTTCCATTCTGCCAACGGACGATTCGATTTTGTCGACAAGAAAAAGAACTTTGCAATCATTAAATTGTACGTTGTTAACGAGATTGCTAAAATAGTCCCTTCCCGATTTTATATCCTCTTGAAATTGAATTTTTCGGAGCCTTAATACCTAAGTACTATCCTCGGGTCCGTGCTGTGACATAGATCGTGTAGGGCTACTATTTTAGTAAGGCGCACTGCGTACCATCAATTACACTGAATACAAATTATATCGCGTTTAGGGTCATTTTAATAAAAAGAAATGCCAATCGGTGATGGTCCCATAAAAAAAAATTATGAAAAATAAAGAAGTTTTGTAAGTGAAAAATTGAAGATTATTTGAAATTAAATTAAAGATGGAAAATCGGCGCTTTGTGATAGGGACACGTGGACTTTAAATGACACAAATTCAAGGGTGTTCTTTAAGTCAATTTTAGAATGTCTTCCGGTAGGAATTTTTTAACGTTTGAGGGCTTAAATTAAAGGTGAAACTCCGTAATCTAGGATAAGCGTACTTAGGCTCTAAAAGAAATGCGAGATTATGTTGAAAAATTGTTGGAACTCGACTCGATCTTAAGAGAATTTTTCGAGTCAATTTTAGCATGCCCTCCCACAGGAATTTTTGAATATTCGAGAAATTAAACCTGAATGACCACACTTGGCACTTAGGTTGAAAAACGATTAGAAAACTATTTCGAAAAGTCGATGAAACCTGATATTGAATTCGGGCAAGATTGAGACAAATCTAGGCGAATTTCAGAATGTAGAAACAATTTGTATCTATTTCTGCTGTAACATATCAGCTTCGTGGATCTCACCTAAGCTCGCAGAAGGTGTGTAAGCGTCCCAGAAAGAACAATCAAGGTGTTGGTGATTTTTGCAACGGGGCACTTTTCGTTTCTTCTGCCGGGATCGACAGCTTCATGGAACTAAGCACGCGGAAAGGGCAAATAGCACGCGCGCGCGTTTAATCTGCCATCGGCCAGTCCGATCGATGCCCTATCGCGTGGCGAAGTTATTAATCGGATAACAGTCTACACACCGTACTCGAGATAACTTTATCGGCCAGTAATTGGCTCGATTGGATTGTTGGTGCGACGCCTTGATCTCCACCCTTTGCTGATCGTTGACTTTTCTTTCTGGACTGTAATTTTGCGTCCGAACCTCTGATCTTGATCCTTTGATCCAGAATCGGGTGACATAACTTAGAGTACTGTTTTCGACCACAAAAATTCGGCAAAATTAGAACAATCTGTTTCATAAGCTACAATCTGCGAAATTAAGATTTCCGTTTATTCTTCTAATCCTCTTAAATTTTTATATTAACACAGGATGAATTTTTGCAGGAATTTGCAAGAATTAAATGAATTTAATTCCCTAAAATTCTGACCGAATTAGTTTCTGTTCAATCGATTAATCAAGTAGATTATTTGGAATTTATAATATTCCATTCTCCTCGTCTAGAGGATTCAATTGTTGTACTATGTCATAATGAGAAGGTTTAATAATTACGTGCAACACAAAATGCAATTCCAGTCGACGAATCTGTGGAACATCAGTATCAGAAACAAAGAGGGAGACTAAAGCTTGTGACAACTTGTTGCACCGGGGTTAGTTTGTTAGTTCTGTTGCTACATCCACGCACATCCGGAAGACGCCCCGCGTAACCGCTTCCGCTCTGTTTCCGTGGACTGCCGGGGAGGGATTATACTCCTCGGGATCTCCAGACACGTGAAACACGCTCCCCCTTGATGAGGAGAGAACGAGGGGAGCGGATAATGCATTTGCCGCGTAGCGGATGTGCTTTACTTCAGCCTCGCTCGAATTTCCTCGTGGTTGTTTCACCTCTGTGTTGCCACGTGTAATTGGTCGACGAGGAATTTAACAAACTTGTACCAAGAACATCTCGCTAACCGTAATTTCCTGTTTTCCGAAGGTGTGAAAACACAGAACATTAGATTACTACGTTGGTGAAACTTTCCCTCGGGAAACCAGAAATTTCTAATTTCTTCAAATGCAGTCCTGTAGATTTTGGCGAGGAAACATCGAAAATCCCAGTTTCAATATTAGGAGATCACTAGTTCGAAAGTTGCACGCGTGTAATTACTTTAACCGAATATATCTCGAGGAATGAAATAAAAAGGAACAATTAAACGTCCCAGTGTAATTTAAGCAAACGATAGCAGCGCTGGCAAGGCACCCTCATCAACGATTCTGTGTTGTTTTGTTCAAGGTCCTGGGCAGTCAGACGGAATACCATTTCGTGCACAGGGCTCTGCCGCACGCGCGCAGCAAACGCTCGGTGCCGCACACGAGAAGGTTGAAGGTGGATCCTCTGGTAAGCAACATCCTCCCTCAGGTTCCCACGATAAATATTTTTTGTATGTACTTCCGCCTCGCCTCGTCCCGTTGTGTCCTCGGCAGCAGGAAAACGAACAACTCTCCGATTCCATTTTCCTCGACGAGCGTCCCATACATAGGGGCACGGGACAGAAAAAAAAAATAGTAATCCAATTCGAAACGAATTAACACGTTAAGTGCCAAATATCAGAAATTCTTACAAAATCCGAGTAATTTAATTAATGAAATCACAACTAGAAATTTCAAATGTGTTATAGGGGATGCTGTCTTCACCTGAATTCGAAAGACTCCGATAAAATTCGGTTTATCTCTATAATAATAAAAATGAATTTCTAAACTGTTGAATTGAAAATTTGTTAAAATTAAAAATTAGAAGATTGCGCAACCCTGCGCCTATATTTCTATTGTTCTGTCTATCGTATGGCATTATGTGAGAGAGGAGAATTGTACAGATCAGGGCAACGATTTCATCGGAGAGAGAGGTCCGTGGAAATTCACCGGGTAAACCGAGCGAAATTAATCGCGCGACCGTGGGCGGTTTGTACGGGGCTCGATTCAGGGGCACGCGATCCATCAGCCGGCTGATATAAATGTAAATGAATACCCAATTTCGAACGAGGCGACGAGAACATAATCGAACGGGGAACAGATTGCTCGCATAAAATTACGGAGCTTTGACGGAGTCGCTTCGCGCCGCGAGTTGTCGTTATCCCGTTGAAAGAACGTCGTCCTCCTTCCGCTCTCATGCATTTTCATCGCGCGAGAAACAGCCGACGATTTCTCTCGATCCTCCTACCCCGAAACCGTTATCTATTTGCGTCCCGATTAAACATTCCCTCGACGCAAATACCCCCATTGTTTTCGTAATTACTTGCCTGGGCGTCCGTGCGGGCTGCGAGAAAAATAATTGCTGATTCGAACGGGGAGAATTAAATAAAGTGTCGTCGTACACAGCGAGAATTGAATAGAGTGTCGTCAGAAACAAGAAAAATAATTTATGAATATTTAAGGACATTTTCGCAAAGGAAAAAGTTGCTTCAAAATATCTCAGGTACCAACCCTTTCAAGTACATTTTTGGGACACCCTGTAGACTGTTCTGTCGCAGATTTAAAAATTAACTTTACCGCTAATATATTCATTGTTCCGAAGGTTACATACTGCAAAATGCAAATAGTTCGGGGGACTAGTCAGTATCATACATTTTAACTTTCAACTGGCAATCTGGAAAATGCATTTTAACTTTCAACTGTGCAAGATGAGAAATAATATGACACCTTCAAATTTTCTTAATTCTCCTCCAACTTTGACATGTACTCAATTTTCCTACGAATGCATACGATCCGTAGTTTAATGTCATGATCGATTGACAAGGAATTTTTTTTTAACGTTCCAGGTGCACACAGCAGTGCAACAGGCAGGGTTCAAGCGAGTGAAGAGAGGCTACAAGCCCCTGAGTGTTGACAACCTTGTGCCGTTATACCAGATGAGGAACCCTTGGAACCCCGGGAACAGAGACCCATCAGACCCGTACTTCCAGTACCAATGGTACCTGAAGAATACAGGCCAAAATGGTGGCAAGCCAAAGTTAGATCTGAACGTGAAAGCAGCGTGGGCTCAGGGAGTCACTGGGAAGAACGTGACCACAGCCATAATGGACGACGGTGAGATTTCGTGTCTCTGTTTGTTAATACTTTCCCAATAACATCCCCTAAATTGACGTGATCCTGGTTTGGACGTGGAGAAAGTTTTAGGAAAAAGAATCTCTGGATGGTGGTTAATGTGTACAGAGCCTACTCGATATATGTCAACAACACGGGTCTTGCCAGCGTCTTGTATCGTCCAGGAGACATGTTTACACTCCTTGGGGTCCGAGACCTCTCGAGCTTCGTGGGCCCTCAAAGGTCCAGAGTCAAGGGTAGCGGGAATAACTCCGCGACATTTACCATTCAGGTCTTGGCGACATACATAGAGAAGTCACTGTATCGATGGTATCAAATTCTTTTCATTCTTCTGCTGTTTAAAATTATACCCACCTATTTGAAAATCCTGTCTACTAAAAATCTTGTAAAATTCCAAAAATTAGGAAGACATCCTTCAGAAAGAAGTAATAATTTTCCGAAATTGTTGGAACGTTTTCTGGTGGTGCTGCAGGACTCACTTCGGTTGTCGTTTGTCTCTCCCGATGAGAACGCCAAGAACTTGCCGGTCACCTGATAGGTAAAGGTAGCTGAAGCTGGCTAATTTACCGATAGCTTCTGGAGTCACGTTGTCGTGGGTGAACTAAGACGTAACAGGTAGTTGAGATTGCGGGGGCGAACGTGACCCAGCACAGAGACAACGGAGAGAGAGAGAGAGAGAGAGAGAGATAGGAGACTTAGATTGTTTAAGGTGGAAGATCCCGAGGCTCTGATCATCGACTGCTCTATCGTGGACTTTGAAACGAGACCCCGGCAGCCATTAACAATGGTCACGTTGTCGTCGGCGATCGGTATAGTTCAGGTTTCACGTTGCTGGAAAGAAGGTGACGCTGCTCTTGCAGCGTTGCACGTCTCGTAGTTTAATCTTACAGTGTTCCTCGTAATTGTTATCCTGATTTGCTTAATAGACTCGCGGATTTACACTCCGGCAGACTTCTCGAGATCTCATTAACGAAATCGCATTTAGATTACGCGAATCTCGCAGTCCTGGCCGCTGCGATTGCGTGTCCTGATGAGATAATTCTCCGACGACGTTGCCGTACCGTAATTCTGTTAGTTGTTGCCGTTTGATATATATTTTTTTAATTATTTATACTGTTCCGAGATGTTCATTTTTCTCTGTAGATTTGTTTCTCGTATTTTCGAATTTGCGGTGACTCGGCGAGAAGATCGAACGAATTGTGTGAACGGCAATATTTAATCGTGCGCGACGCGTCATCGATTGTTTAACATTCGACGAGAATTCTTCGTGCCGGTAATTGACCGAATGTCGTCGCCCGCGGCTCGACCTGATTTTCCAGAGGCAATCCAATTATATTCGAAGCAACATTCGTACCCGGGCTTCTCGATACAAATTGATTAAATCGAACAGAACCTGACACGTTCCGCGGTACTTGCCGACAGACAACAATCCACTGGATCAGGACCGACGTGATCGGCCCACTTCTGTGGAGATATATCGTCAACGGGGTTATTTGTGTGGGTATTCTGTCCCGTTTCGAGGACTATGCAGAATAAAAAAACAGAAAACTCGTTGAAAACCCGCCGGGAAATATAGCTGTCCTGGAAACTGTTCCATAAAATTCAGTTTTCACAATCCTGTACCGAAACTCGCGGAGTTTGTACATTAAAGTATGTAGTTTGATCTGTACATAACAATTTTTTGGTGAAAAATAATTTATACAACTTTGAACCATCGAAAAGTATGTTCATTTTGGAAATTCTTTTAGAATGGGTCTCGTAATATTAGCTGCCACGTTCGCAGTTCTACTGATTTTTTAACGAAACCTGCACAGAATATAGAAGAAAGTATGCACTTCGAGATGTATCTAACAATTTTTCGGTGTAGAATAATTTCCAAAATTTGCAACAACCGAAAAGTCTGTGGGAACTATTTAAGAACAGGTGTCACGAAACTAGCTGCCATACTCGCAATTCTACCAATTTTTTAATGAAACTTGCACGAAATATAGACGAAAGTATACACTTCGGGATACACCGAACAGTTTTCCGGTGAAAAATCCGTACCTTCGCAAATAAATTATCAGAGTCCACCCTACTCCTCAGTAATAGTTCATTCGTGAGGGTGAAGATAAATGCGGAAGACAAGCAGCTGGAAGACAGATTCAGTATAAAGTGCGGGAGATTTTGGAGGATTTATGATAAAGGAGGAGAAGAGTATGGAGGCGGGAAGAATAAATAAAAGAATAATGTAAGGGTGGGAGGAGTCGAATAGAAGGGAGAAAGATGCAGAGGATGAATGAGTAGGTATTAATAACTAGAAACCGTCAGAAAAATAACAGGGAACCGAGTTGGACAATGAGGGTGCACGGCTAGGTTGAGGTTAACAATAAGAAGTCATAAGCTCGGAGGAAAATGTGCATTTGTGTGAATGGATGCTGCAAATAGATATCGCATAACAGAACTATATGCAATAAAGGAGCGAATGCAGCTTTGGAAATTATTGTTGTTATGTTGAATCGGCTTTGCCAAGGGGTAGACTTATTTGTTAACTTTAAGAGAAAATTTTTCTCTTTGTAAAAAGCACCAGATAAATTATTTACTCACCTAGGAACAATGAAAGGGTACTATGCTTATTGGAGCTGTTTCAGACGTGTCACAAAATTGACTGTCAGGTTCGCAATTTTGTAAATTTTTTCACGAAACTCACGCAACGTATAGTTAGAAGTATACATTTTCAGATGTATATAGTAATCTTTCGGTAAAAAATTATATACTTTTTTAAAAAATTGTCAAAGTACAGCCTCCCTCGGTTTTCATCGATCAAGGGCTATGAACGGCTCGAGACCTAATTTCACAGTGTTGCGTGAACAAAACAGTAATAGCAACGCAGACGTAACGCTAGGCGCGATCGTTGTCGTAACGGGGTTACAATGGCAACGGCTGCTTACGAAACGCGTTTAAGTTTCCGGATTTCCGCTCGGGCGCCGTGCAATCGATAATTCGTTGCTCGTTCTTCTAGGCTCATTAAGCTCGGGAGCTGCTAAACTATAATCTCGAGTGTTCAGAAACGCTGCTCGTTAAGGATTGCAGTCTTTTGCGGCTTATCAGACGCTTCTATCGATTTCGGACGGCAGTCGCCGCTCTCCGTCAACACGGTGTCCCGCTAATCGCGGAAAATTGAAAATACCCCGAGGAGTCCAGAAAGTGGCTTGCGTACCTGCTGCTGCTTCAATTTTGCGTTATCAATTGCCATTTTCTCCGAGTCCCTCTCACCGCCTGTCGGAAGCGATCGTTTTGAGAAATTGCTTGCAACAATTCGCACATTTCCGCTCCCCAGGTTATGCGACTTTCATTAAATCGCAGTATCTCGTAGCTCACGCGAAATTAGGGGTAGTTTAAGTCATCGTTTTCCCGACTTCGAGTTTATTTATAAAATACAGATCTCGGAATTTTAGAATTTTTATCCACAGGGTTCTACGAAAACAGGTTGTACTTGTAAATTTTTATCTCGGTAACTACTGGCTGGATTGAGTTGTTATTTTTTTAATCTCGCGAGAAAGGTTCTATCTATTTATAGGAATTTTGTTTCAGTCGAAAAATTAATTGTAAAACGTAGAAAATTATAAACAAGCTTCTATTATTGTAGGGGGTAGAATCTTTTTATTTCGGGGGACTCTTGTTTCGTATTCTTCGAGGTCTGTCGAACAATTTTCAATTGACCAACAACGACAACGGCGGCGGAATGTTTTGCAGTGAAATGTGCTTGTAACTAAGGATTTTTCCTCTGTGTAAATCCTTCAGGAGGCTTGACAGGGAGTCGACAGTGACTCCGTGTCTCGACAGTATCGGTCTTCCGCAATTTGATCAGCTCCTGCTTTCACGTCAACATGTTACCATTTCCATCGAACGTGTTCTCTTGTTTCAAGAGTTCCCGTTGCTTGCGAATCGCTCTGTTAGTGTGCGTAATATTTTACGCATTCGTACGGTCCAATTGTGTATTTTTTTTTTTTAATATTCTAATAGAAATTAGTGTAAATTGTCGCACGATTAGGGATCGAGGATGGATTTGTGGGGTTTCCCGTCGTGTCCTTGGCGCGAGGGTTAATTGGCGAATTGGATTTCCGGTTCCAGAGAACGGAACATGCCCTTGGAAGCTAGATTAGTTCCTTGTTAATTGCTCCTGGAGCTAGGATTAATCTTTGTCGCGAACTTTGGCTCTGACTTGCAATTACTGGCTCTCTGGGAATCTTGTAACCCCTTGTAACGTCTTGCATTGTAAAATCTTGATGCATTGGTCACTTGTCCATTGAAATTATTTATAAATAATATTATTGGGTTGCTAAGCTGGACTGCAAAACGAGTCCTCTCGCATCTGTTTCAAACGCAGTTTTACCTGGAAAATAAATTTTCGTTGCGTGGGCGTTTTATATCGCTTTACAGATCCACTGTTCTCCTTCCGAACGCACTTCAACATTTTTAAATTGGTTGGAAGCTTTTTTCGAGATGGCACGAATCGTTTGAAAAATTCATATTCGAGAGCAGTTTTAGAATTTGATAGCTTTCAAATGGATTGAATTGGAGAGGCCTGAAATTCAACGTAGATAGCTTTCAAATAGATTTGAAATACTGATTTTATCAAGAATTCCGATGTGCGCAGCGAAATACTGATTTTTATGAGCAATGGTAATCCTACCTCGTCCCCGTTTGCTTCAAGTATAGCGCAACTGACCTTCTTCTTTTTCTCTGTTCCAGGTGTCGACTACATGCATCCGGACCTGAAGTACAACTACGTGAGTACGACCACCATTTTTCATCTAGAAAGTCTCCTTTTTCGTCGGACGTTCTTCAAGGCGGAGAAGATCGATTCTCGTCTCGATTTTCCTGAAATGCTTGGTCCATTTTTCCTCCAAAATTGCTGCAATTCTTTCTCTCCGTCGTCTGAAGTGTCTACGCAGTTCAAACAATGCATGATATTGTATGAATCGTTTGGGATAAAGATATAAATATTAAAGTGAAACATGAAGATTAAACGTAAAAGTTGAGGATAAAGTTCCAGCACACAGAACAGTCGACACCCACAACAACAGAGGAACAGTATAATCTCATGAAAAGCGACGTACAATAAAATCTCATCAAGCAAGATAATTCGATTCAGCATTAATATTCAGCATTAATATTCCCCGTCGACAAAGGGGCAAGTCCGACAATATTACGCAGAAGCGACGTTGAATAAATAGGATCCGGCATTGTTCCAACACTGAAAACGAATGCTCGACACGATTCCAGATCCAAAGAGTTCGAAGCGCGCACGTTCAAAGGATCCCGTTGTTAAAGATGCGAAATGTCACCTGGCGGGTGGAGCACGTTTTACAAGGAAAAATGGCTGGATGAAATAATGGGAAAATAATGTTATATCTCGGCCGGGTGTGTGTATTCCGTCGCCGGTTCGTTTAATGCGACAGCTGGTCGACAATGCGACACGTCTTCCACCGAGAAAGGTGAGACACGGATGCGAAAAGACAATGCAACCTGCACGTGCCTCTCGCTGCAACTGCTGATCAACTTTGTGCGACTGGCAGACAATGCGGGGCGAAAGTTTACGTCGTGAAACTCGATGAGGAAAAATTTCGCTGGGCTCTCTAATTAGTTTTATCAGTAGACCGGGTGCATCTGTTGGTGAAATGAAAGTTATCTGTCCAGGGAGATAACTCTGCTGCGTTCCCAGGCTGTCCCTTCTTCGATCCTTTGAACTTTATTTTCACTTCGCTTATTCTATACAGTCACGATTGATATCAATGATGGTGAATATGTTGAGAATATATATATTCATATTTTTAGATCTGATTCAGCATAAACATCCAAATTCACGAAGAACAAAGATCAAACGAGAAATTAATCATAACCATCGAGCATCAAGATTAAGCACAAAGATCAAGCACAAACATTAAGCACAAACATCAAGAACAAAGGAGAGAATAGTGGTTTAGAGGAACCTAAGATTAATGGCCGACGTTATCAAACGATAGTCGGTGAAATTAATGAAAGAGAATTTTGCAGCGCAAATGATGTCGGTGGACGGTATCCATGGCCAATTAGTGTACGATGAGAAATCCTTGTTACTCTTCTCCGAAATTTATTCGGTCTTCTCGTTATACAAGCGCGATCTCGTTGAATAATGCCACGCGGAACCTGCTGGCAGTATCGTTTATTATTAATAGCTGTCTTGTCCTTTACATTTTTTTTTCTGTTAACGGCATGGTAATAAAATAAACAAGTTGCATTCTTTTGTTACAGAATGCCAAGGCTTCCTACGACTTCAGCAGTAACGATCCTTTCCCTTATCCGAGATACACCGATGATTGGTTTAACAGGTGAGTGATAGTGTACTTTGATAAGGGTGAGATATAGTTGTTAATTATACCGTACTTCGAGAGGAAAAATTAAGTGATCGATTTTTGGAACATTTTCTAAAAAAAAAAATATTGAAGGATAATGTTAAAAATTTCCACCATTTCCAAAATCGATCACAAGCGCGTAACTCGCCCCAATAGCATCATTCAGCCAGAGAACGACCATAATCCCCGGACTTGTACGGCACTCGCGTAAATCACGCTTTACGCGGGACAATAATCTGCGGGATACGATGTCTCTGCAGAAATAATCTACCTTCCGGACTCGTGAAACCGTACCTCAGAGCAGAAGGTCGTCGCGGTCGCGTAATTAATGATTGCCGAGTAATAATTAGAGTCATTCTTGCTTCAATGATTACACTGTCAGCGCAGGAAAATATGATCCGCCGTCAGCCTTTTCGCAGTACAAAGAGAACTTCGTTTACCTTCGGTGATTGAAGATAACATCGCTATTAAAGAAAACGGAGGGATAATATTCGAGGCGGAGGATTCTAAAGTTTTTCCTCGACAGTGGAAAATCGACTTTCCTCCGGGAAAACTTTTATTCGTCGATTTCAATGAAAAATTGTGGTTTTAAAGTAACCGAGAAGAATTTGGTTTGTTTTATCAGCGGATTGCGGGACTCTACGTAAATACAGATTTTTATCAACTAGACAATTTAAGTTGAACAAATTTCTTCGTTTTGTTAGAGGTTGTATCGAGATGTAAAGAAGATAAAAATGTCGTTAATACTGCTTAAACAATTCGTTACAATATTCACAAAGTAAAAATCCATCTTTTAATCTTACTCTCAAGGAATAAAATGTGAAAAAATTCTTTGTAATAGACCAAACCTTCCTGAACAAAGTAAAAAATATTTCAACTCGATTCGACAAACCACTTCCGAGATAAAAATTCCTACCTGCGCTCTGAACGCGATTGGAAAGTTTTGGAAAAATTGAAAAGTTCAAGGGTTTGTATTTTATAAACAAATGCGAAGTCGACCAAGTGATGACTTAAACCCCTCCTAATTTTGAGTATAGTACACAGTATTCGATTCTGAATTATGTCCTCGGTTCCTGAATAAGGAACGATCGATTCCCGATCCTTCTTCGTCGGCCGATTAAAGGCAGACTTTCCGCGTAACAGTGTGGCTTTACGGATCGTCGTAGAGGATTCCGGGAAGAATGTTTCCTGGTCGAATCCAGAGAAACGTTTCCTGGAATTACGTGGGAAATAATGTTCCCGAGTCAAGAATGCGACTCTTTGGAGGGGGGGCAACGGGCTTACGTAAGTTCCGGAGCAATTTCCGCGAGCCTGCCACACTGACAAGCATGTTTCCATCGAAAGGATCGGAAAAATGTAGCGGCTCTTCTGTCATTTCCTTCGCTTCAGTTCCTCTATGGAAAGTTCGATTATCATCCTCAAAGAATGCGCTATAGTCTGCGAGCTCGTCCGTTTCGCTGCGATTCAAACGAAATTTTTAATATCTCACTGGGTCCACTCCCACCGGCCTTCTTTTTGTTCTAAATTTCAAAGGAATCGCTGGTCTATTATTACTCTTCAAATCCAGAAAAGTTTTATAAATATTCCGATATTAACAATTTTGTAATACCCCCGCAGCTAAAAAGCTTCGACGAATACTGCGATATTGAGAATTTTTTCCAATCGAAACGGTAGAGATATGAATCTCAAATTTTTTAGGTAGATTTGTCAATCTTTGAAGAACATAAAAATAATTTTTCGATCCAAAAATAACGATTACATCCAAAGTTATAGTCAATCAAAGTGCTGTACTAGAAACGTACCTATGTTCATTGATACCGTAAAATGAATCTAAATCAATTATTTGAAATAGTAATAAATATTTTTGACATGTACATGCAAGGAATGAGTAATAATAAATTACCAGCGAGATCTCCGAGAATTTCTGTATCTCGGTACGAGTGTCGTTACACCAAACAAATTGCTTGTAGATCCCCAGCAATTATAATTATTCCGCCATCGAAATAAATCAATCGTCAGTGTTTCGGAATCCGTATAGTTGTTCCACTGTATCGGTCAGTAGTTTCAGTCGAGTTTTAACAGACCCCGCAGCTGGTCGCGCTGTTGTAATTTCATTCCACCCCGCTCCCCCCGTTAACGAAGGTAGAACGAGTTTAACGAGGAAAACGAACGCGAAATTGATTATAGCGAGTTTCCCGGACGGTCGTTCACGGGGAATTTGTTAATCCGTGATATTGCACGGCCGACCTCGAGCCTGAACCTCGCCTTATTTACTTAACGGAGAAACTTGGCGATTTCGCGCACGACGTAGCTCCGCGTCACGTGTAAGACGACGGCCATTGTTGCTCTTTATGGGATTCGTTTCTTGATTTTATCGGCGCAATTCGAACCCCGCAGTAAACCGAGCTACGAGGACGGCTTCGACGAGCACTATGAAAGGAACGCCATAAAAGAACAATCCACCCTCTCCCCCATAAAATCGCTGCGCGTAAAAAGTACGACGACTCCAATTCCTCGTGCGTGGGAGCAGATATTTCAGATTTGCGGTTGCATTTTGCGAATATTTCCAGTAACATTTGCCGTTAGATTTGATCCCGGAGCGGTGAAGCGAGGGCTTGGAAATTTTAGAAAATTTTTGTGATAACTATAGACTGCACCTCGTCGCTTTCAGATGATTTATCAATTTTCAACCATTGTCTCCCACGGTCTCGAAGTTCTCTTAACTTTCTACTCCTGAAAAGCATCCAGGAGGTCCCAAGAGGTTTCGAAGCTTGCAAATTCTTCTTGTTTGTTGCTCCCCGTGTTTGTTTCGCAGTAGAAAAGCTCATAGTTGCAATTTTCTGGCGTCCGAAGTCTGCCAGCGGAATTTCCAATACCCGCCTGGGAAATGTTTCTGTCACAGTGAATTCCTCGACGTCGATCTTATTTCCCACAATCTCGACGATTTTATATTTCCCCGTTGTTAATCAATTTTATTATCGAACGATTATTTACGGGCAATCCGGATGGGACAGTCGACGCAGATTGTGACACCTGACGTCGTTCGCGTTATTTCTTGAATAATGCTCGACACGCGACACAGAGCTCTTACGAAGAACTGGAGGAAGGGCGGCCTCGCCTGTAATTAATCGTCCCCGGGTCCCCCGTGTAATTACTCTTTAATCGCGGCTGATTAATTCCCACGATAAACCGTACCTTTTTGGCGAGCCACGCGATGATCAAGCGACTGTGACCGTGCCGTTTCGACGCGTTCTTCAGAAGCTTCCGGGAGGCCGTGCAAGTGGATGTGTAGACCCCGAATATGATGCTATTGTCGGTATTCGACAAACTTGAATTCCTCGAAAAATTTGAGAAAATGAAAAATTGGAAGGTGTCTCCGGGGTTTGTTTGTGAACATATCAATTGAAAATCGTTGTTTCTGTCAACAGCCACGGCACCAGGTGCGCAGGAGAGGTGGCGGCAGCCCGGGACAATGGCGTATGCGGCGTGGGCGTCGCGTACGACTCGAAGGTGGCCGGCATCCGAATGCTGGATCAGCCTTACATGACCGACCTGATCGAAGCGAACAGCATGGGACACGAACCTGACCTCATCGACATTTATAGCGCCTCGTGGGGACCGACGGACGACGGGAAGACCGTCGACGGTCCAAGGAACGCGACCATGAGGGCGATCGTGCGCGGAGTTAACGAGGTGCGTGTCGGTGTCAAGTTTTTCTTATCCTCCAACTACCAACCCTCCCCACCTCTACCTAAGACGTCTCCCCTTACCCGACCTTCGATCTGGTCGACGCTAAGGGTCGCGATTTAACACCCTTCGGTCGTCGCCCTTGACTATTCCTGGCTTCCTACACGGCGGAACACTGGTCGCCGGGATTAATTACTTCGGACTTGAGATGTTCGAGATAAGGCAATTTTTTCTGGTGAAAGTAGCGGACGTACGGTTTTGTAACTTTGCGGGCTGACAGAGCTATGCTTGGAACATGTGAAATATGTGGTATTAATAATAACAATTTTTCAATTTTCGTTACCCAAAGGTTACAGTCGAAACCTATCATTGGCAAATGTTGCGATTTTGGGAATTTTTTCTAACGAAACTAGTCGAGATAGAAATGTTAAACTTTGTAGGTAGATTTATCAATCTTTAGACAGTATAAGTATAATTTTTTAATCTGGAAATATTGTTTACGACCAACCAGAGTGCTATATATTTTTCATTAGCTACAGTCCTAACCAAACTGACTATCGACAACTAGTGCGACTTTGGGAATTTTTTCTAGTGAAACTGGTGGACGGAAAAATTTCAAACTTTGTGGACAGATCTGTCAATCTTTAGACAATGTAACTATAATTTTTTTATCCAGAAATATCTCTTGTATCCAAGATTATGATCACCTATAGGCTGTACCAGAAGCACACATCTTGTATTCCAGTCGAACATTTTCCCCCGAGTAAATTCAATATCGTAGCCGTCTAAGATTCATGGACCACCGATGACACCTGCGGTACATTTGTTATCAGGAACAAGGTGACACTGTTTCGTCAAGGCTAGGTCCCTTCAATTTCGAGACACGTCCTCGAAAAGCTCGACTGTGCTCCAAATAAGAGTTCGCGCGGGCACCGCTGGCATTTCCTCGGAAGATTTTCCACCCTTTTCTTCCAGGACCACGGTTCCCGCTGATCAGCATTCCGTTTCTGTGTGACGTTTACATTTCCCACGTGCGAACTACTTCTCGACATTTTTATTTGGTCGCGTCCCTCCGCTGCTCCGCTTTCCATTTACAAAAGGAAGCTGCGAACACGGTTTTTCCGCGTTTGCTGTTGTAATTTCCCGGCGTGCTTCTCTCGCTGTCGCGTTGACAGCTTCTCGTGGAAAATTCTTCGGGATTCAATGGTCACGTTTTGTTAGCCACGGAGTCGAGAAGAATGAGGTTCGAGTGCACTTCAATCGCCAGCGGATCACGGTCGCCCATATTTTATTCGAAATCACACAATTATTTCAAACAACGAATTGTATCTTCATTGTTCTTATTTTACAAAGAATAATTTCATCCTAGCAATCAACTTGTGTGTTCAATTCAAACGAATTATTTTCTCATTTCAAATACCTGCCTCAAATAAAATCATTTTACGTAGAACGTTGAACGACATTAATTAATCGAGTTGAAACTCAGTTATTCCGAGGAATTATTTCTCTAATTAGCTCAAGGAAATGTTCGTTACATCGCTGCTTCTTAATTGATAGCATTTCCTATAAATATATAAGGATTCTCGCTGCAATAACCGGATTACGTTTTGTTAAACTTTGACCTTTGTCGACCGGTAATCCTGATTCTTTTGTTAGGTCTGTTCTGCGCACTTGTTTCCTCGAGGAGCGTGTCGTTTATCGTTAGATAACGGATTATGCAATTCCCTTATGGAAATGTTGTGCAACTTTTTTTCTCTGTCGCGAGAAGCTGCAGTTCAATTGAATTCATTTCTGTTCTTAATTCAGCTTCAGTATGACTGAAATTGTGTAACAGAATTGTTTCCACAAATTGTTCCCTCTTTTACCATGCAAAATAGGAAATTACTGCTTCTAAGTTGCAAGAAGCAGGACGGTGCACAAGGTCTACAATAAAAATTCATAGGCCATTTGTTATACGTTCGCAACAATTTACAGGAAGCCATATTGTCTAAGAGATTCCTCAAAATCACTCACCTAATTCGACTAATGACTCTTTCTGAAACTGTCCGACTCTTGCTGGAAATTCTACTTTTTATTCCAACAATCTACGTCGTCCTGAATTTCGTTCTTTTCCACTGAAAACGGTGCGTCCTTCGCAATAGTAATTAGACAATCCGGTCGCCGGTAATTTGTTGCGAACGAACAGTCTCGAAGTCGCTCCGCCTCGGTAGCATTGTCCGCGCGGGTAATTAACGTCGGCAATTACTCGCGCGAATATATTCCGGTCGGCGCAGCGTCGCGACGCTACTCGTCTCCTTGCGTGTCTCGCCGACGGAAGTCATTTCGCCTGGCACTTAAGTCGAGTGTAAACAAAGCGCCCTTCGAGTCTATCGATCTCTCCACCAGCTCGCGAGCGCTTCTTTCCCTCGACGAGTTTTTCTTTGCGGTCCTCGTGTGACCGATGTTTGTACTCGAACGAGCAATTAGGCGACGGAGGAAGCAGAGGACCGAGTATTAACCCTGTTGTCAATCCGACCTTCGTCGAAATCCCCAAGTATTTTCTGCTCGATCGACCCCGTTTCCTTCATTTTGATTAGCGCTCGACTCCGGAGGAAAGTATTTCATCAGAAAACAGAAAAAATAAAACGTTCATCGTTAGACGAATTTCTCTCACAGAAACTGGAAAACACGGGAATTTCTATAAACATACAGAAATCGGTTAAACTTCACTTTGGCAACCCAGACATTTTTAACATTTTATTATACAATTCTGTAGATCTTGACGAGAATATGCGAAAAATCGAGGTTTTAAAGCGAGGAACACACTGGTTCGAAATTCATGCGTGTTTCAAGTTTAGACGACATGACAATCGTGTTAGGTTGGTCTGAATAAAATCGTCGAAAGTGGTGCAAAAGTAATTAAAAAGTTGAAATGGACGGAGACAAAAGGTTTCTGTCGATCGTGTAGAATCCTGAGGGACAGGACTCGCAGGACTCGCAGGACTCGCCGGGCTCGTGTCTGATTCGTCGTGATTCGATTCGGGCCTGTAGCGAAGGTTTTCGAAATTTCCACCGGTCGGTCGAAGAGCGACCAATAATTGCTTCGAATCCAATCAGCGGCGGCCACTGCTCGGTCTCTCGAAACGAAAACGTCGATAATTCATCGGAGAGAGAGACGACGCGCCTCGGCAGACCTAATTACAGAGATAATTAGATCGATGCGCGACGGAGGGAGAGGGAGAGGTAGAGGTAGAGGTGGTCGTTTGTCGTTGCTGTTTTTGTCGCTCGACGCCGTAATAATATTGTTCGACCGGGATGCGCGGTTAATTGTCGACGGGATCGATCATTCGAGGAGAGAAAGGTCATCCGATCGACTATCGATCGGACTGTTCGATCGAGGCCTTTCGAGAGATCCGACCGGGGAGATTTCGGACGACAAACGAGAGACAAACTGGCATCGACGAGGGCTGATCCTGCGGCTTAGAATTACCGTTTGCTCTCTTCGACCACTAATTAGCTGCGTAATTAACACCTGCTGAATGCGTGCTCCATTTTGTTGTACCGCCTCGCGATGCTCGTTCCTGCACGTACGTTCGTTGTTCACGCGCCTTGCAAAATCAATTAGCTTTCAAACATGTCGCGCAATGTTACCGATGCCGTTATTTAATGCATAAATTCGTTAGGCTCTTTTATACTTTGCTTTAGACTGTGGGTCTTCACGTAAAAGGATCATCTTCCACATTGATTACTGGAAACGGAAACTACATGGAAATATATTTCTAATAATTTTAATCAGATAAAAATTATATAATTATTATACAATTATATATTGCGTAATAATTATATACTGCGTTCGATTTTGTTTATTCGTTTCGAACCTGAACCGCATATTTTCACCAGTGGAAAGCTTTTAGCGTTGAAACAAGATCCTTAAATCTGTATGCTTCACTGAAAAATTCATTTTTATTCTACCATTCACGGAATATAAATAAAAGTGAAAAGAAGCAGAATCAAATGGCAGCAAAAATAATTCGCAGCGAGGAGAATAATTAGGGCAGAGAATTAGGGAGAGTCTGAGGGGATAATTAAGCAGAATTGAACAGAATAAATTGAGAATCCGCGCAGATATCGAACATGTTTGCCTGACACCTGTTGTGTGACGCATCAGATCATTTTCCCAGCTGTTCGGAAGTAACAGGACGAGTTCGTATCCTGGGACGTCGGCATTAGGTTTTTACAGTGAGCAGCTCCCATTCGCCGGAGTCTCGAGTGTGCTCGCTCTCTTCCCGAAGGTTCCCGGGAAGGTATCCCGAAGGTTTGTCGATAAGCCTCGACGACGTTAGCTTTTAGCGACGTTACACGTTCACGAAACGACGCCCTCCTCCTTCGAAATCTTCTCTAACAACCGATCGTTGAGTCGCGCTCTCTCACGAAAGCTTGTCACAAGCCTGTAACAGGCCATCAGCCGAGACACGCCTTCGGGAATAGAGATGGCGACCAGGCGATAAGGATAATGATAGCGGCCGTAAGATCGAATACTCTGACGACGGTTTTAACGCCTTAGAATCCTGCTGACAAGTGCACCACGTGCACACAAGCTGTTCGAGCTCTTAGGATTAATCCTTTGCTGCACGAATTTATGTTTGATTTTCCTCCGGACGACTCCTTGTCATTTTAAATATTTTTTAAGGTCCTGATAGGACACCTATAAAAATTGCGGAACACGAGGAACACGACGGGTTTTGAACAGGGATTTTTGCTTTCCAGGGGCGGAGAGGCCTGGGAAATATTTACGTGTGGGCGTCAGGGGATGGGGGCGAGGAGGACGATTGCAATTGCGACGGATATGCAGCGAGTATGTGGACTGTCAGCATTAACAGCGCCATCAACGACGGCCAGAACGCGCATTACGACGAGAGCTGCTCGAGCACTCTGGCTTCGACATTTAGCAACGGCGCCCAGGACCTTAACATTGGAGTGGTAAGTCGTCACGTGACTAATTCGCTCGTTCATTTGCCCGTTTCAAATATTTTCAACCTCCCAATCTGCACACGTCTTTTCAACTGTTGCGTGAGAAATGTCCCCGAAATAACATTTTACAAATATTTTTCACAAAATTGTACCTTCCATTTTCAGTCGGAACTTCTTTGTCGCAAAGTGCCAATATTGATTTGTGCGGTGAAAAAGTTTCAGCAACATTTCTTTACTAGTAACACTTTTAAAAATGCCTGTTTACACTCTGCATGAAAAATATCTCAATATTCCTGGAACACCTAAATTGTGAGTTGATTTACAAAAGCTATAGTTACGAAAGCTGCGACCGAGGATAATTTCTCGATTAAAATGGTCTTTAAACAGAGCTGAACAGTCATTAACCTTCATTAAAACTACATAGACCAACAAAAGATGTTCATCGGGCTGCACGGCACATCTTGATCCCGTTCCAAAGGCTTCAAGCCACTCCCCAGGGACAGCCATAACTCAGAATTACCAAGGAATCTAAAGTTTCGAGACGATCCTAATGAATCCGAACTTTTCATTCTCGGCTCGGGGGCGTCCCAAAGATTTCCGAAAGTTTCTGCTGTAACTCGAGGGAGAGAGAGAATTGTTGCGCGCCCGGGATTTATTAGAGTGTCCTTGCTATTCGAAAAGCTTCAGTTCTACGTGACGATTGTTCGGCGAATTTCATTGTTTTGCGAAGGATTGGAAAGTTCCGAAGCGATTCGTGCCGCCCCCGGCGGTGAACTTTAAAAACGTGGACTTAGCACCCCGTTAATGCTTCTTCCTGGTTTAATGCGCCTGTTGGCAGCTTAACTGGCGATTTCTTGCCGCTCGAGAGCCTTGAGTTGTTATCGATTACGGGAGTCATAACTTCGTTGCTTCCAGGATCGAATTTTTTTTAACGCTGAAAGCGATCACTAACGGTTTACTGGCCCGTAATGACTTATAAAAATCACCTGAGTGTGTCCGGTAACGTTTTCTCGGAGATTCATGACAGCGCGGTATGTGTGCCATTAATCGAATTTATTCCACGATTTCCCATTAAAGTGCTTCCTTAATTTTATTACATGATCATGGTATAGCAAGTCGTTGTCCTGAAATCAGTAGTAATTCGGTGCTTTTAGTGTTCATGTATCTAACGAGAGAGGATTTTACGCATTTATGAGAAGAATCCCCGTGCTCCACCCATATCAACACAATTTATACAATAAAGGAGAAGAAAATACAGGGTAAACTTTCCCTGAGGAAACCAGAAATTTTTTAACTTTTTTTATGTAGTCCTGTAGATTTTGGCGAGGAAATGCCGGAAATCCAAGTTTCGATTCTAGGCAATCACCAGTTCAAAAAATTATTTCTTGTCAAAGTCTACAGGATTAAAAAAAAGTAAGAAATATCTTCTTTAGGCGAAGTTAAGCCAAATTGTAAACAATCGAAACTGCGCGTTTTTGCAGGAGTGCTTTCCCAATGATATTTAGTTATTAAAATCGTCCGAAGACAGCGTGCATTAAGGTTGATAATAAAATAAATTACAGTGACAGTCTGAGGTAGTGAGAGCTCGATTTCTCGCACACGTTCGTAAGTAAACATCGTTTCGTTCGCAAGGAGGAAAAAGAGAGCTTGCGAAAAATGTTTGCGAAAGGTATTTGTGAAGGAAGTTATGAAAGACGCTAGCAAAAATTGCACAACTCACCTGGAACTCCGATGGAATTTCTGCACGCGCAGGTTATTCCAGAATAACGGACGCGCAAGGTAAATTTCCGACTCGTCTGTGCAGCGCGGGGGCGTTAGGTAAAAATAAATTAACCATGCGAACACGGTCGAGGAATCTCGCGGCGCGAGGCAGAGTGCGATTTGAATAAAAGCAGGCTGGAAATTCCTGTGGAGATCCTTTCCTCTCTACCTCTTCTCTCTCTCTCTCATTCGCTTCGATGCAAATTCGCATGATCTTTGCGAAGCTGTGGAGGATTACGACGGATCCTCGAACTCATTGTTTCGCGACGAGTACGCTAAACCCGTGCTGTCCGAGCTTTCAGCCTCGGGCTTCGCCTGCTCTGGCTCCGTTGGCAAGGAAACCTGGGAACCGTGACGACATCCGACAGTTGCGTCAAATGTTTGAGGTCCTTTTGTCTCCTTTCGTCACCTTTTTTTTATTCAGCGACGTCTGGACGAGTTTAAAATATAGAAAGGTGAACGAATTTTCCGTGTTTGCAACACGAATCCGTTGTTATTGCCAGTAGAAAAGTTTTAGATAATAATTTTTTCACTATCTACAAAAATATTGCAGAGGTCAATCTTGTAGACGGGAAAAGAAATTGAAGAGAATTTTTCCAAACCGGATCAAAATTTTGTTGTGGTATAAATAATTGTACATTTGTTTAATAAAATGTTTTAAATGTTTTATTCGGTTGGACATAGGTCCTACTTACTCGGTAGTAAATTATTATCAATGATACTAAGTTATTCAAACGCTAAGAAGCACTTTATGCGGAGGGGAAGTAGTATAGGCACGCGATTTGTCAGCCGCAAGGGAATTTTCGTATTTTTCTGATCCCGTTTGTTTCGCAGTATATTTTCATTGTACCGCGAACATGTTGGGATAATTATACGCTTACAATCGAATCTCCTGATACAATGGACTAGCTGGAACCTTTGTTTTCGGAAATGCATAAATATTGATAAATCTCTTGCGGACTGCGGAATGTTCAAGTCTCCTCCCAAACGACCTGGATTCTCGCGAACAAAGGGATCGGACGGTCGATTCATTTTCCACTGAAGCACGGTTCGCAACCGGCCGGAAGGCTCCGCAGCTAATGGCCGTACAAAGGATGTCTAATTAGAATGAACACGCCGAGATTGCGCGAAGATCGTGTTCGGTATAAATCAACATCTCCCGGATCCAGTGATCACGGAAAATCTTACGACTTTTCCTGCAATTTTGCTTGTTACTGTTAAACTCTCCGTTTGAAGAGGTACCCAATCTAGAAAAGAAGTTCTTTCTCTGCACCCTCTGGATTTTTCGAGATATAGAAACATAGTTTTCAACCCTTAACTTCGAAGCTCCGAGGTATCACCGAGGTGAGCACCATCTTGTGTGCAAGACTCAGCAAAATTTTATGTAACACGAACGTATACCCTCGTTAGTATCCTCTTCCCACCCACGCGAGTTTCTTCAGTTATTCACGGCGTGTATAGGGTGCCGTAAATTATTAATAACGAAGTGTAATTGTAAGGGAATGGCACCCCTTCCATATCACTTTGAAAGACACGCAACTGCGTGGGAAGAAGGAGAGATGATGGAACAGGGTTGATCTAGAAGGAATGATCTTGACAGGTAGGGGTGAAAATTGGAGGGAGAAAAGTTCCTTTGATTTTATGAATCACTCCACTCGGCCATTCGTTCCGTGGGTCAGAAAAAGAATTTAGGAATGTCGGACTGTCTTTATTAATCACTAAAAATAATTTCTTTGCAATTGTCAATTTATCCTTGAAAATATATATATAACGGTAGGCAATAATACATGTGTAATAATAGAGAGGTAAATGTTGGAGAAAATAGTAGGGATAGTCACAATATCTTCCTGTCTGACAAATCGTGTGGCTATACTACTTACTCCCACCTGAAACCTTTTAAAGTCTGATTCATTTCTCGTTTATTACCGTTGATATTGACTCAGTATTCGGTAGAGTGACTTTGGAAGTGCATGGCAGGAACATAGTGAGATTACATACGAAATTATAAATTTTAAAAGTCATAGAAAAATCAGCAAAATAAATCCCAAGTTCGCAAATCTCAAGTTCAGCTCTCGAGCCGTCTCGGGGAGGGCTCTTTTGTTGTCCGAGGCAACTGATCGATAAAAACACATCACAGAGCCCCGCAGTATGTCAGCGAGCTCGGGTCCGTTGAGAAGTCGTCGTTCATCCGACTTAGTCTCGATAGAGAGGAGCCGCGTCCCACGCTATCGGGGCTGGGTCCCTCGGGCCGAAGCGCTCTGCCATCGCCGAGGGATTATCTCGTGGAAGGCAGCGAGGAATTCTCGTTGGCAAAGGTTTGCCGGGACCCTTGTTCACAGGAGGATCGATCGATCCCGTGTCTCCCGGAAGCTTGTCCACGGTCAAAGGAACCTCGTCGCTGTCCTTTTGCTAGGTCCCTGCCATCTTGGCCGCGAGGGATCGCCTTTCGACAGCGCAAAGATTGATCGAACAAAGACTGAGCACAAAGCTCGACAAACAGAAAGCTCGTGGAACGTGTGCAACAAAGCTGAGAATCCGCCGAGGATTCGCCGAGAACTGGCATATTTGCCACACCGTTTCCTCGGAGACCGAACCGCGGATTTTGCGCATTGTTTAACGGCCGTGCGAGCTATTTAGGCGACCGTCGCGCGAAACATTGCATACGTCTCTCGGGACGTGCGGGGGAAAGGGTGCATTCTAATTTTAAGGGTAAATTCTATATTTTTAAATTCGCGTTACTACATTATTTGCGGAATTCACAGCTACAAGGAAGTTTCCTGCATAGCGTTTCTCGTACCAGGAAACGCATCGAATCAAGAGCTGTTTACCAGCATGCGCGAACACGTGGACCGTGAGAAGCGGCGTCGATGTTGCGGAAAATGTGCAAGACCTTTATGTAACAGTCTCGGTCGTTAACTGGATGCTGGCCGACAACGACGCAGATCGCGCCACGTTTCCGGATAGATTCTCCACGGTTCTTGCGGGCTTCCGTGCCCCATAGTCGAGATTTTATGGGCGAGCATGGTCCACGCGACTTTCCCCAACCCCTTCCTGTTCGATCCTACAGGGATTTCACGCTCGAGCGGCGGAGAAAATAAAAGAAGAAACTTGGGGCTGGGGGTCGTGTGAACTGGAAACCTTGCTATAGCGAACCTTAAGAATTACAGCGAATTCTCGATATATGTCAACAAGACGGGTCTTACCAGTGACATGTATCGTCCAGGAGACACACCCGAGTTTACACTCCTCGGTGCCCGAGGTCTCTAGAGCTTACCACTCACGGTAGTGGTACAATGGGGATAATTCCGTGACGTTTATCATCTACGCCTCAGTGACATATATAGAGAAAACACTGCATTGGTAATGGAATTTTGTAGACAGAATTTAAATACCGAATTTTATTGCCTACCTCTGGTAGTTAGGTATTGAAGTTATGATTAGTTGAGAACATTTTTATTTCGAGTATTCCGCGGTGAGATGTTGCTAAATTGTTGAATAATCGTTTTTCACGGTTTGCCAAGTACGTGTATTAATATGCCTGGAAAATTGTGCTTGTGACTAAGCAATTTCCCGTAAAAGGCAACGTGTAGAACCTGGACGGCGAGAGTGCGTCCTCCGCGTTTACGACGCCATTTTATCGCAACTTTATCGCTAACCGAAAGCGAACTTTTTTAATGCGGAAACTTGCCTGTTCCCACGGGTCACATGACCACGATCCAAGAAAATTACGTCGTTCCGAAATGGAGCGTTTAATCGCTTCTGGGAATTCGATGCATTCAATCGCTGTAATCGAGCGATTTGCGATCGATTTTCGCTTGTTTGCGGAAATCGATCGACATTGAAAGTACCCGGAGGATTTTTCGCTGTTTCGAATTTATCGAAAAACAATTCAGCTTTCGAACTTTATTTTTGTGATTTTCTGTGCAGACTGCATTGTAAATTGCATTGGAACTGAGAAGGGGATGATTTTTCACGAAAAAATTTACCGAGAGGGTAGAGTGGAATTTTTAATTTGCGACTACGTGGAAGAATTCAGTTTGCAAGGACTCGGCGCTATTGCAAAAAATAACTTAGTTTCCATAGGTTTCTCTTTTTTATTTATCATTTTGTGACTTGCATACAAGCTGCATTCTAATTTGCAGTGAAACTGAAGAAGGGCATGGTTCTTAGCAAAAAGTTTGTCAGGAAGCTGTAATGGAATTTTTAATTTGCAACATTGCAAAAAATTTAATTTGTAACATCGCGGCTTGTCAAGTGGCACGAATTAACCGCCAAAGAATTTAGCTCGCAGATTTTTCTCTGTTTTATTCATCCTTTTTGCAATTTTTATGAAAGCTGCCATGTTCTACATGAAAAAAATTAGACAGAAAGGAATTTTTAATTTGCAACCTTGTGAAAGATTCCTATTTGCAAGAATATGACAGGTCGCTACGTAAAATTTGTCGCCAAATAATTTTCCAAAAAGCCTTCCCTTTTTTTCTCTTTTATTTATCATGTTGGAACTTTCGTGCAAGCTGCTTTTCAAATCTCATTGCAACTGAAAAAGAAGTGTTTCTACCGGGAAAAAACGAGTCAGGAAGGCAGAATGAAATTGTTTAATTTGCATCTTTGTAAAAGAATATTGTAAACTAAATTAAACGGTCCACGGTCGGAGAGAAAACATCGTATGCAATGTTTCTGCTTTCTGCCTTCGACAGATTGTTGTGGGTAATGTGTGTTTAACTGTTTTGCAGCCCGGGAACGTTTTCAATTAATTACACTCCGTTCCAATTGTTCCTCCCAGTTTTCTCGTTCCATTTAATTAAATGCGTCGCGATACTTGCAATCGAGTTCTGTAATAAATTACTTTACAAAGAGCTTTTATACATTTGCTCCGTTATACAACCTATTATCATCACATTGTAATATATTTATACATTTTATAAAATATTATCTTTATTACTTTCTAAACTATTATTAAATTTCATCTTTACAATTTGCCAACTAAGTGTTTTACACTGAATTTACTTCAGGAACAGTAATAACAACGAGAATAATATTTTAATTTACAATTTACAAAAAAATGATTGAAATAATACTATTACTACTATTAAAATAGTGTGACTATACATGTAAATAGACCGGAGATAATCATCTGCTTAAATAGTTCAAGCAAACTCGTATGCACCGGCGCGAACATAAAGGATCAGGTCACGCAATCAACATTAAAATGCAAATGGCGGACGTTCCCATAACAAGGTGGACCGGTTAACGGTTGAATTTTAATTTCGGTTAGGAGATGGAAGATCGTAATTAACCGAGACCAGGTTGTGACGCGTTTTTCTTTTTTTTTCCTCAGGCTACCACTGACCTGTATGGTGAATGCACCAGGACGCATAGCGGGACGTCAGCCGCTGCACCGGAAGCTGCTGGAGTGTTTGCACTGGCCCTTGAAGCTAAGTGAGTTGATTGGACGTTTCTAATATTTTCCTGTCCAATTTCTTTTACTCTTTGATCTGCTCTCGTGGAAAATTGGCACGTTTTTTACTTTTCTGCGATTCTTTCCATTTCCAACCCTTCGACCTTTCAGCCCTCTCCTACGGTTCCGTAGGGCTCTAAATCTAACGATAACAGTAATTCAGAACTTCAAGAAGTTCAGCCTCAAAATTGCTATTGGAATTTAATATCACTAACTCGATATCCACTATACTAACTTCACAATATCTATTCGAATTTTCGCTTGGAACATTGCATTCGAAATTCCCCTCAAAACCACTTAATCAAACGCAAGCTGAAAAACGAATTGAAAAACGAGATTCCCCGATAACCAAGTAGCTCACACTTTCCCGACCACGTTCCAAAAATTACTATACATTTTTCCTCTCGAACGCGGTCCCCGTATCGACTCCAACTATCCAACTATTTGCACTGGCTCTCGCAAATCCAAGTTCACAGTGAATATCCGATATTATTCCACGAGCGAAGCTTCTGCCCTTTGACCCACGAAGCAGTTTCAACTTTGTCCGGTAACATGCTGCGGGAAATTCGCCATCAATTTTCCAGCAATTTTTCAGCGAAATCGCAGAGGGACGGAGATTTTCGACAATTTCGACATTCTGTAACATACGAAATGTCAGATTTGCCTGACACCTCTATAATGATTTACCCGACGTCCTCTTGGTATAACGAAGTTTGCAGAAACGAAAGACTAAAAAAAGCAACGCGAAAGATGGCCGATAACGCAATTCGATCGCGCAGCTTTCAGTGATAAGGACGCGCTTTCGCCTTTCGCTCATGTTTAACGAGTTATCGACTCGTGACCATAACCGCGACATCCACGCGTTTTATTTCCTCGAAGCTGACCGCCGAACAATCTCTACAAAGCCTCTAAAATTCAATTTCCCTCCTCCAACCGCCATTGTGACCTGCGAAGAACAATGCCGGACGTTTATTTTCGACCACCGCCTCTGCATTGTCTCGTTTTACCGATTAATCCGGAAAATTGCCTCGTTTGACCATTATAAAAGCGTTTTCATTCGTTCGCCATGCCCGACAATTTTATTCCCCAGATTGAAATACGGGACTGGCGTTCTCAATATTTTAAATAAGATAAAATACTCCGTAGGGTCGAAAAATGTTCTTCCTTGAAAGGAAGGGTTTCCTAAGGTCATTTGGAGTAACTTTTCCCTTTGCGAAAATCTTCTCCGTCGCTTCGTTCAGGAGTTATTAACGAAAAACGCGGACCAATCGGAGTGCAGCTATGGCGGGCGGCTTGTGACTCAGCGACAGGCATTGGCCGAGCCGGAACCCGTCCGTTGTAACCTCACCTTTGATTGGTCCACGTTTTTCCCTAATAACTCCTGAACGAAGCCACGGAGAAAATTTTTGCAAAGGAAAAAGTTACTTCAAATGACCTCAGGAATCGCCTCGTTGAAGGAGGAACATTTTTGTAACACCCTGTATACACATATTGAGCAAACCTACTAATTTTCCTTTTGGAAGAATGAAAATATATTTCAAGCCATTTTATATTTATTCTCTTTTACTTTTCTCGGGATAGAAAGATATTTTGATCTTTTTAAAATCGTTAATATTATGGAAAATTTTTTATTCTGCATAAGAATTTCTCCCGGTAATGCAAAATTCAGCCCACGGATTATGGTCGGGCCCGTCAGTTTCGATTTCCCCAATTTCGACTTGCGTCGCGCGCAAAGCCGGCCAACCCTAAATTCCCGTCGAAATGTCGGATTATGATGTCATGATTTGCGGATAAAGCTGTCTCTCGGAAATTGTGGACCCTCGAATTTGATGTTTCGAACCGGTAACAGGGTGACTGCATCTCCCGCGGGATTTTCGGAGCTCGTTGATTACGCATGGCTTACGCGAAATTGCTGAAAATCCGCTAACGAAACATCCCCGATCCGTTTTCGATGGGGATGTTTCGCGGGTCGGAATCGAAACGAGTGGGAAATTGACCAGAAAACGCGTTAACGAACGATTTCACCGACGGGAAAAACGGAATCGGACGATTCCGGAACTGTTGCCGCAGGCGTTTAGCCGTCTTTTTTTTCACGCTGCGACCGAGCTTAATCGGTTTCGCGATTTTTATCTGCAAATCCTGTCGCTGTGTCCTTCATTCTCGCACGCATCGACTCAACAAACACTTTCCGTGTTTTCTCCAATAATCGGAGAACTGTCGAAAAATTTGCTGAATCTTGTTTCTAAATATTTCCAACAGTTCTATTTAATTACACCGCCTGGAACGCCATTTATCTTGCAATTTTCTAGAAATGTTTTAACAGGAAAAATTCCCATCAATTTTCCCGCTTTTTCGCTTTTTTTCAACAATTTTCAAAACGTTTTATTTAATTGCGGGACACAGTGTCGATATAAATCTTTAAAACATTTTTCGCCACAATTTTTAATTTTATTCCATTTATCTTGCTATTTCATTGAAACTTTTCATTGACATTTTCCCCGTTTTCCGTCTGTCGGAAATTTTTCGAAACGTCGAACAGTGAATCAACTTTGCCTAGTATCGAAGCACGACAATATTGGATGATATTGTAATTAACGGTAACCGTAGACGGCGTGGGTGCACGTTCTTCGATCGCATAATCGAATTCAATCGCAGAAGCTCGCGTTTCGCAAAACACATTCGGCGAGGGATAAGATACATTGTTCGCTGCGCCAGAGGATCCTCCGGTATTTGAAATTCGAAGCGGATTAATTCGGCTTTTTTACGCAGCGTCCGATGGAAATATTGGATCCCCTTTTTCCCCATGGAAAACCTGCGCCACAGAGTCGGATTTATTACGTTATTAAACGTGTAATTCGAGTTTATTGGAGACGGTGTTGACGGGCTGACAATAAGCCGAAACGAGGCCATTGTTGAGTCTGCTGCGAGAATTTTTCGCGACCTGCAATTTTCAATTTACTTTCGCCTCGAAACTGTTGCATTCTGTCCCATGGGAAACGTGCTTCTTGATACGTATATTATCATTAATTTATTTGGTATTCTCTTTATTTACGTTTTTACCTGTAATTATATATAGTAGTAGCTTTTATTAGTAGTCAGAATTTATTGCGTTTCTGTGAAAAATATTTTATTCTGTTCATTTATTTACTTACTATACTGCGAACTAATAATTTTATAACCCTCTGTGTCTCGAATCTGCAACTGAATTTTTTTCAGTGCAATGTTTGCAATTTTTAATTTACCACTGATATGAAATATGTTTTATTCCCCGAAGAATATGCGTTTGCACGTTTATTTAGTATTTATTTTCAATATTTACTGCGTGGTCCACTGTTTCCTTCCGTTCGCGTTTCAAAAGTGAAATATGTTTATTTGTCACGTTGACTTTTTTAATTTTGTATTTATTTACTCGCTCCGATCCGTTTTTTGTTGTAAATCGTGTAAGCAGAGAACGTTGCGTGGTAAACTGTTCTTTTTTTGTTTGCTTTTAAACAGAAAAATCTGATAGAATTTTAATTGTTTAGTTTTGTTTGGAAAATAAACATCGAGGAAAAAGCTGAAGCCAATGTTTGTTACACAAGCTTCCGCGTTTCGTTGTTTAAGTTTAATCTCTCGGTGACGAGTGTACGTACGAGATATAATTGGACGTACTACTGAATGCTCGACTGTTTAACGTTAAATATGATGAACAGGATTTTCTGCGTCAGTAGACTGAAAGTGTGCATCGGGTTATAAAATTGATTGTCTCGCGAACCATGCAACAGTGCGATTCACTGGCGCTGTGTGATATATTGTGCGACTTGTTGGCAGTGAGTGAGAAGCGAGACATAATCGAGTCCAGTACCGCGTTTTGCATTATTCAATATTCAAAACGTTGAATTATCCATCTCTAAAATTCACGTCTATTTTCTCATGTAATGTGCACCATGCTATTAAATCTGTGGAATTTTTTTTTATTTATTTCCTATTAATTCCAACCCCCTGGGTATTTAAATAAATTTATAATTCGTGGACAGATCTAGGGGATTAAATAAAATTCTATTCTATCGGTTAATAAGCTCTTAAAGCGAAGTGAAACATTTCCGAATTAAATCTGATTATAATTCTTAGTGAGAGAGAATATTATTAACAATGTTAAGAGTCGTCGCATTCTAATTCATAATTGCACCCATTACTGCCATAATTTAATATTCAACACGTTAAACTCTCCACCGCTGACATTAACATCTATTTTCATATTAGTCTACATCGTATTTACATACGGAATTAATTGCAACTAAATGGCCATTTATACAAATTAATATGTTAGAGGAAACACTGGAATTTCATATTCTCCGTTGAGAATCTCATAAATCAGAGTAAATCATTGATTTATACCTCATTGTAATGTAATGAACAGTAAAATATTTTTGAAAAAGTTTCGCAGGGCAAAAGAAATTCGTCCAATTTCAGTTTTTATATTTGCATCAAAGCTCACACGTTGGATTCTCATTAAAATTTCGCTCGGGAAAATGGCAGGGAAAAGTGACTCGCGCTGCAGTCGCTCATATCCGCCATTGAATTAGGCAACGCTAAACGCCGTGAGTGATCCGTAGCGCAGGAACGTGGCCTTTTAATGCTAAATTTCCATTTCTGGGTCACGTTCCGCCGACTGAGTTCCGTTAACAATCTTTCGCTCGCTTCTAAACCTTTAATCTGCATCGCAGAAAGAATTGTCAAATTTATCGCATAAAATCGTAAACAACGTAGTCGCTGACGATGCATCTCGAGTAAAAACGCGTAACACAGAAGTTGTCACACGCGCGAGCCCAACTACGAGAACTCGAAATTCTATTTTCGCGATTGTTCCATTGGAACTGGCCGGGACAAGCCGAATTTACTATCATTGCCAACGAACAATGCTACATAGTTGTTGCGCGTTACAGCGAGCCACTTGTGCAGCTTCAACTCGCTGAATTGTTAATCCATTTCGGGCGCTGTTCTCTTGAGTTGCAATTTGTCAGCGAAACCAGCTAAAAATTACCTTTAAATATTATCTAGGTAACTACTAGACTGTAGATTGTACCATTTCACTATTTTTCAAATTTCTTTTCAGCTGCGAATACTTTCAGAATTAAATTTCATACAGACCACGGTGAACGTTCAATTTAGGAAAAAATGTGATTGTTAGCTCACGTGTACGTTTCAAAATTATACATGACTGAAAACTACTTTTAAGAAAATTTTCACTGTTATACAGTTTTAAAATTTTCTAGGTTCGTAGGAAAATTGTCATTGTCTAATTTCGTTTCATTTCATGAACTAGTCCCCAGGCCAGTGGTTTTGAAAATTGCAGAAATTTGTTTCTCCAGTTGGAGGCAGCAAATTTTTCCGCGTGAAGGTCAACGATCTAGCGATCTTTCCAAGTGAAATGCTGGTGGATCGGATCATCCGCCGGGCCGGGAAAAATCTCGATCCGCGCGCGTTCGCGCAATCTGTCCGTGCTCCGTATAATTCGGCGAACTCCGATCAAAGAGTGTAAAGACTCGAAGGATTCTCCGGCTTTCAAAAGATTGAATCGATGAATTCGTTTCACAGTCCTGAGCTGACATGGAGGGACATCCAGCATCTGACCGTGCTGACATCAAAGAGGAACTCGTTATTCGACGCCAAGGGGAGGTTCCACTGGACGATGAACGGGGTCGGCCTCGAGTTCAACCATCTGTTCGGTTATGGGGTCTTAGACGCCGGTGCCATGGTCGCCTTGGCCAAGAAATGGAAGACAGTGCCGCCGAGGAACCATTGCGAGGGCGGCTCCGTTTTGGAGAGTCAGTAAGTGGCTTGAACTAATTATTTATAATCAAGCTGCGAGAACACTGACACACAAAGTGCACTAGTTTCGAAAAATTATTGACTTTCAAACTGTCGTTTCGCAACAAAAGAATCGTACCAACCGCGACTCCGGGCTCATTTTGAAGCCTCTACTTTCGTCAGCCATAATTTTTTTAACATAGTAATGGAAAACCGGAGACACGTCCTTTTCTCGAAAATGGTTTTGCAAGAACTCACTTCGGAAGCTCTCTAGAAACGTTGCAAAATTTTCTTTGTTTAAATATTATATGAAGATCTATGTTTTCTCTTTAAAAATTGATGTACGATCTTGTTTAGCCATTTCATTGAATTTTTAATGGCAGGCTGCAAAACGAAATCTTCAAACAGCAATAAAGATCTGTAGCCACGTTGTAATTCCTGGAGTGTTTTTGTCGATCGCAAGAGAACACTCGAGGAGAAAAGGAAAAATAGATCAAGGATCAAGGATCGTTCCTGGATCACTTGTTTCTGATACAGATACTGCGGATTGGCGAATGAAGCGACGAGTAGGTTTTCCGGGTGAGAAAATTCGAAAAGCATGTAAAGTGGGGTAACTGGCCATTAGATCGTTATTCCTGGATGACCACAGTATCGATCCCGACCGTCTCCTGTTGCGTTCACTACCGTTTCCCTGACATTAGGCGTTGGCAACCTCTCCTTCCGGTAACCTTCTCCCGCAGGAACTCGAGTTAGCGTGTTCCACCAGGCTTCCTCTATGCTTCACGTCAATTTCCTTTCGCAGGGAAGTAACGAGCGATCGATCGATCTTATTGAAGATAAAGACTGACGCCTGTGCCGGCACCGAGTACGCGGTCAACTATCTGGAACACGTGCAGGCTGTCATATCTGTCAACGCGACAAGACGAGGCGCTCTCGAGCTCTTCTTGACTTCGCCTATGGGCACCAGGTGAGCTGATCGATCCTCTTGCACGGATCCCTCTAGATCCCTGTCGATCTTCATTTCAGAACTGCCGAGTCAACTGATTTTTCCTCACCTTGAATGGTAGAGTGAAAGGTGAAATATAAGTTTGTGCAATTTTTCGTGTGTTACTTTCTAAATCATTTGGAATTCGATCGATTAATTCAGAAATGGAATTATTGTGGTTTTTGGTTTCCCAGAAGATTTTTGGATACGCTAGGATGATTTCTGTTGAACGTTCCGAGCAAGCAGAGTAACGGGGAACTGATTTTAGGTCGATGATCCTGAGCCGGAGGATCAAGGACGACGACCATAGGGATGGCTTCACGAAATGGCCCTTCATGACGACTCATACTTGGGGAGAGTACCCCCAGGGAACCTGGCTGTTGGAGGTAAACGGGGAATAAGGGCAGGGTTTGCGTTCTGATCGATGAAACGTGGGAGAAACAGGATAAAGCTGGATAGATTGCCTTCCGATAAGTTAGCCAGACCTTTTTCTCCCGTCTTAGAAATTGACATTTTGCCTGTCGTATGTGTGTTAGTGGCTTGCGTCACGTATATGCTTTGCTCCCACGAACGTTGTCAAAGTTCAAGTAATTCGTTCTTCGTGCTTCAACGAATTCAGGAAATTTTTAAAACACTAACTCACGAAGAAGGACCTTCAAAATCGTCCCTAAAAATAAAAATTGCCAAACATATCTCTAAATGGTCCCAAGCGTGAACAGGATACTCCTCATCAAGATCCTCCATCCCAATGTCAAAGAGCCTTCACCAGGTAAAGTGAAGGCTCTTCATCAATCACCCTCTGCATCAAACAAGCTATCTACAACAACAATTCAAAGACAGCCACTTCACAAAAATCCACAAGAACACTAACTCACGAAGAATGACCTCCAAGGACACCTCCAAAAATAAAAATCAAGAAACGCATCCCTAAACGGTCCCAAGCATCATCAACAGCATACTCCTCATCAAGATCCTTCATCCCAAAGGACCTCCGGCCAGATAAAATGTTCTCCAGAAATCCAAATCGTCAAGCAAATCCCCAAACAGTCCCAAGCATCATCAACAACACAATCCTCGCCAAGGATTCTTATCAATCCTCTATCCCAGGCTTAACGAACCTCCGTCAGGTAAAGTGTCGTCATCAATCAGCCTCTACAACAATCTACCAGCAACCTATCACTATAAAAAAGTGCTCTACTAACTCAGGTCCCTTTCAGGTGAGCTTCAACACGCAGACACCTCAGCATGGCTGGTTCCGGGAGTGGACCCTGATGCTGCACGGAACCAGAGAACCTCCGTACACCGGTCTGCCAGCGCCCGACCCTCATTCCAAGCTGGCAATCGTGAAGAAAGCCCACGAAGAGCGATCGACCGGGATGTAACGTGACCATCGAAACGCGAGATAAGGAAGAAGCGACCGCGCTCCGTCTTTCCGATTAATTTGTCCAGCAGCTTCGCGTTCTCGACGGTCCCCCCGCGTCTCTGTCAAGTTGCATTCCTCAAGGTCCTCTGTCAAGGTGTACGGGCAGCCGCGTTTCTCTGGACCCCCTGTGATATATCGTTTCTCGCCGTTCAGCTTGTCGTTGTCGTTCGTTTCTTATCTTATCGGACGAGGTGTCGCAGCCGACGGGCAGCGACTCGGTTTCAAGAGAAGAAGGACTCCTCCGGTCGATCAATTGTTCCTGGATGTCCTGTCGAGTCGGTGTCCCTCGGCTGTGTTCGTCGTTCATCGTTTATCGCCTGCGAACCGGTTCAAGGACGGGTTCGAAGGGGTTTCGCTTCTGTTCGTTGTGACGAGTCCTGGGACTCGAGATTAGGAGATATTGTAGGCTGATGCCGAGGACTATCGATTGTTCAGGGGCTGGCGGTTGTGCGAGGATTGACCTGGAGGATAATAGAACTGCGAAGCGTATGTAGATCATGTTTCTAAGGACATGAAGCTTCGGTGGTGGCTTTGTTTGTCCCTTGAAGTGTTAAAGTCGCTATAGCTGCTAGGTCGAAGTGAATTAGCACTTGCCAAAGTATTAACAAGACTCGTAAAGTCAGCCAAGCTTAATCTGAAGCCTGCTGAAACTTCAGAACAGATTACCAAGCAGTTGAAGCTGCGTTTAAAAGCTTGTTTGTACCTTGAAGTGTTAGAATCGCCGAGATCGACGGGTCTAATTGAATTAACACTTGTCAGGCGATAACAGTTTGAATCCACAAACTTCCGGAACTGTATGGCAAGTGTGGAGCAGGTTTCTAATCAGATGAATCCTCGTTCGCAACTGTGATGGTCCCTCGAAGCATCAAAATCACTGCAACCACCAAATCCATGGCAAGTCCTCGGGTCAGAGGATCGATGGGTTTCTTTTGGGAACAATAATCACTCAAGACCCACCTTCTCACGGCGCGACCAACTATCCATCTCGTACCAATGAACCAAAACTTAGGGGATTTGATCATAGCACTCGTCGAGCCGCGAGGAGGATCTAGTCATCTGTCAAAGGATCTAACAGCTCCGGTCCACGCTCGCGAATGTTCGCCTTCGGAGAGGGAACTCCGAGAGTCGTTCTTTAAAAAAAAAAAGGAACTATATACATATATATCTGTTTTAGACTCTTCAATGTTCAATAATATATACATATTGTCTATGTAGTTGTGTCTCTCGCTGGAAGAGGGGAGACAGCTTCGAGTTTCTGGAGTTGAGATTATGGTTAGAGACCTAGGTGATGACTACGTCATCGGGCATTATTTTTTAATAATTTTCTGGTTGAAGAAGACTGTTAGCATTGTCTTTCCTTCCTTATTATTGTATTTATGTCGTTTAGGTTTACATTAGGTGTATAGTTTGTTACATTGACTGCCATGATGATGATTTGGGAATCAATTTTTATTGTAATTTTGGAATCAGCTTAGAAGAAGAAGATTTTTGATATTTTTTTTGGAGTTTTGAGGCCCTGGTTCTGTTAGTTAAAATTGCAAGTCATTGTTGATGAAGACTCGAGCTAGGTGAAAAATTTAGAAAATTAAATTAGGAGAGCAAGATTTACTCTTTATGTTGGGTTGAGTAGAAAATTCATTTAGTTTGAATAAAAATTTAAAATTCAGTGACCTATCCAAAGATATTCTAATCAAATTAGGAGAATTACGATTGCTTAAAGCAGAGTCAGTTTCATTGTCTTCGAACGAACTAGCTAATCAACTCAACATTTCCTGCGAATTAGATTTTGTCGTTCCACATTATTATAATCGCACTATGGCAAGATTAAAACTTGCCTCGTAGCTGTCAGCGACAAAATCACCGCTGATTTTCGATCTCAATCAACAAGTACCTTTTTGACCCCTTGTCTTATAATTTATCTCACAACTGAGCTTGCAAAAGTCCAGCTCGATAAAACTGCAAATTTGCCACAAGACAAGGAGTTAATCTATCAAATCAGTCTATAACAATTTCCAAAGGATTTAATTTTTAGTTCCTTTGGGATCTTTTTGTAAGAATAACTTATCCTTAGTCCAGAGATCCTGATTAACGGTCAACGTTTTTCTAAAAATATGCCGGAGTCCTCTCGAAGCATTTCCACGCAAAATGATCTTCCGACAGTAACATATCCACGCGTCTCGGGTTCCCCACGTTACGCACAAATCTATTTCTGATAATGACGATTTTTTACAAAATTTGAGCAAGTATATCAGTAGCTGGTGAGGTCCAGGACCTCACCGATAGCATTGAAAGTCCTAGAAAGCGAGTCCTGATGAACGTTCGAGTGCGTGGACCGTAATGAATTCAAGAATATTCGATTTGGAACTGGCTTATAACAATTCTAATTGTTTCTTCTCTTACTGTCACTAATCATCGCGGTTGAGGGACTCTGAGGAGTCGGATGACTCGGAGTCTGGTATTGAGAGTGTCTCGGACTCGTGTAGTATGTAATTATAGTGAGCGGACTGGGGATTTTTATGCAATTACACATTTCGACTGATTTACAAAAATGGGTTTTCCAATAAAGTGCATTCTCTTTTGTTGTGCATTTTCCTGTGCATTTTGTTGTGAAACCCGTTTAATTTATTACACAATGTTTTACATGTTGTAAAATTTTTATTTTTATACAAAGGAATTTTTAATCCATCAGTTTATTAAAGTTAGGCTTCGTTATTAGTTTTGATATTTTAGCAGAATCGTTTATTTTATTGTTTTTATAAGCTTAAGTATTATTTATGATTAGTTCTACAGACAACTTTTCAGAAAATTTAGGTTCCTATTTTTATAGACAAATTTTGGGGAAGTTTTTATTGAGAATTATTATTTATTTCACATCTAGTCTATGTCAATTGCTTTAGAAAATAATAATTTTGTATGTACAAAGATCCGCACTCTAATAATAATAAATGATCTGTGTATTATTTTGCACATTTCTATTATAGTACATTATTTTATAAGAACTTCTTTAACAGACAATTTAGAGGAGAAGATTAAGAATAACATATAAATACTGTTCATTCTTGTTAACATGTACAATTTTTTATATTTTATGAATTTTACGAATATGTTAATAATCAATGTTACAGATGCATAAAGATCCTCAGTCTAGTAGTAATAAATAACCTGCAAACATATTTCTGCAACTTGGTATTTTTAAAAACTATTTTGAAGAAAACCAAGAGAAGGAGAAAGTTTGTTGTTCCCATTGCAGCATTCCAAAAATAAAATAAAAGTACCTATAACAGCTAGGTTTCGGTAGTGTAACATTTTCTTTTGTATTTTACGAAGATACATAGATGTGCAACAAGACACCAAAAAATTCATTCGGCTCGTTACGAACCTCCTTCTAACAAAAAGGACAAAAAATACTATCAAAGTGAGAAAAATACAATTTTTATTGACATATTTTTCACGTCTTATTCAAACGTGAATGACAAACTCATAAAGATGCATTCGTGCACAGACGAGCAGTTTTCGAAAATTGAGAAAAAAAAAATTGGACAAAAATTTCGAAACAAAAATAAATTGCAAATAGCATTAATTTGAATTGATGCACACGCTTCTACTGCGTTATGCGAATCTAAACACGCCGAAAGCGCATGAGAATCGCAATCCGATACCGGAGAGCGACAGCGAAGGCTCGGAAGCGGGACTGGGATCGCGTTTAGGATCGAATCGATCGCGATTCAGGGATCTGTCCGCGAGGTTGGGTTCCCAGTTTCGCGGATGAGCCTTCTGGGAATAGTTTCGAGCACTTAGGCGAGCTTTTATCGAGGAGGATACTCTTTCCCGAGGGGATTTCGTTCCCTAGCGCGTAGAAAGGGATTGGTCTGAAAGGAAACACTAAATCGCGTGAATGCGAACAAAGAATTTTCGCCGATGCTCGCCGCGCTGCAAGCTGCAAGCTGCACGCTGCAATTTGCAAACTGCAATTCAGCTTCGATCTCAAGAAAGAGAGTTAGATTTCCGGTTTCGACAAACGAAGTGCAAGACGAAAAAGTGTGCGTGAGAGGGAGAGAAAGAAATACAGTATGAAAGAAAGAGAGTGAGAGAGAGAGAGAAACGAGTAAAAAGAAGAGAGAGAGAGAGAAAGAAAATAGTTTATGAAGAGAAAATATAATAAAAATGAGAACAAACAAAAAAAGACACGTGTAGATACTCTAGGTACGTAGCGATCAGAGTTCGAAAAATTTCAGCGTCAAGAAGAATGTGAGACAGATGAGTACATATTATATATACATATATAAAGAAGAATATATATATATATACATACATATATATTAAAAAAAGAAGAAAAAGGATATATAGTCGAAGTGAATTTAATCAACCTTATTCTGTACGTGATGTACGCGGATGAATAAAATCTTTATTTTTTGGCCTGCATCGTTTTTATATGCTGTACCTGCGATACATTGACGTCATCGACCTTCCCCTACCCCCTTCTCACTCTTTTTGAGGATTGAACATGCGGGTGCACATTGGGTAAACAAAAATTTGGTTAGGTAATTTTTTTTTAATAAGACTTCAAGGTCAACCGTATTTTTTTGAATGGAACAGTATACTTTTTTACGGTAGCATGGTAGATAATAAAAAACTAAATTCTGTGGATACCATCTTCTTGACCTTCACATGACCTCGGGCAAAAATAATAATGGAGCTGATCTAGTTCCCTGAGAAAAATGTATGTAGCACCTTAATTAACAAATGCTCGTCAGTAAAGGGTAAAATTTTTAGCTATTTACAATTTAATAATAATTTTTAGCTTTATATCTACGACGCGGCGCTGAGCGTCGGTTCCTGCGCCGTGACACTTATCCGACGTCATTAAACCTTTGATCGAAGTGCTCGTGTTTCAGTTTTTATCGTCGACGATCTTCCTCCGCCATTTAACCGGGCCCTGGCAGTTTTAAGTGAAATGCAATTTCGATTTTGGGAGACAGTTTCTGTATTTATTTGAACGAGGTCAATTTTATTGGAAAGAGGAATTCGAGTTCTAAAAGATTTCGAACGTGTTTTTAAAGGACTTTTGAATTTTATTCTGGGAGACTGAAAAAAGATTTCAAACTATCGGTTTTTACATTTCATTGATACATATTTGGCTTTTATTCCCATCCGTGTGTACAATTAAACATCGTCGTGTTTTATCGGAATCAAGAATACGCTTTTCGGAAATTCTACTTTCGAATTCCTTTTTACAGGCACTTCTCGTTTTATAGGATGATAAAAAAGGTATCTAAATTTCACCTTTCTATGATCCGGTTTCATTTTATTCGCCGGCGAATTTGATCGATTCTCTCGATTTCACTCGAAATAGAAACTTTGTTGTTTCAACTCGGAATACAGTTTTTAACAGGATTTCCCATCTGTTAAATTTCATTTTTAAGGGCAGCTTCCGACTTTTTGATCTAGTCGAATAAAAAAAGACGTGGAAGTGTTGCTTTTTACATTTTATCGATTCACATACGAGCTTTACTTTGGTCGCAAACTGTCTGCGAATGTGGTCGTATCTTTCAGTGCTGTTCAATATTTCAATAGTCCAAACAGAAATGCATTTTTCAAAGAGACCTTCGAGAAAACCATGTTTAAAGGCTGCTCTCGGAGTTTGTGTTTTTGGATAAATAAACGAAATTTCTTTCCTCGGAAATCTAAAATAGGCACAAATAAAAAAGCTAAAAATCTCTCTTCCGATCAATAGAAATTAAAGAAAAATATGTTTACACATTACCTAGAAAACTAACCCTTGCAACATGGCAAAGAGGAATCAAAAGTTTCACGTTTTTTAAAAGGGGGTGCCCACTAACTCTTTTCCACCACAAATGAAAAGTAATAAGAGATCAAAATTTTTCTTTCAATTCGGTAACACGGGGTAAAATCCGTCGACGACACAATGCATACTGTTGCATCCCCTAACAAAGTTGCAACACATTTCCTAATAATTTCATCGATGCGCCGGCGAACGATGTCCGCGTGGGCGACGACAGCTGCATTAGCGTTCAAAAGTGTTGCACAGAAGCGCAAAAAAAAAATGCATTCTCGACGCAACAATGGCAGGGTGCTCGAGCGCTGGGACGAAATTGACTATTTACGCGTGCTTTGCATTATCCGGGAAGAATCGGAGGCGGAGGACGGTGATCGACGCGCCGTTTTCATTCTCCCATCGATCTTCCCGTCCGCCCCCGCCTCGAATCGGAATCGATATCGCAAATATTGGTGCCTAATAACCCGAAAAAAAGGAAGGGAGGGGGGGGGGGGGGGGGGCGAGAGGGAGAAGGAGAGGGGACGATCAGTGGGAAAAGCGTGGACCAAAATTCGGTCAAGATGCTGGAATATTTTAACAGATTGTTCCCGGGGCCACTGAAAGCCGAATAAAGTTTCTCTTCGACTCTTTCGCTCTCTCGCAACCCCTCGCCCCCATCGCATCCCCCTCTTTTTTTTTCTTTTTGAAATCGATACTTAAACGCGACAAACCGTGACCTAAAATAATTTTCAACGGCTCCGTCGTGCTCCAATTACCATTCGGAATATTTTTCCGAGTGTTGCGCGTCGTCTGGGAACAGGTACGATGAGAGGGTGTTATCAACGATGATACTCAGCATCGATACCTGTGATTCGATAGCTTGCGCACGGATTTATTGTACGGCTCGTTTCCGAACAATTTGAGACGCATCGGAATGAATAATTATCGGGCACGCATTAATTCTGTCCCGTTTCGCGTGCATCGAATTACCGGACGCGCGTGTGTGTTTCGCTGCAAAATTTGGAACCTCGGAAATTCGGACCGATGTTTGGACCCGCGCGGGTTCTTCGGGAGCGTTTCGCAATTTCGATCGGAATTTACGGGGGACGTGCTGCGATTGGGAGATGATACGTTTAGGTACAACGATGATTATATAATTTCATTTTGGCGGCGCTGCGATTCCAGAAATTGGCGATAACTTGACTGTAGCTTTATTACTTTGTAAATAAACAGCGGATTCTATGCATTTACGACAAAAATGGGTAAGCACAATTTAAACCAGCGGATACATTAACAAGACTTAAAGCCACCAGCGTATTGTGTTCAGTTGAATAAAATAATTAAAAGATTAAAGACATTGTTATTTCGCCCCTGTGTCTTACAATCAATGGAAATATTTATTTTCCACAAAGATCCGCAGTCTATTTATAAATGTAACAAGAATGTCTATCCAAATTATTCGTTTCAAGTAATGTATACCCCAAAGAAATTAATTACAATCTTACTAATCGTAAATTAAAGGTAGTGTAGAATTCGTAATTTTTCCGGGTCCATAGCGTTAACAATTTTTTTATAGTCCATGCAAGCAGAATTTCATTGTCTAATAAAAATGGCACGTAGTAATGTGGCAAACGGTAGGGACCCGTAGAGTGTTTGTATCACTGTAGCCGTGTTCCGGTGTCTTAGCAATTGTCTAGTCGGAGGAAACAAATCCCGGGGGAATGAAAAGCCATAACTGCTCGGAAGAGTGGCCCCCTCGAGCCGTGGCGCGCATCTTATCGGAGCGAACTAAAAATTGTCCCCGGGAAACAATTCCGAGGGCTGCACAAAGCGGTCGGATACCTAACGCAATCTGTCCCCTCCCCTCCCCTACATCTGTCTCGCTCAGTATGACGCTCGAAGCCGAAACGTATCGCGGAAATGACGACGCGGATGAATGCGGGTCAACCGCAAGCGGCGAGTAGACGCGCCATTGTCATTCTGCGAACGCTTCTACGTTGTGATCCTGCAACCTCACGACCTTGTAACACATAATCCCGTGATCGTTACGGCAATCACGGACAGAGAGCACAATACAGGGAGAGAGGGGGAGAGAGAGAATTGAAGGGAGAGAGAGGGATGATCGTTGATCGTTCCGCGAGGGACATTAAAACCGCGTTATAAAATGTTTTTGCCAGGTTTTCAAACGGCCGCGCGCCGGCCGACCAGCTCTCGCTAATTGTCGAAGGACACGGTCGAATTTACGAAGCTGGGTAAATAACGTTTTAACAACGCCGACCCAATTATGCAAATTGGCAGCGCTCGTGGCCCGTTCCCCGCGCAGTTAATTACACGGATCGATGGCAATCTGTCAAGCCGCGCGGACACCGAACGCACGCGTCCCGGCCGAACGATAGAGAAAAAATAAGGATGCGACACACAACTCTATTGTCTCCGAAAATCATAATCGGTCTTCCGCTGAACCCTCCGCATGCCGGAATCATTCGCGATCCTATTAATAATAATTGTCAATACGTACAATACGAAAATCGCTACCCCTTTCTGTTCAGTCGAAACATAGGGTACTTGTATTTTCAATTTACTGCGAAACTTGCCCCATGGTCTCCGACTTCCAATTCGAATTTGACCACGTCTCCCCCACGAACCTGGAAATGTAATATTCTAACAACCACTAACGTTTATTTGTTTTTGTTGCACGGTTCCCGTTTTTCCCCCGGACGTACTCAGGAGACGCACACTCGTTCCCCGTGTAAACCAGCATTATTTACGGGCCTGTCATGCTTCCACGTGGACGATCCGGGAAAACAAATGGACGCGGGGTGGCGTTTCAAAAAACCGGGGAACGAAAAACCGAGGCGCGAGTACATAAAGTGGTCCGCGGGAAAAATAAGATTTCACTGGCATTTCATTAACTCGACCTACATACACCAACGAGGAGGAGACACAGTAGCGTGTGTACACAGGGTGTCCCGGTATTGATGATGCAACCCCCCTGCGGAGGGGATGATTCTACGTGAGAATATCAGTCGAAAACGCGGAATAAAATTTGTTCATCCGAAGTTTCGTTTTCGAGGAAATCGAGTTTGAAAATGCAACGAGTCTGACGCGTCTGACCACGACCGACCTATTCTACTTCCTGTATATACTACAGCACGCGAACCCCTGATAGGTCTTCAAACTCGATTTTCTCGAGAACGGAGCCTCGAACGAAAAAATTGTATTCTACATTTTCGACTTGTTCTCTCATCTAGAATCATCCCCTCCACGCTTGTACCATCAATACCTCGGGACACCCTGTATTCACAACGGATACATACGTATACTTACACGTACTTTACTTATACTTATACTTGCACGCATTGGAACCTTGGGCGGTTGGTTATCCTTGCAGCGGATGGATATCGTTCGGAACGATCAGGGGAGGAGGAGGGGGACTCTCGCCATTTTCGTGCGCTTTATTTTCCGACGGTGTTATAGTCCGACGATCGACTACGACTAGTTTCAAGTTCGCTCGGGGGATTCCTCGCGGCGCGGATCGATACGAAAAATGCTGAGGACGCGGCGCGGGGAAGGTCGACGCGGGAAACTTGCGAAAGCGAGTCAAATGGTGGAGCTAAATATTTTATAACTCCGGCTTGATTGGATTCAACTGCTCGGTAGTGATATTAACCTGTGTTACGCGCGAGTAGTCCCCCGGCTGGATATTTGATGTATTAACCCAATGTAGTGAACTGATTCTGGGATTTTGGTGCTTCTAGCTGAAGTGGGATTTGGGAGTCATTCGCATATCCTTCCATACTCTTCGAGGGTCTCTGGAAGTCGTCGAGGTATTCAGGAGGTTTTAGAATTTTATCTTGAGTGAAGTGGAAGAAGCTGGGGACTCAGGCAACGAGGAATTAGGGGAAGATAATGGGGAGAAGGGAACTAGGGGAAGGGAGAAGACTTGGGGAGGGTAAAGGAACTAGGAATTAGGGGAAGGTACTAGGGGGAAAGGAGAGGACTTGGTGAGGGTAAAAGCACTAGGAATTAGGGGAAGGGAGAGGACTTGAAGAGGGTAATGGAACTAGAAATTAGGGGAAGGGAACTAGGGGAGGGGAGGAGCATATTTCAAATTTTGAAATATTTTGCAAGCTCGAGTCGTTTGGTCCAATTCTAGAAAATTTATTTCAAAGGGTGTCCACTTAATTCTGTCCCCGACAGCAAATCAAGGGATTAAAAATCGCCGTGAAAATCGCGATAAACCTAAACCAAAAATTTTAACTATTATAGGATCAGCCTACCACAGACAACTCCATGCATTTGAGGTTACAATTCGTCTCCTCGCATTCTCCCCAGTCTTCAGCCACCGGCTCGTGAAAACTCGGCGACGTCAGCTCCGGTTATTTCTGTCCGAGATATCCAGGTTCTACGATCCGAGATTTATCGACGGTCGTGCGTATCGCGTGCGATCTGCGCCTGCTAATCCCCGTTTCGCGAGCCTGCCCGAGCGATATTTGCCCGGTGCGCGAGCGGGACTCGCCTAAGTGCCGGCTGTCGTGGACACAATGACGTAGGTTTCGTTATCTCCTGGAAACACGGCCTACCGACGACGACGACGACGACGACGACGCTCGTCCCGTGACGAGCTTTAATGAGCTGACGTCAGAATTACCGCTCCTAGTCGTGGTCTCCTCCGAGCTCGCCGTGGCCCACATTCGCCTAACTACGACCTTGCGCACGATTTTTCCAAAAAGTTTCGCCGAAAACTTTATTGGAAGACTCGCCGCTGCCGGAAGTGATTCCCGGCGATTCCGTCCGAGCTTCGATGATACTACTGACGACCTTCCCTCTCGGACGCGACTCTGCCGTTCGCATAGTTGCCAGCTATCAGCTTGTTTTGCTGCTCTTTAAAACCTGTGATCCGCCAGCAAACTTTCGGACAATTCGTGGTTGACTTGCAGCGATTTTATAGTGCTGCGTTTTTGCTCTGAAATTCTGATACGTTTTGTCATTTTGTGGCTGTTTAAACTCATTTTTATGGCGGTTGTGTGCATTACTATTTTCATTTGAATACATCAGGACCATTCCGTTGCCTAACAATTTTCATCTTACCTGCATTCCGCGCTTCTTGCTATTCCCTAGTCAAATTCTCTCGCCCACGAAACCACCATCACTATTTTCATTCGAACACATCAAAACCCCCGCGTTCCACTCCCAATTCCGACCTCGTTCATTTATTCATGCATCCGAAAAGAGTTAAAAGCATCTAAAATGCAAACGAAATACGCACGGTTTCGTTCCTCACCGTAAAACACTAGCATCAGCATAAAATTTCATCGAATTTTCGTTTCACTGAATCTCCAATAAAAACGCGCACGTCTGCCTCGCGTTACGATGCTGTCAAAATTCTTTTTCAAACAAGCAAAATTAATCAACGCTTAAGGCGACGAAGACACGGTTTCCCCTCTACGTAGGATCATCAATCAATGATCATCACACAAAGTTTCGCCGCGGATCCGAGTTTCGAGAATCGCGTTTTCCTTTCAACCGATCCTGATTATCCTGGATTGGACGGCAACAATGATCCAGAGAACGTCGCCTTTTTATCCTGACCAGCTCTCCCTCTCGCTGGAAAAAAGCTCATTATTTACAGGCCCGACGTCATCGTCGTCGTCGTCGTCGACGGGCTGACGAAGTTTCCGCGTGCCGAACAAAAGGACGCGGTTGCAACGCTGCCGGTGCGCTCGATGCGTTCGAATATCGGAGACCTGCGCTGCGCGTCGCAGCGTGACGTTCGACGGCGTTTTCTAACTTTTCCTGAAGGAGGAAAGTTTCCTGGGAACGGGAACCGCGAAGGGTGGGATACCGGGAACCGAGTAATCTCTTCCTGGGGGACGGGGGAGATTGATACTCGGATGCGACCGGGGAATGCAGTGGGAAAAATGCAGAACGAATGCTCTGCTGTAATGACCGTGCCATTGGAGGGTGCATGTGAGGAAAATGGGAGACTAGACGAAGGGATGAACAGGAGAATGGTGTAAGTTGGAAATGATGATTTTTAGGGGTGGTCGGTTCGGGGTTGGAGTTGGTGTGGTTCTGATCTAATGGTGGATTGATGCGGTGGGTTAGTAGGGGTTGTTGCAGATGTCGATTGTCGTGGGGGATTATTTAGTATCAGTAGTTTTGCGAGAGGGATGGTTTTAACGATTTTGTGATAGTTAAGATCCATTCATTGATATATTGTTCAGCTAACTTCTTCGAGATCTATCACAGCGGCTCAACTTCCGATCGGTGAATTCCTCGCATTGAAACTTCGATTTCTGGCATTGTCTCGTCAAGACCTGCAGAATTACATTAAAAAAAGTTAAAAATTTCTGGGTTGCCAAGGCGAAGTTTAACCCAAATAGTTAACTAATTGGGCTGGGCTTCTAGGAAATGAGAATTTAGATTGAATGTAATTGGATCGAAGTGAATGTCTCTGCAAATAATATGGAAAGGGGGTAAAAGATGGTAGAGGGTAAAAATAAGGAATGAGGATCAGAGGAGAATAGGGCGTGTTAAGAAGACAAAATAATCGTGAAGAATAAGAACGGAGAAAAAGAGACAAACAGGGTGAAATGTACTCCGGGACAGAAAGGGTAGTAACGAAGAAAATAAAGAAAGTAGAAGGGGTTAGGAGACACGTAGGAGAATAGGAAGATGGTAGAACAAGAGGGTGAAAGATGAGTCGGTAACAAGAAAGAGAATTAAAAGGAGAAGTAGAAGGGTGCATAGAAAGCTAGGGAAGACACTTGAAGACGACGAAAGAAAGCAGAGGGTGCGCGGATAACGAGGAACGGACGTGACGGGGATTAAAAGATAGTAATGGGAAGCTTAGAACACGGGAAACTAAAAATTGTGAAAGAAAACGGAGGATGCGTGGAAGATGAGAAATATATTTGAAGTAGAAAATGAGAAACATAAACTTTCTCTAAAGTTCGAAGGAAAAGAGCGTAGGGAACGAGAAACAGAAAAAGAAAAGGGTGAATTAAATTAGGCGGTGCGTAGGAAACGTTTGGAAATTGCATAAGAAAAATAGGGAGCGCATAGTAAACGAGAAGCAAAGTTGAAAATTATAAATTAAAATAGGGCTCGCGAGCAGAGAACGAGAACCAGCGTTGGAAATTATACGAGAAACTAAGGGGTTGCGAAGGAAACGCGAAACATTGTTAGAAATTATACCGGAAAGTAGGGGGATGAAAAACGAGAGTTGAAAGTTACAGAAGAAAAAGATAGAGAGGAAGATATGTGAATAACGCGAAAGATATCAAGAGAAAAAACCATTGGCAAACACCCATCGAACAAACAAAAACTCGAAAATAAAAAGAGACTGGGCTTGCAAAACACATTGTAAAATTTTCGTGAAACGCGCGAACGAAAGAGACAGCGCGATCCAGAAATAGAATACGGACCGAAAGAAACCTAGAAATAGCCCAGGAAGAGGGAAAGCTAGAAAGGGTATGAAGAGGGATCGAGGATGCATGTTCGAGAGGAGGGATGTGAAATCAGAGAGGGACAGCTGTCGAGGGTTGAAGCGAACTGGCGCGAGCGTCGGAGAGGGAGGGGGAGCCGTGTGGCAGATAGAGAGGGAGAAAGAGAAACGGGGTAGGGGGTAGAGCCAGAGGCCGAGGGAGGGCGAGGAGGGCCGAGGGAGGCCGAGAAAGAGACGCGGGCACGGTGGTTGAGTTCGGCCCGACAGTCCGCGTGTTACCCCCGGCCGTAAAGCAGGGCCGCGTTTCCTCGACTTCCGGTTTCGAGTCTCGGTACCCGCCAGATTCCACGCAGACACCGCTCCTCAAAGGGAACAACCCCCTTTTGCGAAACTAGTCGGGAACCGTCCACCCCCGGACCCTTCCGCGAGATTTACACTTTTCGACCAGTGAACCGGAAGTGACGTAGCGTTGTCCGATTGGTGCCGTTCCGGGAGAACCAGCTGGTGAGCTGGAGTTTTCGACCTCGTGCTGGTAACGTACGATATTTTTATTACGCTAACTTTGTCATAACCGTTTTTAGTACACAGCGAATCTTATGCATTTGTCATATTTGTTTCGGTTTTTTCTTAATATTAACCCCTTGCACTACCATTTATCTTACCGCTTCAGTGATTAGAATTTTAATGTAGTCTAGTCTGAACATTAACAAAATTAAAACAAAATTTTAGTTCGGTTTGAAGGAAATTAATAACATATTTATTCGACTCTGTTCAGAATTAGATTCTGTATCGTAGGACAAGGGGTGTTAAGGAAAAAAATAAATTTTTGTTTCACTCCAGTTTGTTGCAATTCAGGTGGAAAATTTTTATTTTGCATAAAGTTCAGCTGTTTTATAAAACTTGTTTTTATGAGAAAAATAAGGGAGGAAAATATAGACCTAATCATTTGAACTTTGTTCTTTACTTCGAATTTGTTAATCGCTACATCAATTGTTTATATGATGGAGTAAATACGTAGAAAATAGTAGGGATTGTTTTTACGATTCGAACGTATTAAGATTGTAAACGAGCAATAAACGTCTGAAGTTTTGGCGCGATATTTATAGCCCGCGTTACAGTGTGTTTACTATTTTTTTTTTTTTGGAGAAGTGTTTTGATACGTCATTGATCGGCGATTATGTCTCAATTTTCGGAGATTTATTGCCCATTTATGAGGATCTTTTAACAGTAACAGGAATTTTAATTGTGTATCGGTTAGCCCGAGTAATATAATCAAAAAATTTTGTTTTAAGATTGTTTATGTAGACTGCAGATTTTTATGCAAAATAAAAACGTAGTAGGTCAGTCGTAAAATATGGGAGCTAGACGGGAACGTATTTCTTCTTTCAAAAACTTTAACATTCTTAAATTCTTGCAATACGAAAGGCAGTGTGGGTTAAAAAAAAACAGAGTTAAAAAGTTGCAAAACAGTTGTGCTCCAAAAATAAGGAAAAGAGAGAGATTTCAAAAGAGAGGTAGAGGTAGAGTAAAAGACGAGAAACAAAGCCGAAGATTGTAGAAAAATGGAGGAGTTACACTAATTGGCTTCCGAGCCCTTCATACACTATGATCAGGGTACCTGAGAACAGAAAGGGTAGTAATGTTCTAGCCGCAGAAAGTAATGAGAGGATGTAATACACGTAGAAAATGAAGAAGGAAATACTGAAGAATAATATCAGAAGAAGAAAGTAAAAAGAACTAAAATTTGCATAGGAAAAGGACAGAGAATAATAGAGGGTGAAAAAATTGTAGAAAATATGTCACACTACACAGAGGATATATATTCGCGATTACCGTGCCGACCTTTAATCTTCAGATTATGGTTGTCGATGCATACGGGATATTCGATGAAATATCGAGCTCTTTGTCGAAGGAATTTCTTTCTGCTGGTTCTGTGGGCGAGAGAAATCTCAAGGGGGATGAATCGGGACATGTTAGGAAACGGTTCACGTCTTCCCGAGCTTTCCCCGGAAGCAGTTCGCAAACCGCTAATGGTTACATGAATGTTTAACAAGTAGCATCTTGTCCCGTGGTGTTTACGCCATGCACTGTTCTCTGGTCGTTTACTTCTGTATGTCTCGCTTCTGATTCCCGTGAATTTTTAACCCCTCGTATGCTACGCCGGAGTCATTGGTGACCCGTCGATAAATGGTGACCCTGGGGATAAGCTCGAGTCAATATGTGAAATTGTGTTCCGATATAAGACGACGCTTCTAAATAAGAAAATAATTCTTCGTTCGAAATACGACGAAAGCCGGTTCCATGCCGTCATCTTATATCGAAACAATAAGCTTGGGTCAGAAATGACTCTGTCATAGGATCTTCATTTCAGAGCGGCCTATCGGCTTTTGATTTACCGTTGACCTTCTTTTGTCAAATCTATTGACCCGTGGCTCGATCAGATTCATGCTGAAATTTTTATCTGTGTCGCGTAACTTCGCCGCAGCGTTGCTCGATTATTTATTGCTCGATCGGAGTGGTGGAGCTCTGCGCGGAAATTGTTTCCGTCAATGTCATTCGGGCGATTGTCATGCGACTACAATAATGCACTTGTCATTTGTCATGTTTTGCGCGAGGCTTTTCTTTCGGACGTTGTATAGTTATTTTTAATTTTTGTCTTTTATCGCATTGAACGCGTTAAAGCGGGTAATTGAAATCTCGTAAAAAAAAGATTTCCAACGGAGAAAATTATTTTCGAATTAAGCGCACCGACTGAAGTGGGAATTCGGTCCGCGGGCTGACTTTAAGCGAAAATGTTCCGAGCGCCGGCGAACCTGTTCAAAAAGTTTTAATGCATTTCTGATTCGCTAATTTGTTGCTCGGCTCGGTCGCGGGTTTCGCAAGTTCCAGAGGGAAACCGTGCGGAGGACTTCTCCGGTGTTTGATTTGCTCGATTTTTGTTCGAATGAAAGTCTCCCGGTTGAAATGTGTTTACGGGACATTGATTATGCTTTATAGTGATAGAGGAGGCCGTGTCCTCGGCCGTTGAGCCCGCGCTGTGTGTGTGTGTGTGTGTGCGAGTTTGCAGGGTTCGTTGCAAAACCTTCGGGACAGCCTTGAAGTCTCTTGACACGCTGTGCCAAAATACTTCGGGACTTCATGCTTCTCTTAGTTGTCGAAGTATACCGTTGTCCAAAACTTGCTCGCCGTTCGAGACAAATGGCGCGGATATTTTTCATTTTGAAGTACGCGACTGACTGACGTGTTCGGTAAATGTGCTTTTTATCTGTTCCCGGTCGGACCAACTTTCTGTCAGCTTGCAAAACTTGCGGGGAAATTGCGGAGACAGTATTCCATTCCCAGGAGAAAGTGGAAAATTTTTGAACTCTGAATCTTGGCTTTCGAGAACGGATTTTTTAAAATCTCAACGTAATTCAAATTTTATATTACCAATTTCTTCCGTGAGATAAATGCATGAGACAGTAGCCGGAATGATAAATTGTAAAATAGAATAATTAATAATTGTCTGTGTTATGGCAGTATATCTCGGATTATTATTATTATTATTCACAATATTTATTTTTTCATATGTGTCGACAGTAGCAGGAAATTCGTGAAATCTATGTCCCCGCGACGCGATGGCCACGAATAACATCCTGCTTACGTCATTCCTGTTTTAATATCGAATGCGATTGTTTAACCCGCGACTGGCGAGAGCGTAGGTCACTCGAACATATATGTGTCAACGAGTATAATGCTATTTATTTATAAATGGTAACCCTTCGGGCTGTGGATGGGTCAATTCGC
>CM052121.1:4695150-4705719 GCA_028454245.1 Halictus quadricinctus | reverse complement strand
CTATATCCTGTGAATTTATTTTCACCACCACTGTTTCCTAAAAGACTATGCAAATTGAAACACACATAATCCGACCAACAATACACGATAAAAGGTACCAGGGTACGTGGTTCCCATGCAACGTGTTAATGATTTGAAACTGCAACATTCGGCAGCGGATCTGTTAATAAATACGCGAGGTAACAAGCTCTCTCGAAGCCCGCCTCGCATGCAGAGAATCGAATAAACGCAACCGAACGGAAGATCGTAGCGGGCCCGATTTGAATACAAAGTTATCGAGAGGTTCAAGGGCACTTTCGAGCCGGTAATGGGGCGGCTGCAAGCTCTCTCTTGGCAGGATCCGCGGCATAGCGTTTTCGTTAGTGACGTGCCGCGTTACGGGCGCGAGAGCGCGTGATATACAGGTAACGCGGCCGGCAAAGGACATAAACTCTCACGGTCGAGCTCGTGCGGACAAAACCTGTTACACCGTGGCAAACGGCCGGACAGCCTACAAATCGTCCCGACTCCATTCATAGCAACCCGTGGCCTAAATCCGCAGGATGACCGATCGAAACTCGCGAATTCGACCGACCAACAGTCACACGAATTCGCGGGATTGTCTGACAAACGCGAAAGTCAATGGCGTTGGCCAAAACCCGAGGGAAATTCGTTAATTGGCGAGTGAAATTTTCAATCTTTGTACTGTTAAAGGTTCAACAATTGTCACTGGTTCCAGGCGAAATTTAATTTTCAAATTTCACTTCTGTAAACTTTGACTTTAAGAATATCTCACCATCTGACCTGTAGACATTTTTAAACATAACAGTATATTTATGGGGTAATTGCAAACATTCATTTGAATAATATTTCAAGCTAGAAAGACAATTTTTGTTACAGGGTATATTTTTTTGGAATTTTAAGAATTTGTCATGGTCTAAATTAGAATTGTTCTAAAAATTTCAGGTCGCAGAAATTGAAAGGATAAATTGTCAAGTTATTTTTAAACATAACAGTACATTTGTGGGGTAATTGCAAACATTCATTTGAATAATATTTCAAGCTAGAAAGACAATCTTCGTTACAGGGTATATTTTTTTGGAATTTTAAGCATTTGTCATGGTCTAAATAGAATTGTTCTAAAAATTTCAGGTCGCAGAAATTGAAAGGATAAATTGTCAAGTATAGGGAATGATGCAACGTAAAATTTCCGCTCGGGACAGTATCAGGAAGCCAGTCGCAAATTACATCACATAAGTTTTCAACCCTAACCGGAGGATTCACCTTGTCCTTCGCTGGGGAACCTTCAATCGAGCGAGAGACCGAGAGGCGATTCGCTTTTGTTTCCCCTCGTAATGGAGTGTAATTGGTATCAGCTGTCAGTGATGCGGTTCTACGGCTTCCCGATAAACATTAGGCAACTGATAATTCAGTTAAAGATCCTTGGACGAGGATCGCTCGGAGCGCCGCGTACACTTGGACGCGTGTTGGATCGACGTCGAATCGATCGAGCTTCGATCAATCCGTTGCTACCGGGGATGAGTTTCACCGGATTCGCACGTGCTCGCAGATTAACCTCTTCAGGGCCGTATTTTTCTACAGTGCGGAAGAAATTGTTTAATCTGTTGCTCGACTCGAAAATCATTGGTTCTTGCGTACGAAACTTTTCTTTTTATTTTTGAGATTCTACAGTTTCAATTTTATTTTTCTCTTCGGAGTCAAATTTTTAAAAGTGAAAAGAAAATTATTTAATTTTATGTTGGATCAAATATTAGGTCCAGTCTCAAATAATATTTGTTTCAGTATATCAATTGTATGTATGAGAAGAGAATGATTTAATTTTGTGTCTTAAGTAATTTTCTTGAATTGAATCTTGATTTCTTTTTACTTAGAATAATTTTGATTTAGAGAACCTAATTTATGGTGTGCGCTAGTGTCGTCGAGGAAGTTGAAACTCGAAGACTTATTATCGAGAGCTCGCGTTATTAAAATCACCGTGCACCCCTCTCGGGAAAAGTCGACATCGATTTCATCGGCGATCGAAGCTTTCAGGGGTGGCTTCCGGTTTGGATATTCGTTCGGCCAGGATATTTTCGATGCTTCGCTCTCGGAACAAGTCATTAACGAGTCTTTCTGACGGCCGAGAAGTGGCTGTTTTTCGAGGATTTTTTGCGGGGAAACTGTCGGAGCTGTCGAAATGAAACTCCGCGCAATTATTAGCTGTGTGTTGAACCCGAGGAGTCCGGCACGTTGGAAAAATTGGAGAAATCAAGACGCGCGGGAAAATGAGAAAATTATCGACGCTGAGTACGTGGAAGTTCCAAAAAATCAAATTCGATTTTTCTGTTTTTTGACTGCTCTTTTCCGTGAGTTGCATCTCTCAAAAATTAAGCTCGTTGTATCTACAATTTCGTCTGTTATATTAAATCAAATTTTACTGGCTATTTGCGAATTAGGAAAAAAACAAAACGTTCACAAATTTCTCCGTACAATTCGGAGCTAGCTCTACGCAGCAAAAAACTTTGAATAAACAGCACTTCGTATTCACGAACCAATAAAATCGCGAGCACAACGTTCGCAGGATTTTCGATCAAGATTCGAGGAACGAATCCTGCAATCAAACGGCCCTTAATGAATCAGATGAAAATGGATGTTTGCGAATTCGAAAGGAGGTTAAAGGCCAGGTTCCGGTCAATCGCGAGCACGGGATCGATCGATCGTCTCGCGGCTGCCGTGAAAATAGACCGGGGGCGTGCAAAAATAGATCCGCCGTCGGCGAGCATCGTTGTTCGATGTGAATTTATTAATTTCATCGAGCCGGTGATTAATTAGCAACCGCTGTCATAAGTGTGTCCGGAGATATACTGTGGAGCGTTCAATTATCGCACTTTCCGTTCTGCCCACTGGTTGAAAAAAGAAATTTCCAAAGAAAGAAAACCAACTATGTGGGTTCGCGAAACTGTGTCGAATAATTGGTTCGGCCCGTCGAAATTCCCGTTTCCATTCGGCGAACGGCGTGTATAATTATCAGGGACGTGGCCGGCCGGCGTTCCCACGGTAACGTTATCAATTATGGTTTAATTATCGCTGACAGGTCGCCCGATAGTTTGTAATCGATGCGCGTTTAGCTGCCTCGCGACGACTTCTGTTCCACGAGCCTGCGGGACTCGGTTTTCGCTTCCCAGATAAACTGTTTGATCCCGCGTGTATCCCGAAAGTCGGAAAAGTTTGATCGACGAAGGATCTATCGATCAATTTTCTCTGTTTTGATTCTTCTTTATGGGAACATTGATTTCAGTGGAAATAGCTGGTGTTTTGGAATTTTTTTGCAAGTAATTGCCGAATGAAAAATTTTTATATTGTAGGGCGTGACTGTTAGGTTTGTGTTACAATTTTTTTTAGGTCAATATATATCTTCCTGAATTTTTTAATTATTTAATCTGTCGTCTATAAATTAGCAGATCTGGGTTTTTTGGGCGATTTAGACGGGAAGATAGCGTGTACCGCGTTAACGGATATTTATTCTGTAATTTGGAAAATATAGTAACATTTGTGGACGATCACTCATCGTTGCTACGATTAAAAGTGTCATGTAGAGATTTATTTTATGGGACAGTTCGAAGCGAGGGTTTGCTATAGACTGCAACTGACTATCGCTCTCCTTGCTCGAGGTTATCTTGCTGTCCGCCTCCCAGCTGTTAAATATTCAGGGAACTAGAATTCTCTTGTTCAACACCGAGATGACAGTAGATAGAACCATACTCGACGTCCTGGTTTTCTTAAGGACGGAGACAAAGTAGGGGAAACGTCGTTTCACGTGCAGCTGTAAATATTGAATATTTGGCGTTGTTCAGCCTCTTGAAGCACTTTCGCAATTGAGTTGCGTCTTACAGTAAGAGATAAGCATATGCAACAAACAAAAACTCATAAAAATATAATTTACAATCAACATGATTCTTTTCAGAGAAAAGAAAATATATAAAAAATATTTAATTCAAGGAAAATATAATTTTTCACATTTTAATTTAGTCTAAAATTTAGTTTAAAATATAAATAACTATAGAGTTGGACTGTTCCGTTTCTCAATTGCCTCGGTTAAGTGTCACGAACCGAAACGTACATCGAAAATAAAATTAACAGTTTCCGCAGAAAATATTCTGCTCAGACTAATTAAAAAAAAAAAGGGTGTGAGTTCGCATGAAGTTTCGCAGTTTGAAAAAAAAAAAGCTGAAAACGTGCGAACTCGTAAAATGGCGGAAGTAACGTCCAGTCCAGCCGAGTTAAAGCGCCGTGAAGGTGTCGAATATATTCAACGAACCAAAATCGAAGCCCTCGGGCTTATGGCCGCCGGTGTTCCAATTAAACAACGGTTCGACTTGCCTGGTCAGCCGTGTGGCATAAAAATCCGTGTGCGCGGACACATTTACGAGGCGCGAACGATTCGAATCGAAGATGGCTTTCTACCCTACAGAGCCCCCTGCCAGCCATATTCTCGTTTATGGGAATCCCAAGACAGGGAATCTTCGACGTTCCCATTTTCAGGTCTGAATTAGATTCTCGATACTCTTCGATTCTTTTTCTTGGAAATTTCCTCCCGAGCTTCGGGAATTGTCGGGAGAAAGGATGTCCAATAGAAACCACCCCGTGTTCACGAGAGTCTCTCCTTTCGAGCGTTAGAAGTCGATTCGGAGGATCGATCTCGACGATTAATCGCGCACCGAAGCTCCGAGGTAATCCGCGATCAATTAACTCGGCGCTTTTCGGGCACATCGTCCCCCCGGTTCCGGGACTGCTAATAAGTTTGCAGTAATTACCGGGAGCCTGGTTAGAGGGATTCCAATCTGATTGCCGCTCTAACGTGGTCGACAGAGCCGGAAGTGTGAAACTATTATTATTACAGCATGTGAAACTATTAATTATGGCGATGGACACGCGATTGGACGGTGGATGATCAAATATTATATTTCCGGTTTATTTAGATATAGATCTTTGTGATTTTTTCTTTTAATGGAACGAAATATTGGAGGATCAAAATTCTTTTTGGACTGTCTTTGTTAACAATTGTGTAAGAAGTATGCAAAATTTGATACGAAGAAGCGGTCGCGTGGGCCGCAGACAATTTTCCTTCCGTGGGAAAGGTATCCGCGTGTGCCTCGGGGTTTCGATGATTTATTCAATATCCAATATTCAGCCGACGACAGACAATGGATTTGGAATGAAAGTCTTCGGTCGTTTGGCCGCGAAGCGACGCCGACGTGTGCGACGCGACGGCTCTATCGGATCGCGTCGGGACGCGGCACGTACTGCGACCCCCGACGAAGCCGTACCCACCAAGGTAAGGTTTCGAGGAGAATGTCAACCCTTAGGCGGGGTCAGGGTTTTACCCTTCATCCTGACCTTATCTCTCGCGAGTCTCGGGATTTCTCAACCACGCCGAAATCCTTCTTCCACTTGCCGATATCATCGTGGCCCTTCGGAACCGCGACGCTTCATCCTGTCTGACTAATAGCCGACCGCGACTACTTCGAAATTGTTCCTAATCGTGACGGTGGTATCGTTGGGTCTCGATTATTATTTTTAGTGTGTTCAGTGGGAATGTTTAATAGGAAAATAGTGGAGAAGTTCTAGGGAGAATAGGATATTTTCTTTTGTCTGATTAATTTTGGACCTGGACTACTGGGGGAATATTTTTAGTCGTGACAGTGGTATTTGTCGTTGGGTCTCAATTATTATTTTTAGTTTATATAGTAGGTATGTAAAATAGGAAAATAGTGGAGAGGTTGTAAGGAGAATAGGCTACTGTCCCTTTTGATACGTTCTTTACTGTCACGTTTCATTTGATTGCTGGTTTGTTAAATTAAATATATGTAACAATATTTCCTCGCGTCTGACAAATCACCGAGCAATTCTACTTAAATTTCAATCTCACCGTTATTACCCTTTGATCAATTCACCATTTATTATCATTATAATTATTTCTAATCTTGTCTGATTAATTTTGGACCTGGACTACTGGGGGAATATTTTTAGTCGTGACAGTGGTATTTGTCGTTGGGTCTCAATTATTATTTTTAGTTTATATAGTAGGTATGTAAAATAGGAAAATAGTGGAGAGGTTGTAAGGAGAATAGGCTACTGTCCCTTTTGATACGTTCTTTATCGTCACGTTCCATTTGATTGCTGGTTTGTTAAATTAAATATATGTAACAACATATCCTCGCGTCTGACAAATCACCGAGCAATTCTACTTGAATTTCAATCTCACCGTTATTATCCTTTGATCAATTCACCATTTATTATCGTTATAATTATTTCTAATCTTCCATTTGAATATCATGTGAACAAATGTCTGAGACACAACAATATTCGCATCCCCGTCGAAATAATCCCCAGTTCCCTAGAACTCGACAGAAAATCCTCCAAAATTACTTGGAGCGAGCTAACATCGAAAAATGAACCGCCCAGAATCCACTCCGCCTTTTATCAGCCACGTTACCATCCCTGTAACCACTAAAACCACCCCTGAAAGCGATTTCAGCCAAATCCTCTCTCCGCTACTAATTAATTATGTATTCGCAACTCCGGGACGATGCGGCACATAAATTTGCACGCGTCACACAGCGTCGGGGATCGGAATTTTTCCGTCAAAAGGGTGAACATCCTTGAAAAAGAAGTGAAATGGAAACTGAAGTGGCTTTCTGAAGGTTTTCGTTCCTCGCACGAGAGAGAAAGAGGGCTGTCACGCGACGCGAACAAATTTCATTTGCATTATGCGAAACGCTCTCTCGTCTAAGCAGAAATTTCGCGTCGATCTCCGACGCGCACGTGCGGCTACTCTCTCCCTCTCTCTCTCTCTCTCTCTCCCTCTCTCTCTCTCTCTCTCTCTCTCTCGACCAGAAATATCCCGGTTGGAACAAGGCGAGTACACAGACCGTTCGTGGGAAAAGCCCCGTTCACAGCCATCTTGGCCCAGGATGTGATTTAGATAGAGCGGTAGGCCGTGCTCGGAATATAAATTGAAAACACGCCGGTGTAATTCAATTCTCTGTAACGGGGATGCACTTTTACGCCCGGCGGAAAACTTCGAAAATTGATGTTACACCGTTCCGTATAATTCCCATTACATGGCACCGCTCAAGAAAGGCGAGGTCGCCGTCGTACATAGTCTTCGAACTTTCATGGTCGTCGAAGATACGACTTTTGTTCTAAACGCCTGATCGATCTCCCTTCTAACGTTCTTCTTTCAGCCTTTGTCCCCTATTCGAATGTTTTGCCATTGTTTTCTGCTGTTTTTCTCTTCTGGTGTTTGCGTCTTGTAAAATCGTTCTTTACATTATATATTTTCCTTTTGACGTGTAAAAAGGGTTGGATGTATTTGCAAGTGCGTGGAACCCCTTGAAACAGAAATCAACTCGGACGAAACCGCGTGCGAAGCAGGGGTTGTCGAATCGGAATCGCGAACAACGCGATAGGGTGTTTCGTCGGGCATCAAGGTCGAGCATGAACGCCCTTCAGGCGCCTCGATAACAGATAAACCCGACGATAACACGGTTCCATGTTTACGAGCCACCGAAATCGCGGCGGGGGTGGTCCTCCAATCAGAACGATTCGCCGCGGACTCGTTTAGGGGCTTCGAGCGTTTCTCTCTCGACAGGGATTTATGGCCTTTGATCAGAAGTTCCAGCTTTGCCATACGATTTCGTTTCGCTATTGAAAACAAAATGTGATTTACTGCGACGACGAGATTCGATCGATCACTCTCCGGATAGCGAGCGCGTAAGAATCGTCCTGTGACGTCTATTCGCTCTTTCCTACATCGCATTCACTATCGATCTAACTTTGTAGATCGTCGAATTTCGACCTTGATGATTTTTCTTTTTTTTTTTTTGCAATTCCGGTTAGACGCGTGGGGTGGTTTCTCGGTTCAATTAGATCTCGGCTCGCACGCTATGCGACGAACTCGCGAAACTCGCCTAACGTTCGCCCGGTGTGCCGGTCGTTAATGGAAGTTCCTTCGCGGCGTCGATCCCGATCAAGCATTCGCCTGGAACGACCGCGAGACCCTTGGAAATCGAATCGTCGACCTAGCTTCTTCCCTCAGACCGGATTTCCATGTCAGCCGGGGGAATGCGTTCGGATTCACAGCCTCCGGAACGCGTTGGGATCGACGAGCGGATTTATCCTGCCCTACAGGCTGATTCACGACACGCGCCAACCTTCTGACTCGGTTTTCCCAGCGATCCTTCGCCGATTTCCCCGGGAAGGACCATTTATGCAAAATAAAAATTGTGTAAGTCAATTTCGTGAAATTTGAACTTTTGTATAATATTAGGGGAACATGATATCAAAGGAGGTATCCGATTTTCAGTAGTACAAGTCAACGTCAAGTCAGACGGCCGAAATTCTCGGGATTTCAGTAGTACAAGTCAACGAAAAGTCAGACGCTCGAAAAGTTTCGAAATTTCAGTAGTAATAACCCTCTATATGTCATTCGTGAATTTGATTTCGAAATAAGAAAATAATTCTTCTTCATCCGAAATACGGCGACAGCCGATCGGTCCCGAGGTATCGTCTTGTATCGAAAGAAAACTGTAGGGAATTCGATGGAGTCCGAGGGGTAAATAATTTTAATTAGTCGAGGACAATTCTTCTGTCTTCGCAATTTTGTATGTTGCATTGCCAATTTGTTTTTGTCAGAACTGCGTAAAATCCGCAGTCTAGTGTTCCATCCAAAATGACCGATTTTCGTGCTTGGAAGGGAGAATCTCGGTCGTTATTGTGCAAGGAGGCATCGCGATCCGAAAGTTGAACTCTCTCCGAGCCGATCTTTCCAGTTTAATGTAACTGGGTGGAAGCTTATCTGGCGGAACTCCATGAAACTAGTTCCCCGGCATTGGCTGTCATCTATTTTACTCGGCGCTTCGAGGATAGATATCTATTTCTCTCCCGCGCTCTCTTTCCCGGCGAGCTGTTTCCATCAGCACCGGGAGAATTTAATACCGATAAGAGAAGGAGAAAATCACGTCGGAATTAATTTCACTTATCCACCAAGCTTCTTCGGCTTCTGAGGGGATCGTTTGTCACTGTCAAAAAGAGAGAAAAAAAAAAAAGAAAACGCACGCTATGCGCCCTGTACGCGATCGACAACTTCGGATCTCCTGGCTGTGACAGACGGAGAATTTTCCTTTGACGAGATCAACGATCCTGGATCTACGTCACAAAGTGCTGTGGACTCTGTAGATGATCCGTCTCTGTTTTCTCTGTAAATTGAGAAATTAATTGGTTAATCCCACTGTCGGTACTTTACAGGCTCGGTTTTTGATATATTCTGCTCAAACTAGCAACGGAAAATGTCCTCCTCAAAAATGAAATGTTGTTCCTCCTCGTGCACAAAATAATGCGACAGTCAGAAAATTAAGTAAATAAGTGGATGTTTATGACATCGTAAAAATTGATGCCACAGTCGGACGATTGAACCCAGCAACCCAGAAAATTTTAACTTTTTACTATATGATCCTGCTCAACTTTGAACACACATAACTTTCGAACCAGCAAATTCCTCGGTCCAAAACTTCGATTTTTAGCATTCTCTCGTCAGGATGTACAGGGTTATATAATAAACAATTAAAAATTTCTGGGTTGCCAAGCCGAAGTTTAACCATTAAAACAGTCCAAAGCTGAAGCAACAGGTCAATGTTCATTTCGTGTAAAAATTAACACAAGGGTCAAAGGATTAAAATAGTAAAAATAAACTAATAATTTGAAAAACGCCACTTTTGGCAATAATAAGCTAATTTTTCTTCTATTGAGGATCAGCAATGCTAACTGATTCTCCGGGGGGTGGGGGTGGGGGGGACTTCCGACCTTTGTCTCCCCGATTTCTCTGCAATTTTTTCGGTTATTTATCTTGGAAGGAGTTCGCTCGATTCGCCCCATTCGTCTCGTTCAGCAAAGACACGCGGTTTTCGGTAACCGAAGAAAGGACATGTCGTCGCATTAAACCGGAACAGAGGGGGCGAACCGCGACCTCTAACTCCTTTCGGCCGAATTGAATGAACCGCGGGAAAAACATTCGTTTCTTCGCTCGGTTTAAAAGTCGGGACTCGGAGGGAACTTGTGGCGTCGCACGAAGACGAATCACTGAAAGAAAACGCGGAATGGGACGCTCTGAATGGGCTCGTCGGGCAAATGCATTTGTTATCGGGGAAATGGGGATCTCGTTCCGCCAAAGAAGCCGCCTGGGAAACGTTTCCCCAGTTAGCTTTCGAACTGCGAGCTGTCATATCTTGAGAAATTTCGAAAAGAACGAATTTTTGCTGATGCTCCCTTCGGAAATGAATCGTTGTCTGATCGAATCTCAGGAGAGTGGCGAGCTCTTTCAAACGTCTGAATCTGAAGAACAATTATTTAAAAAAAAATTGCACTGCAGGGGAGTTAAGAAAAATAGAGAGGAAAAGAGAGGATGAAGAAGGAAAGGGATGAGAAAATATTTTGAGTGTTCAGAACCCAAATAACCAAGAGTTATTCCCCCATAAAGTGTTTCGAGAAATTAAAATAAAAATAAAAAATTAAAATTAAAGTAGACATTTG
>CM052121.1:4650542-4695050 GCA_028454245.1 Halictus quadricinctus | reverse complement strand
AAGCTTCCCCTTTACAATGACACCTCAAAACTTGATGTACGATTTTTTTTTGCCGAGTTATTGAATTTTCGAAGTAAACTGTACCGCTGCCTTTGCAGTAATATAAGAATCTAGTTACACTAACGATGACCATGAAGATTTCGCAGGATTTTCTTGTTAATTGTTCAGCCATAATTTTTTCCGAATCGGTGGCCTCTCCGGAGTTCAAGGACGGCAATCCTGGGGATCTCTCGATTCGATAGAGAATTAAAGGGGCGATTTAAGTCTACCGTCGCGTCTGACACGATGAAAAGACTATGCCGCACGAGTTCTTCGGCTTCCCCCGACTTTTATGAAGTCGATCGACTCGAGTTTCTTAAAATAGATGCACCGGGCGCGGGTGCAAGGTCGCTCACGCTTGCCTTACAGTCGTTCCATTAACTAACAAATCGCAGTTGGTAGAGAACGCCGGCAATCTGATGACATAGCGGGGGAGGTAGGGAGCGTGTTTCGAGTTTGTAATTACGTTATGGTCGGCCCTGTGTAGCTCAAACGGATGCGAAGCACGTAGAGAATCTTCCACATGACAGCAAATTCCGTAATCTTTCTGAAATTCGAGAACGTTATTCTGCAATTTTAAAAGAGAATTGATTTCGGCTTTGTCGCTCCGAAAGTGTAACTTCTGCCTCGACGGAGGAATTTTTTTGGGCCAAGAATTTCACTATACGTTCCCCAAAGTGCCATCTAAATTTTGCAACAGTCTCACAAATTTATCGCCAGCCGTTCTCAATCATTACAAATTTTTACAAACATATTTTACTATACCCTTTTCTAAGGGTGGTCTCATTTTTACTGTCTTTATAATTTTATTTAACTTTGAGGTAAAATTTTCTCTAATGTGTTTTCTATATGTACAGATAAAGATTCACGACTCTTTATTCGAGTGTTTCATAAATAAAAATTCTACAGTTTTATGAACTGAGAAGACTGTTCAGAAAAGTTCCCCAGGGTGTTCTTCAGGTACAGGAAAGTTGGTGCGAATTTTTATTTGAATGTTTCACAGATAAAAATTCGTAGCAGTTGTTATTTGATTGTTCGAAGGTTAGAAATGCTCAGAAAGTGTGACGAGCTGGTTGACGCGTTTCCCGAAGTGTTTTCGATGCGGAGAAAGGTTTGCAGGGGACTTTGTTTGAATGTTTGATAGGCGGAATTCCTTAAAGAACTTCTTTTCGCTGGAGCGGAGACCGAGTGCTCTTAAGCGGCGCTCGTTCCCGCTGGAAAAGTTTAACGAACCTGTCGTCTGTTGTTCTCCGGGCCCCGGGCTCGCGAAACTATTCGTTCTGATTAAGCGAGAAAGTTGGTCCGCTCGTTGTTTCGTTGCGGGGGCGTTGTTCGACGCCCGCTGGTTTACGAGTGGAATCCGACTACCGCGAGCTTGTACACCGATACACGTCACGCCGGCGTACCGCAAATTCGATAATCTACCCGGACCGAGTAGAAATTAGCTTTCCATCGTTGCCGAGCGAACACGGTGTATTTTTTATGGTGATCGTTGCAGCGATCGCTTCCCTGCACTCATCGTGTGCAGTCGTACCGCATGAAATCCCGATAAAATCTTCACACCGTGGTGTGAACGATCCTCCGTGCAATCTAAATCTGCGATCGCGTAAAGATTTTACACTGTTGAAAAAATCAAGTGGAACACAATGCTAATTACCGTGGACCACTGATTTATGCGATCGCGACAAACGCGAACAGATAAAATGCAAAACGGTGCAAATGTTTAAAGAATTTTACGATCCCTTGCGATGAATAATCTTGTACGATCTTAACCGGGAATATTTTTACACTGTTTAAAAATCAAGTGGAACATAAAGATAGTAGACTGCGGATTTTATGTTCGCGTTGACATTCACTGAATACTATTTCATGTGAAATTCGTTAAAAACGGGTGAGTATAATTTCGAACAGTGGGAAGGTTAAAAGAATTGAGGTGTATCATTACATTTCTGCAGTGTAATTGTGAAAAATTATTTTTGAGAGTTGTATGAGATCGGAAGTAATGGAAAAGTGGCGATGAAAATTTCGAGTGATTTAAAATTTGATTTTTTCGTTCAACAAACCTCGTCCACAGATCGTTGCGCGAGGAAGACAGTATACGTAACAATTTTCTGCAATTTCGCTGATTTTCCGTGCGACGGATTCGCGAGCAGTGCATACGTAAGTTATGCGAGGCGCAGCCTCGTCCTGGCACGGGACTGCTTGCGGTTAAATTGGGACGCGCAACGTCGCCGCCGTGTGTCGTGCTCAGGACATTTGCAGGCACTAAGATTCGCGTCGGAAATTGCAGCGACTCTTGCCGTTTTTTTTACTGCCGCAGCTCCACGTGCTTAGGTGCGCCCGCGGTGCAGTTAGTCTCACCTATGCAGGTAACCGAGCTCGATAACACCTCGAAAAATACGCTCGGCGTGGTGTGAACCCTTTTTCACAATTTTCAACACTTTTGCGAGACTGCAAAACTTTCTTCAAACTCATGCGACTATGTGTTAGATTTTAAAAGTTTATGACCTACAGCTGGGGATTTTTTAAACATTTATCGACCACCATTGAGAATTTAAATATTCACGATTGCCGGCAGGGGATTTTTAAAAATTTGTTCGACAGTAATGGTAATTTAAATATTTACAGCGGGGGATTTTTTAAAAATTTATTTAACAGCGATAGCAATTTTAGTCGGGATAAGCCACCCTCTGAAAGGCGATTTAATCGTTTCTTTTGGGGGATTGTTTTTTCAATAGAAGATGCACAATATTTATAATACCAAGCTGGATAATTGGCTCGTTGATGATTGCTTATTTGCTCGTTGATACAGTGAAATCTCGTTATAAGTCACTTGCGCGGTTCTGTCGAGTGACATTTAGACGAAATCGGTGGTTGAAATACACAGGGCACGCTGGAAATGTAAAAGTCATTATCCGTGGTGGTGTGGGTAGTCCCAGTGACCTTTAAACGCGAGGCTCGCAGTGACTTATATCGGGAATTCACTGTAATTGCTATACATCTGATTGAACATTATAACATATTTAGATAAAACGTATTGTTTTTCAAAGACAAAAACAGTCAACAGGAATGGAAGAACGAATTGCCAGTCGTTAGCGGGACTCGACTGTCATTATTTTCGCGGTGGAAGCCGACACGAAACCGAGGCTGTGGTGGGGGCAGGGCAATTTCCCCGCGGTAATTCGAGAAATTTATTGTTGCAAACTATTAAGACTCGACCGGGACGAGGTGAGTTTCGAGGACCATCGAACTGCAGGCTAATTAGAGTTCTCTTCATTGTCCGAGGGTTATACCGAAACCGCCTCCGTTTGCGCCCCCCCCCCCGGCCTGCACTCTTGACTGCATCCTCGTTGCACCACTGCATCCTTCGTTCTCGCAGAGAGTCGTCGATTCTCATTCACTGCTAACACACGTTTCTCTCTTTCTCTCTCTCTGTCTCTCCCGGGCAGGATAGTTATAGCACCGGCGCGAGTTCGCTCGTCTTTTTATCGTCCCTTTTCTCGCGTTCTGCTACGGAACTTTCGATAACGCGAATTTATGGGGTTTCCCCGGAAGTTACCCGCGATCGTAAACGAAACTTCCGGCGTCGCTGCGAATCCTACTTAAAGGCCCCCCCACCCCGGTTCCCACGGAGCTGGATTAACCGCGAATAACTCGACCGCCGAACTCGATAGCCTAATTAACAGATGTCTTCGAGAAAAACTAAATTTTTATATACCCTACCGAGTTTCATGCATTTTCATTTTTATTTTTATTTTTATTTTTATTTTTATTTTGCATCGTAGAAATTACGTTGGAATATTATTCTCAACTTAGTAAAACTATTAAAAGGGGAAATACACTTTCATGTAACTATTTGCTCAAGTTTGCTCAAGTTTGCTGATGTTTGTTAAAACATATTTATCTCTGTGGGTGAATATTGTAAATGGCTGAAAATTTGGATAGGTAGGTTTTCGCTATTTTTGTAAAGTAATGTAGAACATTTGGGGTCCCGTAAACCTAGCGTTAAGAATCGGTTCCCGGGTCACGAGTGACCCGCGCAAACAAGAACCGGTACCGCAGGATCAATCAAGCGAATCGGCGTCCGCAGACGATCGATGTTTCGTCTCGTTCGTCGGATTTGCGACTAAATATTGTAGGCGTGTGCAATTGCCCGCAAATTGCAGCTGGATAGCTCCGAGGCGTGCCGGATCGATGCCGATCGTCATTTCGAGCCCTGCCGTTGAATCGATACATACTATGGCACTGCTAACAAGCAACGTGTCCCGCCAATAACGTTCTCGCGTCAACAAACACTGGACAACAGTGGATCCGTCATCGGACGGTGTCGAAGCAGTTCCTTGACTCGCGATCGGACACGCGTCAGCACAATTTGCGAGATGACAGCCGGTCAGGATTCGCGAGACCGACTATCGATACCTCGGAACAATGCGTATCGACGGAGAGCTAATATCGCTGCAGTTTCTCCTTATAATCGATGCCCTTTGACCGAGCTACCATGACTATTCGGTTTGCCTGTAATATCGTTGCCTTCCGCGGCCATCTTGTCAGCCCGTCGGTGTAATTAACACGTTCTGGGGTCAGTCGTGTGTGTGCGCCAGACACGCTACTCATTAAAAATTAAGTTTCCTTGCAATTTTTATTCTATAATTATTGAATTTAAAAAGATTCTTCCATTCGACTAAATTTTATCGCACGAGCATATATTTTTGTAAAAATTGCGAGAAATATAAATATAAATTCAGTCGTCTAATTTTTATAAAACAAAGTATACACATTTTGCGGTTTCACTGCGGCGACATTAAAGTATGCAGTTTTCGTCCGGTTAACTAAATTAGTTTGATGTTGCACTGTTTATGCAATTTTATTCGAAACGAGGAGAAGGTCCCATGCCGGGTCACGCGTGACCCAGGTACTGCAGAGGCCGGACGTACAGCGATTCAAAAATTTCGAGGATGGTACTGCTGGGAAATAAAGGGTTAAAGCACTTCGAGCCGCTGTATATATTTCATTGTAATGGCCGTGTAGGGGTAGGGGGTTGATGTTACCCCGGTTTTTTCTTGGACCGTTTCGACCCGTTAGCACGGTTGGAACTGCGCTGTTAAACCTGCTCTCTACCCTCTTCCGCCATCTTCTTTTTCTCAACCCCCGTCGGTTTCTCTCTCAACCCTTTCTGCCGAGTGATATCGCAATGTTTTAAAACCTCGCGAAACGGCGTCGCGGGATCGTCGAGAATTTTAAAACTCGCTCTCCCACGGTATACGTAGATATTCGACCGTGCATATAAAACCGTTCCGCGTGCGCCAAGATTTAATCACGGCGAACGGGAAACTGCTCGGATATGTGTCTGTTGGGATTCAAGACGGACGATAATGGTTTTCCATCGGAAACCGTCGAAACTTCCAGCTTCGAAATTTACTGCCGGGATTTTTAACGATTGTACTACTGTCTCGCGCACAGGCTTTGCGCTTTTGCCGTTTAATCCGGTCAGGGGATGCGATTTTCTGTAATCAGTTGTCGGAGAGTTTTCAACCCCTTAATGCCTGAGACATGGGGCCAATCAGAACCCGCGTTTTGTGGACATAATTTAGCAATTTTTACGGGTATATTAAGTTTTTCATTATTCTTAGCAAATTTAATAAACAGCCGGGCCACAGATTTCACGTTTTTACCATTTAATTTGGCCCGGGAAAAGCAATTTTCTGCAATGATTATTTTAGAGGGTTGTCAACCCCTATATAGCGGGGACACGGATCTATTACGATCCAGCGTTTTGTGGACGTAATTTAGCAATTTTTTACGGGTATATTAAGTTTTTCATTATTTTTAGCAAATCTAATAAACAGTCGGGGAACAGATTTCACGTTTTTACCATTCACTTTGGCCCGGGAAAAGCAATTTTCTGTAATGATTATTTTAGAGGGTTGTCAACCCTTATATAGTAGGCACATGGATCTATTACGGTCCAGAATTTCATGGAGATAATTTTTTAATTATTTATAATCGATTTAAAATCTGTTCACCAACGACTGTTCGTAATCAATTTGGTACAGGGAAAGCAATTTTCTACTTCAATTAGGAAACATGTAACTATAGTCCTCCCTACCATTTTCCATAATTAAATACGTTCGGTAACCTATTAAAATCGTCTAATATATATTTTTTTAACAATTCATCCCTGCGTTAAAAAATGACATGCAACATGACGAACCGGCACTTATCAGTGCTCGCATAATTTCGATGGTGAGAAAAAGAATAATTTCAAGCAGCAACCTCGACACACAACGTGTCTTAATCGCGTAAATCTCGCAGCGCGCGTACACCGACTATATAACTATACTGAGAGCCGCGCGTGCACACCGGCGAACAATTAAGAAAGTTGTTCAAGGTGGCGCACGGCGTCTCGCCTGCGGAAAAAAAAAAAATAATCCGCCCCGCGGCAAGGTCTCGGCGATTTCGCAAAGAGGGGCTTAGGTTCGCGGGCTCGGCCATCAGGATCGCATTTACCGCTCGGCTTTTCTGCGGTTCCGATCAGATAAGCGGTAATTTCTGGCCGCGCGTGACGCCTTAATTGCGAGGCCGTTCGGATGACATTCCGCTAATTAGCCCCGGCGCGGTGCGGCGGGGAAAGTGAACGCGTTGGAAATGGCCGAATGAAGATTAGACCGAAGAGGAGGAGGAGAAGAAGAAGAAGAAGAAGAAGAAGAAGAAGAAGAAGAAGGGGTTGTGGCCTTTAAAAGTTTGCAACGGGAGCCATTTAATAACGAACCTAAACCGTTCTCAGTTTCGTTGCGCGCCGCGCCGGTTTTTCGCGGAACGCATTTACTGCTCCGGCCATTATGTCTACGTATATTACCGCGATGTTACGACGAAATAATACGCGTCCTGCTGCTCTAGCGACGCGTCTCGACGGGCCTCTCGGTGTGTGCTCGTAAAAGACTACGCCCCATTATGCGATCCCGCGATTTGCATGCAACCAGCGAGCAACTAAACGGCGAAACTAAATGCGGAACGACGCCGCGATTATACCGAGCGGATCCCATAAACCGATCCTCCTCTCGATCACTATTTTTCAGCTGAAGCGCCTCTACCCCTGCAACGACGACGGAAATGATTTTTAATCATTTTTTTGATAGAATAACTGTTGCACATATAGAACCGGACAAGTTCTAATCACTGTTCACACCGTAACAATCATAAACACTTGAAGCATAATTCTCGTGACCTTCTTCATTTAAAGCAGTGACGCACACAGCTGCATTTAACACTGAACTTACCAAGCGTCAAAGGTACTAATGTTGCCTCATAAAAATGGCAACACTGGATTTATTAGAACTATTTCTAATTTTCAATTCAATGGAGATGCTTGGATTACATTATTTTTCATAAATGTATTCACACAATTTTGAATAATTGTCGAATATAAAACCGGTCAGAGAATTCTTGCCAACTTAAAAAATATGTTCTAAATTTATGTTAACGCCTACGAAGATTTTAAATACCATGGAAGCTGATTTTTTTTTAAATTTTTGTCCATTGTCCACGAACTATGCGGACGGTCCAAAAGCCGAACAAGCGAACAAATTACCCCGATGCACGAATGCAACGGAAAAGAATGCAACGGTAAAACCAATCAAACGGGCGCGAAGCGAGAGACTTTGTAGAACAAAGGAGAGAGAATCCTCTCTCTCTCTCTCTCTCGGTCGGAGGCTATCGATGATCTATCGAGAGACGTCCTCACGATCGATCGATCGTCAGGCGTGACGAGCGAACCGTTCAATAGGCAGCGTCCGTGGCCCGTGTTTAATTAATCAGTCCGATTCGCCGATTATTCGAGCCCGCATCGGTGCCTCCGATTTACCGCGGCAATGGGATTCCGACGGATGATCGCGATCGAACGCAACAGTTGCAGTTGCAGTTGCAGTTGCAGTTGCAGTTCCAGTTGCCCGGAAACTGAGCCGGGACCGGGCCTACACCGCTGGCCTATCGCATTTAGGAACAGGGCTAAATCGACCCCTTTACACCCCCTCTCCCCACTCTCCCCCCGCCCTCTTCACCGGGGGAATTAAAATTGCATTCGCCGACCACGTTTCTACGTTTCTCGAAGAAACCGTGTGTCTATCCCCTCCACTGGGGATGAGTGACTAGGATCGTGTAGCTCCCTCCGGCCTGGATCAAGACTTTACTGTACCACAGAAGCAATTTTGGAAAAATTATAACCCCAGGAATTAAAAGTGGAGGCTTCGCTCTGTATAATAAGCTCAATTAGATTTCTGTCCGCAAAAAAAATAGAGTCTCAGCAAATATCGAGGTAATAAACAGTAGGACTTTCTCAATGTCAAGGAGATTCGATTACCCTACGCTATAACATAGTGGATACATTGCTCTATATATGTCGCCAAGTCCTGGATCATAAACGTCGCGGAATTATCCCCACTACCGCGGTGGATACCCCGTGAGGGCCCACTAGAATTGCAAACATAACACGGCTCGGTTATGTGTCCCCTGCACGATACACGACGCTGCCCAGGCCCGTGTTGTTGACATACATCGTGAATCTACTGTATAGCTTGTTAGAGCTTAATGTCTTTGTTCGTTGTTGTTCACGCTATCTGGTCGCAGCACGGCGCTAAACAGCGCGTCCAGGCCGACTGTTGTCCAGGGAAACCGGAAGCGCGGAACAAGGGAATTACAGATGGAAACTCGGTCGCGAATAGAGCCGCCGGACGCGCGAAATGAGTGGAAACCGCTATCTGCAGGCTGGTTCGCGGAGCTATAGTGCATTCCAAGGCGAGTTTCGCGGAGCTATAGTGTATTCCGAGGCGAGTGTCGCGAAACCAACGGTAGCGATTCGACGACCGAACCGCCGCCGGAAGTCCGCCGTGGTTGATTCTTTCCCTTCTGTTCCCCTCCTTCGTTCATCATCCCTCTACCACTTCTGCCACCCCTCGCGTCCACCCCCGCGGCTCTGTTTAAATGGAAACTCGAAATTTCGCACAGAGCCCCGTCCGGCTTTTGTCGGAAACCTCGGAACGGCGCCGCGACGGCTTTGTTTTTATTTTCGCCCTTATTCGTCTTCTGCGTCCTCTGATCTCTCGTCTTTCCGCCGCGTGTCTTTCAATTTTTCTCGTTTGCTTCCACCCTTTACCGCAACTCTCCCTTTGAGGATTTTCTTTCTGTTCGGTCTGCTTATTTCGATCTCGTAGAACGAGATTCTCTCGTGCGGCAATTTGTTTTGAGGACGCAACTTGACCAAATGCGCCGTGAATTGATCAAAGAAATTTTTAAATGCTTTGATCTCTGCTGTTTCTGTCAGCAATTTTTTTTTTAATTTTTCGTTCCCACTCGTTATTTCTACCGTACGATTTATTTGCTTGATTTGTTTGATTTATTTGATTTATTTCTGTGATGCATTGTTTTTATTTTATTTCGACATCCACCTTTTCTCATTTATCACCCTCTTATTTTTTTTTGGACACTGTACAGCAATTTTTCCAGGACACAATTTGTTCTAAGCGCATCTTGAGCTGATCAAAAAATTTTTCTTTCGTTGGAAGAAAGTTTTTATTGTTTTCCGCACCCTCTTGTCTTCTTCACTTCGTTTTCACTTTTTCCCTAGTTATTTTTACCGTCGGCGCAAACTTCCTCTTTAAAATTGTTTCCCGACCACTTTCCGCAACAATGTAAATTGTGTAAACGCGCCGGGAAGTGACGAGAAAATTTTCATTTCCTCCATCGCGTTGGTCTTCTGAATCCTCCACAGCCTGGTTTCTTTTGTTCCTCGCCCGATTTTCACAATTTCTCATCCGTTCCGACCCTAATCTTCCTCTTTAGCAGCTTTCGGCTCGTTCTCTTTACCTTTTCAAAATCTTTTATAAGTACAATGCACCGACAGGAAATTATCATTTCTTCTTTGTTGAATTTCTTCTGCCCTCTAGGGTCCTCTGTTGTACCTGTTTGTTGATTTTAATCTTTAAAAATGCTCCTAATTAATTTTAACGTACCGTGTATAACCGAAGCTGTTGAGAATTTCTAAAATTCCACAAACTTTCATTTTGTACAAAATTCCAATTTATTTATACTTGCGGATTTTATTCAGTTATGACAAAAATACATAGGTGTAATTGAAAACTAAAGATTTAAATCATTTACAGAGAGATCTATCTGGCACTTGCCGTTTGAAATTGACGTAGAACATTTTTATTTTGCACAAAAGTCCGCAGACAGCATATCCTAACGTTTGAAAGTTGCAGTTCGAATGTCGCGAAACGAACCACTTTGATTTACATCTGAATTTGTATGGACCGTCTGGAAGCGCGTTAAATGCACTGTGAATCAGAAAATGTTCACTCACCCTCTCCATCTTTTTCAGCCCTCAATCTTCCCCGTTTCGACTGCACCTAGATTTTCACTTTTGCCCATTCATTTTCAACCTGACAGTTTCTGACCCGTGTTCTACTTTCGGGCCGTTCCCGTCGCTTTTCCGAAACTGCAAACCCTTCAAAACCAGTGTGAACCTTCTGTAGGGAAGTTAGCTACAGTTCGAGAATCTTTTGAATTAGAGGCTGAGAGCTTTGTAATCTGATTGCGCACTACTTAAGACGATTGAAATTGTAATGGGAATTTCAATAGCGATCACTGTTACCGACTGATCCTTTGTGTCCGAGTCATTTGCACGCTTCCAGAAAGTGTGTTTTGCTTCTTAGTACGTTCTCAATTTAATCTACATCGTGTAATTATTTACCGCCGAATATTGCAAATTCCGGTCGATCGCACCTGTCGGAAGTTGTTAAGTCCACAACCCCTAACTTCAAAACTATTTTTCTCCGAAACTAGCGAAGATACTTGAATGAAAAAAATTGCAATCGACAGCCACTAACAATCTCCATATCATAGATTTTTCTCCAAAATTTTAGTTCAACTATTTACGTTCTAAGAAAAATTAATTTGGAATAAAATTGACGCGAATCAAATTTCTATATTGGAGGAAGCATCCCCTAAGTTCAAAAATGTTCTTCTCCAAAACTACCGAAGCTATCGGAATGAGACAAATTGCAATACCTAGATACATTCATTCTCTATTTCCCAGATTTTTATACGAATTTTAGGCGAACTAGTTAATAGAAAAAAAAAAAAAAATTAAATGGTGACACCTGCCTCGAATGACATCTGTCACCCAATTCAGGACTTGGCGGAACATTTTCTGTAAAAAATTCGGGAGCGTCATTTTAATTTAATGATTTCAGTAATCACGGTCTGTGGTAATTAGTTATCGTAAGAACTAACTTGCGTTCGAACAATAGCCGGGTTTGGTCGTCCTCGTTAACGAGCAATTAACATTTCAAGCCAGGCTCGTTCTGGGATTTCAGTTCGCATTTTTCCGACAGATCCCAGTCGCGCGGAAACGAAACTTTCTCGATTGAATAATCGCCGAGCGGTCGCCAAAGAAGCTGCGAACGCGGATCCGTGAATTCAATTTCCGCGCGGAAGAAATCCGCGAGGACAAAACGCGCGGAAGTTCCGCCCACGCCTCGAGACGACTCGAAAAAGATTTGTTGGCAAGTTTCCTGCGACGACACTCGAGCTCGGGATCGGCAACTTTGCTGGGAAATTGATTAAAACTCTGATTTGCAGCGCGGTTAGTTCGCTGGGTCGATCGAAATTGTTAACCTGCTAAACCTTGAACCACTGACACCCTCAAAATAATTTCACGACTGAAATAAACGCTAAAATAAATGTGTTTGTAATTTAAATAAAGAATCGTCGATATTTAGTTATTAAATATTTTTATATTAGTTAGTTAGAAAATATTTAGTTTGTAATGTGAAAATATTTTTAGTTTTCTCAATGAAGGTGTTTCTGCTGGGACTTTCTAAACATTTTTAAAAGTAACTCGCCCTAGTGGCACTCGTTGTTTTATTGTGCAAGCGTTTTTAGGATTTTATAATAACCTGCCAGCTGGCATAGTGACCTCAATGACACAGCCACGTATATAGGTACGAAGTTGGTGAAAAGTTTCTTTATTTTCTTTAATAGAATGCAGGCACAAGTTTTAGCAGAATTTTATTATTAATAAATTGCGAGTTTCCGTATGTTTCCACCGAGAATAAGTTCGACACTGCCAATTGAACTTTCATAGACTTCTCGCTTCATGCTAGTTTTAAACAGCAGTCGAACTACTCCGAGTGGAAATGAAGTACAGCTCCTCTGCAATCAATATTTAACCTTCAGGATAAGTGTAGACCTTCGTCGAACATAAAATTGCTTTTTCTTCCGGTGAATTATTAACCAGGAAGCAGTTCTGTCGAACACGGCTACGAAAAATATAAAACAATCATAAGCCAAGGGGTTAGCGCAATGAAGAAACTTTGATAAATGTTGGGGAGAAATGAAAACCTCAATTTCGCTCGGGTCGACTGCAAAATTGCAACTTCGCTGAAGTGTCCCCAGTTTAATTGCAAGAATATTCATATTTCACGCAAACTTTCTGTCCAAGAGAATGCGTCGTTCCTTGAACAAGTTAACAATTTTTTTTTTAGCGAGCCACATTAACAGTAGGCTGGGTTTCTGTCAATTGCCTTAAATTCTTAAATTCTTCAAAAGCAGTTTCAAACTTCAAAAAATTCGTTGTGAGTGAAAAATACTTCTCTTTTTTTAATTCTATCTCTTCAAAAAGGTTACTTCAATTTAAAAATGTTATTAAAGTGTTGCAATTTTTAAAAATAGATAACAATGGAAAATACTGTAAAATTGTCCAGGAGTCTACGTATATTATTGTTTCCTCAACAGCGGTTACCATTTTTCGATAAATTCTAGGATTTCTCTCTGAATGAAAGATATATTTCCTCTTTCAAAAAGCGTTGCAATTTTTAAAAATAGTTCATTGCGAGAAACACGGCCAGATTTGTCTCCGGCCGAAACGTATCGTTGTCTCATCGAAAGAGATGGCATTTTTTGGTGAACTACATTTACCAAAAAAATGTGCCAGCTTCTCTTTGAACACGGTACATTCGCCGCGACACGAAACGCGCTCAAACCGTCCGAAACCGGTCCGGAGTAGATCGCCGAATTTATCGCGGCAGCGCGAAGTGCTAAATCACCGTGAATCTGAAAGCGTTGCCAAACTCGTTCCGCTCTGACGGTCCTCGTCGGACTTTTATTCAACATTTAAAAACGTCATGTCGTTACCGTATATACCGGGTGTTCAGATCAATCCCTGAAAAAATATCTACCACCAACAAACAAATAAAACAGAAAACTGTGAAGACACGTCTGTTACATGACTCGCATTTACAATTAATTTCCCCAAAACGGCGGGATTTTCAAAATCGTCTAGTTCGTCGACCTTCGGGGTTTTCAGGGTCGTTAAAATGTTTGCGGACGGGGTTCCACGCAATTAGGAAGTTTCCCCGTGGCAGGGGGGGTGGGGGTGGCCGGACCGTATGTGGAGCATTGTGTCGAGTCATAGGACAACGTGCATGACACACTTCCGTGTGCACGTATATCGATTAACATGAAATATTTATAGTACGAGCACACAGGCCAAGTGGCCGATCCGGCCTTCCGTGAGGCCTTTGCTGACCTCCCGTGGGACGTCCTCGACTTCCAGCGTCTCTTTCTCCCTTTTCGCTTTTATTACTGGACTCGGGATCCATCTAGGTGCCAAACAGACACTCTTCGTGTCAATCGCGACACTCTACAGGGTGTCCGCGGTGAACTGGACCGGCGTTTCTCTCGCAAACAGAAAATATATCCAGAAAATGAAAGAGAAAAAATTTACAGTACATCTTACCGTCGGATTTCTTAAATTGAAACTTTCGAAATTCACCGAATAAATTCCTATTTGGTTCCCCATGACTTGCAATTAGTACAAGTTTCATTTTATAATACACCACAGTTTCTATTTGTACAGTATTAAATAACTTCTTCCGATTGCAATAAGTACGTTTCTTCAGATTAATTCATGTGTATAATCGGGCACTTAGGATTCTCAATTTAACGCAGAAGAAAGGCACGATGAACATATGTATGATTTTATACATTTGGACAAAAACAGGATTCGAAACGTTTTCGGAAAAGTTTGAAATTTTCGTCGAGCTTGGTCGGCAACGTGTAAGAAGATTGAAGTTTTTCGTGGGATTCTGAGTCTTTATGGTTGCTCGCAGGATCGAACGGCGATGATGCCGTGGGAGAGTCCTTTTTAGATCCTCAAAGGGGTTCCCCTTCTGAAAGGACGAGGCGAAAGTACGACTAATACCTCGTAAGGGGCTCGTGTGGCCACATGGATTGAAAATCGATGTTACCGTCACCACGGCGGGGCTCGCTTTATCGCTACGTTCTTCGCTCGCGCGACCATAAAACGAATTAACGTTTAATGCAATCAACGGTGACGTCACGCCTTGCATGTATAATTCAGCGACGAGAGGCAACACCGAGACGATCTTTGACGTCCTCCGTATTTTAGGGTGCTTGGGGTCGGGGGTTTGAAGAGGGATGTTCCGAGGGTTTGAACAGCCTCGTTTGTCTTTTAAAAATAGCACAAGCCGGTTTACTATAACGCGCGAATCATGTGTGAACCTTGCGTGGGTTTTAAGAATTATTTCACAGGTTGGTGTTACTCATACATGGGAGGTGGAATTATTAGACCAAATCTAAAAACTAATTTTTTGAAATAACATATTCGGTGTTGGTGTTATTTTATATTTTGTTTGTTCTTGTAAAATGCAAGATAATTGCAAAGGAGGGCTCCCAGTATGGTACATCTCAACTTTTCAATTTTAATTTTAGTTTATTTAATTGAATTACTTTGATTTTATACAATTTTTGAGAAGTTTTAGAAGTGAAAGAAGCAATTAATTATTGGGCCCATTGGTCGCTAAAAGCATGAATTATCAATACAAGAATTAATTGGCACAACTCCCAGAAAATGAATCCCAAATGACCCCAGAAAGTCCAGTTAAAAAATCATTCCTCTGTGCCTTGCCCCCCATCAGAAAACAAACACTTATTTTTACTGTCGCCAGACAATATAATTCCAAGAAAATAATAGTGGGATAGATTACTCGAGAATTCCACACGAAAATCATTCTCCTGCGATCTTTTCCTTTCCTTTCACCGCAGACTTTTATTTTCACCGTCGCAAGACTATAAAACTCCAATAAAACAATCATGGATAGAACATTCGAAAATTCCACTCTAAAATCATTCCTCTACACCTCCACTTTCCTCGTGGCACAAACTGTTATCTTCATTGTCGCGAGACTGTAAAATTGCAGTAAAACTATAATGGACGGAACACTTAAAAATTCCATTGAAAAATCGCCCCCCTCCATTTCTCTCTTTTCTGGATCACAAATTTTTATTTCCACTGTCGCGGGACAATAAAATTCCTCTAAAAGGACCTTTAATAAAACACTGGGACAGTCCTACTAAACACCTGAAAATTTCACTAAAACTAGTATCGACAAGACACCCTTACAGTTATAACTAAAAAATCATCCCTCTTCTATTCCTCCCCCAAGCCACAAATTTTTGTTCCCACCGTCGAAAAATTCTAAAATTCCAATAAAACAATAACGAATAGAACACCTGAAAATTTCACTAAAACTAGTATCAACAAGACCCCCTTTAAGTTCCGATTAAAAAATCACCCCTCTCCTATTCCTCCCCCAAGCCACAAATTTTTGTTTCCACCGTCGAAAAATTCTAAAATTCCAATAAAACAATAACGAATAGAACACCTGAAAATTTCACTAAAACTAGTACCAACAAGACCCCCTTTAAGTTCCGATTAAAAAATCACCCCTCCCCTATTCCTCCCCCAAGCCACAAATTTTTGTTTCCACCGTCGAAAAATTCTAAAATTCCAATTATGCAAAATTAAATAGAACAACTGAAAATTTCACTAAAACTAGTATCAACAAGACACCCTTAAACTTCCGATTAAAAGATCATCCCCCACCCTCTCTCCTTTCCTCAAATCCCAAGTTTCCATATTCACCTAGACTATAAAATTGAAACAATCCCGGATAAACCACCCTCAAAATTCTTCCTAAAATATCATCCCTCTCGGTCTCTCCCTTCCATATTCATATCCCCATCGTCATATCTCCCGCAATAAAATAATAAAGCCCACCGAGTGAAATCGCCTGGTCAGTCCGGGTATTTTAATAGCAACAGCTACGTGCACCGAATCAGAGTCGAATAATCTATTTCTCTTCGGAGGATCTCTAGCCGGTCGATCGTTCCTTAACGCGCCGTCGAAACGGAACCTTTGCCATTTCGAGGCGGTGAATGAAAAGAGAGAGCGAGAGAGAGAGAGAGAGAGAGAGAGAGAGAGAGAGAGAGAGGGGGTTGGGTCTATTCGATCTTTTTATAGCGGCATGAATCCGTGATTTACGCCCGGCCATGACGGGCTCGAATATTTCCGGAGACGGAAAATATTTTTGTCGGACGCGCTCGAAGCGATACACTTCTCTCTCTCTTTCTCTCTTCTCTCTCTCTTCTCTCTCTCTTCTCCGAGAGAGAGTCGCAGCACGGTTAAAGTCTCAACCTCGATTCCCAGACACTCTTTCCGGCTGGAAACGCTGTTCCCCTTTATTTCTCTCTTCTTTTTTTCCGGATGTTACAGAGCTGCTGGCGAACAAGACGGGTCACATGGTCGGCGCGTTCGAGAAGCTGGGCATGTTTTACAGAGACTGTTTGGAATTCAAGGAGAAGCCCGTCAATTTTACGCCCGGTAAGTCGATCCTACGAGCCGTCTCCATTGTCTCCTTGGTCGTCCCGTTCGATTTTTATTCGTCTCTGTTATTGCATATCGATAACTCGTAGAGTAAGCTTGGTGATGGAAAAGTACGACAAGGGTTGACAATTTTTTCCTCGGGGGAAAAATTTTTCACTGGAAAATTAACATAGACATCTTAAACTGCATACCTTGACCTATTCTGTAAGTTTTATTGCAAAATTTGTAGAATTACATCGTTGTTCATTTGATAACTTGATGGAATAATAAGGGGACCTTCGACGATTTTTCCCTCGGAGAAAAAATTGTTTATTGAAAAATGGGTATGTACATCTTAAACTGTATACTTTTATCTACGAATTCTCCGAGCCTCATTGAAATAACAGTAAAATTAGTGTCAATTTTTAAGAATTGAACTAGTCTCATTAAGCTGGGTTGTAAAAGGGTAGGGTAAATTGTGTAGCAAATTGTTTCCCATGGGAAAAAATTATTTTTAATCGGAAAATTGTTATATGAATTGTTGTGAGAGCCTAAAATTCTCAGAACGACGCGTAAAGGACGTGTTTGACTTGCCCATAGTGATTCGCAGCTCTTTCCCTCGTGCGTCGCGAAAACTCCGGATCCCGAAGTTCCGTGCGATTGTCCCGACGTCGACCAACAATTTTCCAGTGGCCCAACAGTGGAGAATTCGATTCAATAAATATCGGTCGGCGAAACAGCGACGTGTACGGCAGACGCGGACGTAATCATGTCCGGCGGTCGCGTGCACGTCTGAACTTTCATCGGGGCGGGCATTCTCCCTCTTCCGGCCTTGTGTCCCGAACAAAGTTCGTTTAATTCGGAATCGCTCGAGCGCTCGCGCGAAATACGCTCGGACTGATTAAACTTTCCCGGTTGTCCGTATTTAAATGCGACCGAATGAAATTCGACGCTTTCAAACTGCTCGCCGCTGCTTATCCGTATTAGCGCCGCGTCTATGGGAAAATGAACCGCGTCAAACAGCATCATTTATGCTCTTGGGAAATTGCACCGGGGCTTCCCGCAGAAAAATTCTGAGTAAACTAGCTTTGATAATTTTTCTCTTGGCGGAAAAAATTTTTACTGTAAAATGAATATATGCGTCTCAAACTGCATACTATTAAGCATATATTCGTTAAGTTTCTTCGCGCAGCTTGCAGGTTTGTATGAATTTTTGAAATTTCTATGAAAGAAATTTTGTATATTTGCAGTATCTGCGAATTTGAAAAATTCCCGTGAATTTATTTGTAGCATCTGTGTATTCTTAGCGATAAATTCCCCCGAGAAATGATTTCCTTGTAAGGATTGATAGTCCGGTCGCAACACCGGCATTTCGGCTGACGCTTGAGCGATTCGCTCGAGTACTATGGACAGGGTTTCTGCTATCTAGGCAACTTATTCTGCGACTTCCGTCCAGCGGGGAACCGTCCGTCGACAAAGGTGCACGTGTTGCATCGTGCACAGTATGTTCCGCTTTATAGGAGACAGGTTCCGCGGCAACGTAACCATAATGCATCTGTCGCAGAGCGGCGTTCATTCATATATTCAATCGTCGACGGTACGCGCGGCAGGCGGCGGCGCCGGCTACTCTTCGTTCTTCGCCCTCTTTTCTAAGGCCGTTTCGAACAGAAACGCGTCCCCGGGTCGATCGATTATTCATACGTCCGCGGAAATCACGAAACTGACGCTTCGATAACTCAACAACACGCTGCTCACCACTTTTGCTCGTTTAGACTCGACGCAATCTAATAATACTCTTTGTTAATTAATATCTACGTTCTACCTTCTCATATTTTTATTAATTCTCTCCTGTCACGAATTTCATTTGCATTCAACTTCGCAGAAATATGCACCTCTATTTTAATTTTCGTCTATCCTAATTTTTATTTGAAGTCTACTTGAATTTTCATGTATTTTAATTTTCGTTCTCAGTCTATTTGAATTTCAATTTCAAGTCTTAATTTTAAGTCTATTTTTATATTCATTTTTATGTTCCCTGAGAATCCCAGAAATTTTTCATTAAAATTGTCATTCCTGACGTCATTACTGAGATTAATTTAAAGTAAATTGTCCACTATAATAGTCTTCCAGAGAGATTTCCACAAGAACCCAATAAATATTTCGCGAGGCTTGATTAGGTTCCCGGGCGACGTGTTTGCCTCGAGTTTTCTGTTCGCGTGCGTTGCAAAGCGTTTCCTCGCGAAGATGAGCGAAGACAGATGGTGTTGAGGAAGTAGTCTGGCACGAGACAGGATTCGTCGAATTGACCGTAATTACTGTGCATAAAGCTCTCGGCACGGATACCGTCTATGTCTGGCCGTCGGAAATCGTTGACTCGCACTACTTCGCCGCGCCAGCGAGGAAGTAGTAGAACTCGACGATACATGCATCCCGCTTCACGCTATTCGTCGAGCGCCATTTGTCAACCACTTCCGCCATATTTTGAGGTATCCATCGCGGCCGGGAACGTGGCAGGGAACTTCCGATTTCGAAGACCGATGGCGGCTCCGCGCACCAGGAAGAAACTCGTAATGGTGCAAGTAGATTATCCTCTTGTTCGCCAGACCGGTTACAATTTCTATCATTTGGTGGGTGTATGAAGTGTGAATCAATATGAATATTTAATCGGGGGAAAAATGAAGTGGGTACGCTTTAAAAATTAATAACTTTTTAAAAATTAAATCCCCAAAAAAGAGTGTTCTGGTCCAGTTTTGAAAAAGTTATTACTTTTCGAAGGGTGTCCATTTAATTCTGCTTCTGACACTATAAGGAAACTTATTTATTTAAATATCGTCACAAAACGGGGTATTAGTTATTACAATGGCATAAAATCCACGCCCCCTCTCGACGACACAATACAATCAATCCTTGGAAAGTGTCCTTCCGCCAGACGCTCCCAACTAAAAGCACCGAGACTCAAATTCGCAATCCAAGTTCCCAAGGGGCAAGAACAAACCGCGGAGCGAGTAGATAGACCCTATTGTCTCCGAAATCGTTGACTCGCGCTACTGGATAAAGGAGCCGCGGTAGAACAGTACATTCAGCGGCGACACTGGTTCTTGGTGGCGCAGGAGCATGCGATCGGCCGTGACCGGAATCGTTTCAGGTCGCGTTTAGTATAAATCGCATTCGCGGGACTCGGACCGTTGAGATCTCTTTTTTCCTCTTTTTTCGAGAAAGAATCTCACCGGGAGAATACAGGGGCGGGTAGAAAGGGGTGTTCGGATTAACGGGCGACGCTGACAATACACCCCCGCGGACCGGGAAATAATAACGAAGAATTTGTCGGGTCGCGTCGCGGGAGAAAAGCTTCACGGCGGGCGATCGCCGTGAAAAGAACTGCGGCGTGGGTGTGGTGGTGTTCAACGTTCTTGAATGGGTCGCCCGGTTGCTCGCTTTTCTGTCGCACGACGAGACACTTCGCCGTGCCTGGGAAAAGACGGAGCCCGTCCGAGCGAGATCGCTCCCGGCCGCAAGAATTGACAGCGAGGATGATACAAGTTAATGAGAATCTTGTTGACGCTCCGAACGGTGGAACTCGTTAAATTGCTAAACCATTTTGATCTAACGCGCCATACATAGTTCATTAACACGTTAATAGACTGCGGATATTTATGCATTTACGGTACGTGCAAATTTATGGTAAAAATGGTTGTGGAAAATGTTCAGAGAAAAACATTACTGGAAAAAGATGATTGTTCACGCGTTTCACAGCGACGTATTGTATCAACACACACACACACACATTTCGCGGTGGCACGAAACGAGCGATCGAAACGCGTTTTTGCGAGCACAAAGCTCGACAGGCTTTTTGTTGAACGTTTCAAGCTCAGCCACGAGCAACTTCCAAGGCTCCCCGCGTTATCATCATCCACGTGACAACGTCCTTGAGCCCGACACACGCGTTTCTCTTCCAGTTCGCCGGAATCGCAGCGTCCCGAGTATCAAGAGAACTTGCCAAACTTTCGGGGTGTATCCTCTCCGCGACGTTTTCGCGCGGCAGCTAATCGATAGTTTTAACAAGATTTCGGCGAGCGTTAACCAAGAAGCGAGGCGGTCCAGCAGTCAATCTTCCAGGAGAGGGTTTATCCGCCTCGAAATCGTGGCTGGCGATCGATTTTCCCGCGGAACGGGTCAATCGAGCACTATGTTTTCCAGGCAAACACGGTCACGACGTATCGGGCTGCGATTATGTAACCTATCGATTCGAGTTTTAAGAAGCTAACCGGAATCCAACTGGGATTCCCGTGATGTGATCGATATGCCAGCTGACCACGATTTTATTGCGCATTCCGAACCGGAAGAGAGGATTTTTCCCTCGATCTGAAGAATCAATTTTTACTTTATTTAGTATTTTTAATTTACAACTATTGAGATCCTAAAGGTACGTCCGTGAGGAATTATTCCACAAATTTATTTCTTTGATTATTTTCCTTGTTATTTTTATAAAGTAAATGGTCACTTTTAGTTGCAAACTTAGCTATTTATCAGCTGTTCCGAATGTTTTCGATTTGGTTTTTTTCATGTGGAATCACCCTGTAGACGCGCTGTACATTGGATTTTATTGAATTGTTAAAACACCGTGGACCATCTGAATTAAAATCGAGTAGTACGACCGCGGCCTGAGCCGACATCCAGGTGACGCGTTGTGTTCCGAATGCGAGTGCGTCGGACGTCGCGCGGTGGGAGAGACGTCCGGGACGTAGCTGCCTACGTTTGACGCGATAAAGCGAATAACGATCGGGATGATACACACTCCCGAGCGTGCTCGTGATCGCTCGACACGTGGATACATAGGAAACGTGGGAAGCGTGGGAATTGTTGCGTGGGAGGCTGTCCGTTCCTTGCGCAGCGGTCTAGAAATTAATATCCTGATGCTGATGTAATCTGACTGGTCGAGATGAGATAGATCTCTTTGGATTTTGGAAGGTGAATTTTGCATGAATCGAATCTAACAGTATAATTCCTTCCGTTTACTTTCTAAAGAGTGACTGAAATTTTTCGATTACAAAATAAGTAAAATATAAGAGGATTTCATAAAGAGAAGCACCGAAGTTTACGGGAAAATCGTGGGGTCGTCGAAAACAAGATTGAATCCACTAAAAATTTCGGAAAGACAGTTCAGACGGAACTGGTGGGTCGAATAAAAATTCCTAGATCCCCGGAACATCATAAATCGTCATTTAGCAGGACAAGATTAGTATTAAAAAATAAGACGTAGTAGGTAAACTAGATTAAACTTGCTGAAAGCATCGGAAAGACAATTTAGGTAGGACTGGTGGATCAAATAAAAATTCCTGGAGCGCTGGAACACTGTGAATCGTCCTTTAATGGTACAAAATAAATATTAAAGTATAAAGTATGTAAGCCTTTCAAAGAGAAAAGCATGAATACTTTCTTTAAAATTGTGAGGCTGTGAAATGCAGGACGAAACCCCTTCAAAATTTCACTTTTTCAGGTGGGGTTGATGCCTCGAAATAAAAATCGAAATATAAATCATCCCCTGAGGCGTCAAAATAAATATTAAAAAATGAGATACCGACATATTTCTTCTCTTGAAGGTTACACAAATTTTAGAGAGCCATCCAAAACGGAATTAAATTCTCCAAAAATCGCAGGTGGAATAAAAATTTCCTAGAGCCCTCAAACACCACGAATCGTCTCCGGACCCCATGGAAAACCTAATCCCATCGATTTAGGTCTAAAAGAATCTGCACAGCTCGGCAAATAGTCCGCAGCCCGTTCGGAACCGGGTTAAGCAGGCGAATATTATATTTAGCCTTTAAATTGGAGAATAAAGTCGCGCACACTGCAGGTAGAGCAGCAGCAGCTCGCGCTATAGAGCGTCTCTGTGCACGTTGCACGCGAGCGAATTTTGCAGGTCAGTTCTCTTAAGCTATCCGTTACACGGTTCACGCTCAACCGGTCTTTTTTTCCAAACGTCAGCCACGGTTCCCGACATAGCGCCGCGCACGCCTATTATACTTCGAAAATAGATTTCTGCTGCCTGCTCTCGCTGAGTACTCGCTCGGATTTTCGCGCAATTCATTCGCCACCGCAAATTTTGCATCCTCCATCCCCCAATGGAAATTAATTTTCACGTAGGCAGCACGCGAGGATCGAACTGAGCTTCCTGGTTGGACAAATTGAAATAATAAATAATAAAATCGTAATAGCAGAGGTAAATTAAGGTACGAATCGCAATGTTGCATTTCATCACGTTGGAGCTACCTGATAGGCAAGCAACAAGTCGTGGTAAATGTACAGGGTGTCCAAAAAATGTATTTCCTTGAGATTTCTGAGGTTTTTCCTTTACGAAAATATTCGAGGGGTCGAGAGGGCTCATCGAATTAGGCTATAATCCTCGTCCCTGATTATCTCAAGTAGCGGAAAACAGTTTTTTTGAAAGCTCCCGGAATTTTTGGGCCCCGAGACGACGGGGGGTCTTGCGTTGCGACCGGTGTGCAGAAATGCATTTCTCGCTAGATCGGGTCGAAACGGCGGCGTCGAATTAGACCGCGACTGCACTCGAGGCCGGAAAAAAGCCGAAATATCGAGGCCGTTGGTTGGGGGAGAGGTGGCCGCTGCACCGGACTCTCACGTCATTGCAATACAACCGCACGCTCTAACCCAGAAAGTCAATGTAGGCGGTCTAAGAATAGAAACGAAGCAATGCTGGCCACCGTGGAGCCGATACCGCGCCGCCGCCACCGCCGCCGCCAATGCGATTAATCAATCAGTATCGGCGCCGAATCGTCGGCCGGTCCTATTAATCAGAAATGAACTGGTCTTCCGCTTGCTAAACCGTCCCCCTCTGAACCCCATCGATCCTTTACTTTCCGCTCCGATTGATACAAGATGCACCTCTGCATCGTTTACTTTATTTCATGTATCACTACTGTTTAGCACCGACCCGTTTCCCAGTCGGGAATTAGAATAGAGTTATTACAATATTTTGCTAGAATTTTTATATTTTTCTGATTACCTTAAAATTACAAAATACCATAATGCCATACATTTACGGCCATAAGTTGACCCTACCTTGAATAAGTAGACTGCGGGATCAACTGTTGTTCTATTCTTGTACCACTTTTACGGCCACCAGTGTACGGATCAACGTGAATTCATACTAACCGCGAGTATTAATATTCTGAACGTTTAAATTCTGACGCGAGGCCTGCAGATTTTAATTGGACGTCGAAATCACCGTGACCGACGGGGGGTGGTCAGGCTTCAAAGAATACCGCGCGCGCCCGCGGTTGCGGTGAAAAAAAAAATGCATAATTGAAATTCTGAACGGGGGTCGAAAGATCCGGGAAAAAAGAGAAACAGAAAAAAAAATATTGGCGGTGGTGGACGACGAGATTGGCCGGCGAGGATCGATTAGCTTGTCGCCGCTGAAAGACCGCAGCCGCGCGCACGGTTTTTTTTTTGTACGCCGACAACCGAGTTGCGGGGTCGTGCGGTTGGTTTTGCGGGGTTGATTCGCGGATGACGTTCCGCAAGCAAGCACCCTCGAATGCAGCAGCAGCCCAACGTATGCGGCCGTTCTCTGTGCTTGAGCGACGGTGTTGATAGCGGTGGCGGTGGAGGGTGGACAGTTTGCTGGCGGTTTGCCTGGGGTGTCTTTTTATCAAGCCAATTTGCATCCGGTGACACCCGATCCGCCAAACTATTTTTTTCCCCTCTCGCGAACGGGTAGCCTAACCCTTCGATTGCGTTATAGGTAGTAAGGTTGGAGGCGATTTTCATTTTGTTACTGTGCTCCTTTGTCAGTTTTCTGTCTGTCTGAGTATGCATCTTCTTATTCTACTTGTATAGACAATTTTATTTTACTCGCATGGTCACAATTTAATTCACTGCAGTACTTTCTTTATGTACTTGTCTGACTACAGACTGTCCTGATTCTACTGCAATAATTTTCGTTGAAATCTTTTCTAGCTCATTTATTTATTTTGCGAGGAAGTCTTAAATTTGCATACAGTATTTTTCTCTTCTCATTTTTTCGATTGGTCTGGTTATAGGTCTTCTTATTCTACTGAAACGGTCAATTTTAGTCGATTTGTATGGTTGCACTTCTTTTTTACTAGTTTCACCATGTAACTAAGGAGTTTAATGTATGCGCTATCAAAGTTCACCTTTAGTACACTTGTTGTCTGACCATAGACCATCCTATTCTACTGCAAATATTTTTATCGGAAGCCTATCACGTTACAATAAGACTAGAGTCGATTTTAGTTTATGGATTTTGAGCAAGCAAGGTTCCACCGTTGTGTTCAATAAAAATTGGTATAATTATTTTACTACGGTCGATATTCATCCGCAAATAGTTAAAGCGCGAAGAGGTTAACGCAATGTAGAACAGCGACGGGACAAAAAAGAATCACGGATCGTCAAACACGGAAACTTCTATTTTAATCCTACCGTTTCCTCCGACCGATGAAATTTGAATTTTTATTCCACGCGAAGATCTCCTCAAGTCTTCTTACCATAAAAATTTCACGAAATTCCCTTCTCTGTAAACAGATTCACCATAAAACTCTGCAGTTTCCGCTTCTTCGACAGGATTGAACTCGAACGTCCATTGCATTCTGAAGTTTCTCCGCGCGCACGGAAACCATTCGTCCAGTTCACCAGCGAAAGGATTAGCGTATTTCTGGTCGAATGATCGATAACGGGAGGACTATTTTTCTCGATTCACTCAAAGGTGATCGTGCGTGAGCTGTTGATCCCGTAAATGGGGGACATAGGAGATCGAATTTTCGGGGACGTGTAAACTGCACCCGGGACAATCGGAAGCGGCCCGTACGGGGAGATCTGTAAACGAGTCGTCGTTACACGCAGGCCCATCGACCCACCGTGATATCCACTAATTGTCCACCGATTAATTACGCGGCCGTCCGCGCACGCCTGGCTAATCCGCCGTTGACATTATTATCCGCGCGATTGTCGGCCGGACGAGGCTATCGGCTGCATCCCGTGTATCGTTTCGACAGCGTCGATCAGGAGTCGTTTACGCGAACAGGTAGCTCTCGATAGCTCGATAGCTCGATTCTCGATTCGACGAGAACAACGATGAGTCCTTCAGAAGATTCCTTGTCTCGTTGATTGTCTGCCTGATATACTCGATTCAGCATGTATCGTGTTCAGTATTGTCCTCTGGTATCAACGTTGAGGTATTAGCTTGCGCAATCAGTTCAACTCTTGATACAGAGTCTCACTCGCATTTATAGAAAATTTATTTAACCGTGTGCGCTCCGTTGGCTCCTCTAAAAAAAACTGGTCGTTAATATTTTAATTCATATCATGAAATATGCACGTGTTGAATATATACACGGTGAGAATTTGAACTCGAGCATCTAAATCGTTGACGAGTTCAACGACCTTGAAGTGATCTTGACGACGAAAAAATCGGTTTCAGTTTGAAGAATGCAAAAGTAAATAAGTGTACACATTACTATCATTAAAACTAGGTAAATACCACGCAAATAATAATAATAATTTAGGCTGAACCTTTTTTCCCAGTTAGTTTATTAATTTCTTTTTTCTGCCTAACGAAGTCTCATTGCAGTGTTTTAATTCGAAACACTCGGTTGCATCGCACAGAGTAACGAAAAAGCTGAAGTTCTACTCCGCCTGAATTTCTCGAGTTTCGAGTACGTATGCGCATTATAAATTGCACAGAAAATTGTGCAACAATTCTAGTGAAAAATCCAGCAACCGTTCTCCGCTGTAACCGCATTATGTGAAGTTTCGTGAACCGTGTGTGCGTGGTATGCAATGAAAAATACTGTGTTCGCGAAGACCGTCGAAACAACTGACGACCAGCGAAAGAGAGAGAGAGAGAGGGAGCGTGTTAACTGTTATTCCATCATGTTCCCCGTCGGAAGACACGAGTTTTCCCACGGAACCAATTTTCGCTCGTTTTGCCCCTGCCCCCCGTCGGAAGTTGTCAACAGCGGCGGCCATTTTTAATTGAGAAAACAAGCGGGCAATGAGAGACGAATTTTTTCGCCGGAATTTTTCCACCCCAGTGAAATATCAATAAATCACCGCGGACCGAATATCGACCGCGCTGTTCCGACGTGTTCTAAAACCGCGTCGAATCTGTTTTCCATAATGTTTCATTACAGAATAGTCGCGCCCGAGCGCGTTATCCCGTCGATGAATAAATAAATAAATAAATGTATAAATAAATGAATTGCGATGCCGTCGTTTCACGGAATCCCCCCGTCGACATCGATCGCAGTCGTAAATTTCTGTTGGATTTCGCGTGAACAATGGCCTTTGCAAATATTTGCAGTCCTAGAACCGTGCCGCGGATCTTTATGCAAATTCACCCGTCTGCGAAAATTTTTGCGAGACGAAGAAATTCTCCCTGGTTGATGCGAAGCCTGAAGATTATTAATGCGATGCGAAATCAACGTTTTCTGCAGCCATTGTGACGAAGAAAAACCAAATATAAATTTGTTTGATTATTTAATAGTATTCTGGCATAGGTGAACTGCGGATTTTGTATATTTATGGCACCTTATTATTGGCTAACCAGTTAAATTTTACCGAATCGTTTCCAATATATATTTATAAATTTTTGTAGATAGGTTTACGTATAAAATCGTTTGATCATCCGTTTGTAAATAGTGAAGTGGTGCATCCTAAGAGTAGTAGCTTCATTAAGACGAGCATTCTACATGCACATCTTCGTAGACCCATAAATATTCCGTTCGCTCTTCGGCTACTTCTTTTACATTACTGCGACGGGGTCCGGATTAAAGTCGCTTTGAATGTTTCACGGGCCCGAGGAGTATTCGAGTATTTTCGGGATCTCGAGCGAAGTTGCGGTCTGTCTTAATAAATGTTGAAAGCGTTGCCAGCCTTGGAAACTTGAAATTCGCCTTGCTACCTGGGGTGAAGGTTGCAATCGCTCGGAGGAATGAAATTGTTTCGGGTATCTAACCCTTCGCACTTTAATAGATCAGTCATCGATACGTCCAATAACTAACAAATACATTCCATAGATTTTCGTGTGAATACGAATTTCGAGACCGCTTCTTGTTATCACGTTTTTGAAAAATTTGCCTCGGGTCGAAAATTCGCATTCTCAACTTTGAGAATTTTTTACGCTTCAACTGTGGAAGCTACAGAAATATTTCTTACTGGAAAAAGTCCTGCAACCCCTCCCAAAGACAGCCCTAAATATTTCAATAACATTATAAACGTACAAACTAGCTGAAAGAATTTTTCAGTGGAACAGGTCAACCATTCATGCCCTGAAACGAAGATCCAATCAAAACCTCCAGCCTCACAAAGCACCCTCTACAGAAATCTCCAAGAAAAAAATATTTTCACTACCCCAAGGTGTGTACTAACAACCTGCAAAAAGAATTTTTGCGATTCCGTTTAACCTATCCTCCTAAAAAATTTCCAAATATCACCCTCCAGGCGTTCATCCAGAAGGTCCTCTAAATGTTGCCTGGTGTCGCGATTAGGGTGTTGCTATCGCTGTTAGGGCACCGCCGTCGGCAAGTATAATGTCAGCAGGTGTCAGCGAGACCTCGAACAAGCCGTGGATCAGTGAACCACCCTCGGGGTGCGATCCGCGTGCGAACAGAGACGCGGCTGCTGGCGCGCGCTGCACCCCCGGTGCGTAATTATGCAGGCGAACGCACGGTAATGCGCATCAGCCGATGACGTCACCAGTGCTCGCATCCTTGAAACGTTCGCGCTTTCTCTCCCCGTTGTTTTAAGGGGGTCGGCGGGGGTGTGCGGGGGCCGGAGATTGTGCTTTTTTTTTGCGCAGCGAGCGGATCGCGTGCGTGCCGGGGCCGATAACGCGGCGCAAAAAGAGGCGTACACGCACCGGGAACGGGACGAAAAGGTTTGCTCGCGTGCGTTTCAACCCCGCGGAGTGGAACAGCACCCCCGTGACCCAGTTCGCAGGAGTCGACCCTCTCCGTCTTCGGCATTCGATCCTTCGGACGGTTGGTGACGGCGGCTCGTCTTTCGCTATGTTTCACTATGTTTCACTATGTTCGATCGCTCACCGACGCGTGTCCTTTTCACAATTTTTCGGCGGCTTTTGTTTCCACCGTTTTCCACTCGACGGTTCTCGGGAATCTCTTTGGTGGCGTCTATTGTGCCACTTTGCATACAGTCCTCCTCTCTCTTTTATCATTTTCCTATTTGTCTGGGTACAGACCTGCTTATTCTACTCGCGTAGTCAATTTTATTCGAAAATTTTCTACGTGAACCACCACAGATTGGAGGGAAATAAAAATGCATTTTCTTTCGAAATATGTTTCATATCGTTTCATGTTGAAAATAATACTACAGTATTTTGAAATTTTTCTAATTTTACCACTGTACAATTTCTTTCGTAAGTTTATAAACTCCGCAGTCTAATGATCACAGATTTAATTCATTGAAGTCATTCTTTGGTCTATTTGTCTGACCACAGGCGCACTGATTCTACTGCAATTGTACAAGCTGGATCCTGTACATTTGATTAGCTCATTTATATATTTTATTGCATAGGCGCGTTTTACTTCTGTACGCTCTCGGTTTTGTATTTGTCTGGCTACAGACCTTCCTGTTCCACTACGTTCGATCGCTGCAACCGACAACGTGTCCTTTCCAGAATTTTTCGGCATGTTTTGTTTCCACCGTTGGTTTTCCACTCGACGTTTCTCGTGACTTTTGTGACTCCTATTGTCCCATTGGAGAATGACAGAGTTGCGGTTTTTGTCCCCGCAGTGATGGACTTTTACGACGGAATGTTAAAAGTTCTGAAGCTTCTGTATTTACCCTTGGCGGTAGGATTTTTCACTGTATTAAAAATGTCCTCCTGAGGAAAATTAGATTGTTCAGTAAAGTTACTTGGAAACAATTTTGCTGCGTGCGCTAGGATTGTTATTACAGAAAATATTTTCTTGGTCGACAAAAGCGACGGAAAATTCGCGTATTTGCATTATGGATGGGACAACCTTTTAGTGCCATAAGTTCGGAAACGGTATCGAACACAGGATCGCTATGTCCACGTCGTAAACTCTTGGTATCGATGGTCGAAGCAGTGTTTCCACCCGAGAAAGATCGAGCATAATATTGACAAATGTCTCTTTCTGAAGGTGACTCTGCCCGAAGTTCCGATAAAGGACACAAAACGGAACAAGCGGAGTTCAGGTCCGAATCCCGGCATAGTTTCCTGCTGGGCTCCGCTCGCGGAATAGTTTCACGACCATCGGGCGAGTAAATCATCCCCCGGGCTCAGCTCGAGGCCAAATTGGCCCAACCTTGACACCCTTGGGGACTTTCGACTCTCTGGCTTTCGCGACGCGCCTCATTTTCGTCGTTTTCTTCTCGGCTACGGGACTGCAGGAGAGAAATAGAGAGAAAGAGAGAGGGGTCGAAGGGACAGGGGGTGGTTGGTTCCTTCCGACAACGCAATTAATCTTCCCCAGTAATTGGCGAAACGGATCGTCTACCGCGTGAAACGACGGGTACAGATGCCACGCGGTAATAATCAATTTCTTCCATTCTTCTTCTTTTTCCTTGTCTGACCACAGACCACATTCTACTGCAATATTTTAAGCTGATGCTGGTATTTTGTACCGGCTCATTTATTTCAGAGCGCGAGCAGGACTCAGTTCTCTGTAGAGCGTGATCGTTCATTGTCTTCATTCCGCTTGTCCGACTACTGGCGGACTCGTTTCACTTGAGCACTTTTATATTATGTTTGGGATTGAAATTCCATTCCATTTGCTATTCGACTATGGACCATTTATCTGCTACAAACCATTCTGATTCTACTGCTATCTTTCTACAGTAGTAAACTCAATAATAATCAACAAATTAAAAATATAATCAAATTGTTTCCTTCGAGGTTACCACTCAAGAATAGGTTTTAACGCTCCTTTTGCAGGTAGCACAGTGCTTCAGAAGCCTTATTAACAGGTTTCACGTAGTGAAAGTGTAAATCACTCTTGATTATCTTCTCTTTATTTGTTTAACTGCAGTCCACAGTTCCACAGTAATATATTAAGCCGAAGCCTGTCATTTCCACTAGCTCATTTATTTATTTTACTGCAGCTGGAAGCCATTCAGTTGCACACAGTGTTGTTCTATTATTGTCATTTTTATACTTGCCTGGCCACAGGCTATCTTATTTGCACAGACAACTTTATTTTGTGCGGTGGAAACCTCATTCCATTTATTTCACTCTGACCTGAATTTACATTCAATTTCGATCATTGAAGTTCATCGTTGGTCTGACGACAGACCGACCCATTCTACTGCAACAATTCCAACCTCTCCCCTATACCTGATTTATTTATTTAACCGTACGATGAAGTGTTGCTTTCACCAACACTGTCTTTTCTCGTATTATCCGTGTCCCATTTGTCTGGCTATAGGTCTTCCCGCTCCACTTACACAGGAAATTTAATTCTACTAATCTTGCCCTATAATTGACAGAACGAATCACCGTCTCTCGCACGAAACGTGAAGCCGCAAATGCCACGCGATAATAATCATTCTCTTCCATTCCTCTTTTTCCATCATTCTTTGTCCCCGTGTCTGTCCCTGTTTCGCTCGCTGCAGGACGACGATGATCAATTTAATGAACCGGAGACTCACGTTACCGCTGATAAGCTGTCTCCACTCTTCCTTGGTATAGTCCCGGGATCTGTGCGGGGTTAGAAAACAATTTGAGGAAGAAAGATTAGTGTTGCGGATGAACGATGCGAGATTGTTGCAGACTGTTGTGGAAAATGACGTCGACAGTGTTTGATGAAGGGGGTGTGATCACTGAAAGAATTATTTACTGTCATCTTTCGTAACTGTCTTCAACATTCAGGACACACAACACTCAATTTGTGGAAAGCGAGGAATCAGCAATTTTGAAACAACACAATACTGAATTTGTGGGAAATATCTAGAATAATCGAGACAAACAATATATCAATTAGGCGCCATTTATGTCAACCCAGCTCCAAAAAATCCGAGGACCAACGACACGGCAAACCGGGCATGTTTCGCGGCCGATCGATCCGCGGATGTAAGCATCGGATCAAACGCGAAGGGATCGATCGATCAAAAAGAGCGGCGTCGGAAGCAGCGGGCCAAAGTGCCTTCAATCATGCTTCGAAAATAAACTTTGTCGCTGTCGGGTTCCCGGGGGACGCAGGAGCGCGCGAAATCAATTGCGCCCGTAGGTTAAAGCGAGGATGGCGGGGAAAAAGGGTCGCACACATACGCGCAAGCACGCGCACGCACACACAAAGAGAAACTCGCGCTCCGTTGCGGACCATCCAGCTTTTTGCTCTTCAGCGGCGCTATTCAGTTCACTCGTGACGAGGAGAGACGCGAACTTCCGGCTTTCAGCGGAAAGTGCGCTCTTCCGCGACGAGAACGACTTTGACGAAGACCCCGACGATCTTGACCCGTCGCGGCGACGTTGCACGCGCGTCGAACCGTCGCGTCGACACCCCCGGGGGACCGGAAAAATTCGGGGGCGAAAACTTCTCGGGAGGGTTGGTTTTGGGTTGGGGTGGGGATCTTTGCCAACGATCCGAAGTACTGTCTACTAATAATCCAGAGGGGGAAAAAGGGTAATTATTTTGACTAGAGGCGATCTGACCGATTTTAATAACCTTGAAGTACGTTCTCCAGGTCGTTGTTCTGATCAACTCTTTCCTATACATGCTACCCCTATCTTTGCTATGACTACAGCAAACTTTTCCCGAATTCGTCCTTTAGGGCGAGGGATGGAGCTCTACCCCTTCCCCTGCTCCCCCTCCCCGAGAGATCTAACCGCATGTTAGACGAACGTCATCGAATGAATGGTATACAAGTGGAGTAGGAAGGCCTGTAGCCAGACGAGTGGAACAATGATAATTACATAGGTAGCACTGTAAGTAACTGTAAAGTTTCCTCACGCAGTAAAGTACATAAATGAGTTACTGGAGGAGACAGGCTTCAGGCAAAATTCTTACAGTAGAATTAGGATGGCCTGTGGTCAGACAAACCTTCAGTGAATCAAATTGAATCTGATGGCACAGAGTTGAATAAAAAATACGAGAAAATTTCGAGGAAATTCCGTCGACCTAGCGAAGTTATCTGGCGGTCGGCCGTTTTTCTGGGGGATGGTTTCACCCTTCGAGCGATCGATCGATCTTTCCCAGCGACCCGACGAGCTGGTTTCGAACGGGCCGCGCAAAGTCACGGAAGTGTCGACCGATCGGGACTGTCCTTGACACGGATCCGAGTCGAGCGTTAACATCGGTGCGGGGGTTAAAAAAAGCTGCTCGACGACTCTAACCCTCTAATGTAGCTGGCAGCCCGGTCTATACATAGAGAGTCAGCTCTGCTAGGTTTTTCTGCGCTTCGCTCTGCCTCGCTCTGCCTCGCTCTGCCTCGCTCTGCCTCGCTGCGCTCTCCTACCGCGCGGAACAATGGGCTCCTTTCTAGCACGCCTTCACAATCTTTTATCCGACCCTAGAACGACACTGAGAGATCATCAACCGGCCCGAGAGGACTACCGACGTACGCTTACAGCGCGATGAGAAACACCGGACACGCTCGCGGACCTCTCCCACTGTCTCGAGCGGTTTGTGAGACGAGGCTCGGCGGGATGAGATTGTTGCGCTCGTGCTTAGGCCTCCGGTGTTCGCAGAGACCGAATATTCAGCGCCGGAAACGATTCATGCGATTTTAGGGAATTCTGGGCACCTTCATTCTAGTGACACTGATGGCTCCCACAAATTGCACCTTGTGGGTCCACTTGTTTTGCGTAGCTTTGTGTAGGTATGTCATGTAATGAGGGGTTCAAATAATGTGGACACTTCCCACAAATTGACATTAAACTTCCCAACATGGGCCCGCATAAAATGTTCTAAAAAACTTCTAATATTTTCTCTACAATTTTTCAAAATTTTCTTTGTCACACCCTGTAGTAAACTAATTTTCCCAAATTCTAAAAAAAAGTTTAAATCGTATGGTCCAATATTTAAAAATTTACCCTCTTTTTTAATTTAAGTTTCGCCTGGGAAAATGGCGACCCTCTTAATTGTATAGATTTAGGAAACATCGTCGCTGGATTTTAATCATGTCTCTGGAACGGTCCCGGTCTACTGTTCTGTTTATCCGTGTTCATTCCACTGTTCGGGAAGGTAAATTCGTTGTCGGAGAGCTTTTTGTCGACGAATTCGAACGGACAGCCGTATTCTAGCCGGGCCTCGTTTGCCGGAAATTCGCCGGTGTCGAAGACGCGAATTAATCCGGTCGTCCGTGGTTAATTTCGAAGCCGTGGGCCGGCCCGTATCTCGATTGAATTCCCGTGCCGAGGCGCTCGTGGAAGACTGTGGCCAGCGGAAATGGAACTTCCGGATTGTTTCCATCGCGGGGCGCACTCCCGACGTTCCGGAGTTCACGCGTTTTCGATCCGCTGCCGGGGCTCTCTGCTCCCGGCCACGATATTCCATCGAGCCGTGCCTTCTACCCTCGTCGCGCCCGGCATCTCGTTACGGCTTCTAATTACCGCCGACACGAATTAGAATCAATATCAAACCTCCTACAGAATTTCCCTTATCACTCGACCGCAGATGTTTGACTATTTTCTATTTGCATCACTGATTTCTCTTGGTTTCTCTGCGCTCTGTAAGACTGTAGGCTGACTATATGCCCTTCTATACCACTTGCGTAAGGAATCTTAGTCAAGTCACACGACAAGAACCTTATTATACTTAATTGACCATTGGCCACACTGCTTATAATATGTATTATATAATTTCATGTTCTGCTTACCAGTTGTCTGACCACAGAGATTCTATTCTACTAATTTCATTTCAAGTTTCTCCTCACCAATTACCTCATTTTCTGTTACTGCCGTATATTTAGAATTAGTCTACTCTCTTTTTCTACGCGTATAACGATCATCGTCGGTGTATTTGTATTTGTTGCCTCACCATAGACTGACTTGTTCTACTAAATTCGACTCGAGTCTCTTTTCACCACTTACATATGCAATTTTATTTAGTGTCACTCATTTAGAAGTAAGCCTATCAGCCCATTTTATTCTTCCACTTGTACGGAAATCATTCTCAGTGTGTTTGTCTGACCACAGGCCAACCTGTTCTACTAGTTTCAGCTTAAGTCAACTTAATTCTTCTTACATGTCTCCCATGATACCATATTCCATTTGTATGGCCATAAACGGACCTAATATACTATTTTCGAATCACAGACCCTCTCTCTTCTACTTGTCTGACCATATACTACCCATATCCCTATTTTCTACCCCCTCTTCTCTGATCACGGATAATCCTATCGCATCGCTCCAATACTTTTATAATTATTTGCATATCCTATTTATTCTTGAAACTAAAAGCCACCATAAAGAATAAAAAAAAATGAACTTCATAGCACCCCCAGTCCCATAAATAATCCAGCACGATCCCGCAGCCGAGTGAAACGTTTCCTGGTCGGCGGGACGATATATCAGACGAAATTATCCCGACACTCTCGTCTGAGAAACGCCGCCGGAGAATTTCGATTAGAGGCTCGAGGAGCATCCCTGCCGCCATTAAGAGTCGGGTCGAGGGTTAGAGGGTTAGATGGAGGGCGGGGGTGGTGTATCCGTGCTCTCGAAATCCGCAAGTTCGCCGTTAAGTAAAGCTTCGCGTGATTTCAATCGGGCCGAACAATCGCGCCGGTGGGTCGAGTTATATATACGGAATCGACATCAACCACCGCGTCCTCCAACCCCTTCGTCCAACCCTCTCACACCGATTCTGGTTACATCTATATTTCCGAGCATGACGCAAACTGCACGCGCTGGCCAGATTGCTTTCGATCGACGACGCCCCGAAATTCGTCGTTACTTCCATGGCGCTCTGTGTCTTCGGAAGGGTAGTTCGTTAGGGGATGCTGGGACGCTTCACGGGGGATGTTACATCGGCTGATAATTCGCTGTGGAACCGTCCCGGAAACTGGAAATTAGACCTGCGGCCAGCCGCCTGGACACGCTGTTGTAACTCTTGCGGAGGGATTGTTCGTCGTCCTCGAGACACCGAGGGGCGGTTTCCACCCCCCGTTTCGGAGCTAGGTTCGTCGGTCGAGGGATTTGTAGGTCTCCCGAGCGACGAATCGCCCGGTTTTAATAAAGTAAATGTGTATCGATTCGCGCCGAATGTTCGGCACAGATAAATACCGGGGTCGGCGTTAAGGACGGAATGTAATTTGATTACGCGCCGCGAGATATCGGAGTGCGACTGTCGGTTCGCGATTGTTGTTTATACCTTGTTGTAATCTGGCCGATTTGTATTTTCGGATCGCTTTTAAAGCGAGGGTGGAAGTGGAAATTTGTTGAGGGTGTACTGGCAATAGGGGTGCTTTGTGTAAATGTTCAATCTGTAATTCTGGTCGAATCCCTTTCAGTGGTAGAATTAATATTTTAACTACTGGCTATATTGTTGAGGATCTATGACGGTAACATTGTGTCAAAATATCAGGCTAAACGAAAATTGCAATTTTATCTTTTTTTTAAAAAGCATTTCGTAATTTTATTTACCAATTATAATGACTTGTTGCCAGACAAGTGATATTAACACGACAAGTCATACAAGTGGAATATGGGTGGGTCAACGATCAAGCACGTAGAATTTGCATGATTAATGGTCAAGCAAGTGGTATAGAGACTGTCTATGGTTTCACAAGGAGAATTGTGATTATGTATGTATGTCGACATAGGTAGAATAGAATTGATCTACGCTTGGACAAGTGAAACAAGCACAAGCTATAGTGAAACAGGTAGAATAGGAGTGATCAAGCAAGTGGATTAAGATAGCTTACAGTCAGACAGCTAGAATAGGTATGGTCTATGATGCTGTAAGTGGGATAGTGTTATTTCATGTTCATGCAAGTTGTATTAGGGGCGATCTTCAGACAGGCAAGTACAATAGGGACTATGGAATGAATTTACTCAGACCAGTAGAATACAAAAGCCACGGAGTGGAGTGGGTAGAGAAAATAGCCACAAGTGGATCAAGATCGGATATGGTCAGACAACACATAAATAAATTGTAAATATGCGTTTATGGAAAACGTGGGTAGACAAAATTCGAACTACTTGAGAGATGAAAACAATTTAAGGACGTCTGACTTTTCCACTAGCTTATTTATTTATTTTACGACATGAGAAATTCTTACTTTTCCATACTCCGACCTCTTCTATTATTTTTATTGTACATATCTGGTTATAGCCTTCCTATACCACGCTATTTTAAATAGGGATATGCATGATACAGGGTCAGACAAGTAGGAAGGAATGTGTCACGGTCGAACCAAGTAGAATAGCTCAGTTTATAGTCATACATCGAGAATATCTGCTCTCTGTGGCCAAATGCGTAGAATACAAGTGGTCTACTATAGTCGGACGGATGGAATTCGTGCAATTTGCAATGTTTGTAGACGAGCTTCAAGAAAGTGTAATAAAATAAAATCTTTTTATTCGACATAAATTAAAATCGTACCAAATTCTGCTGAATTTAATATTCTAGCATTTCTTTAAAATTTTCTGGAGCCATAATTACATAAAGATCCGCAGTCCAGCGGTGACCTACATTCAGACAAATGGTAAATAAACCGAAAAAATGTAAATTTAAAAATTTTCAATTCTAATTTGCCCAATGACAAAAATGTACTTTTGCATCAAATCAAACACAGCTAGGGGTTCGGAGGTTGTCAGAGGGGTGTCGAAAAAGGGCGACCGGGACAAATTTATGATAATAGTGGCAGCGTTGTTCCCAAGGCCGCGTAACGCGTCGATTAAGCAGCCACTCGTCGCGCTGTCGTTCCGCGCGAGTAAATCTCCGACTCGAGAGATCACTCGAGGTGCTTTATTTCCCATGGAGCGCGTTCGTGACGCTAACAGCCCTCCCGCAAGGGGAAAACTTCGTTCGAGGGGAACAATCTCTCCCCTCTCTCCCTCCTACTACTAAACACGTCCGTTTCGATTCTCGCGTTAGAAAATAAATTCTATTATGAATTGAAGTGATCGGCCGACCGGATAAGCCGCGCCAATGATATTATAAGCGGCCGTATTATATTGCGATCGTTATCGGTCGCGACACGCGATCTCGCGCGCCGGTTTTTCCCCTTTTTTATTTTCTCCGCGGTGTTTCGTTTTTATTAGCTACAATCTCCGACCACCCTCTCTCTCTTTCTCTCTCTCTCTCGCGCTTTTTCTCTTTTGCTTTCTCCCTCGTTCTTTCTCTGCCGCGGTTTCTTCGCTCGTGCTGAACCCGCGATGCAGTTTGCAGTTTGCCGAGCGTGATACGCTTTACAGAAATCAGACGGATGACGAATGACTGCGCACCCTCCGCGCCGGGGGAAAATAATCCACTACCCTCGGATTGTTCGCTGCAATATCGACTACGCTGCGAATCGTCCTGCGGCGCCGGAAACACGGTCTGACAGCGAAGAGAGTTAACGATGATGTTTCATTTTGCCAATTATCTTCCCACGATTTATACTTTGAAATTGAAATAATTCGCAACTGGAAAAATTATAAGCCAACTGGGAAAATCGATATATAGTCACAAGACTGTATCCTAAAATTCAAGACGAGTAAAAAGTAATAGAAACGTTTTAGAACATTGTTACATTGCGGGTCTAAAGTACTAGAACAGTATTTATAAATTTCTCTAATTGTTTTTACCGTTTCACATTATACCCACCCATTTTTCTCGTAAAATGTAAAAATAGTGTATTCGTAAAAATTCGAATTTGAGTGGGGGTTTGTTCCGGGAAATTCCCAGGGAAGTTTAAATTGAAATTTGCCATTTACTTAAGCGGGGCTTGTTGCGTGATCACGCGAGTACGCGAAAGGGTCGCGCGACATTTCGCTTGCCGATTCTCCGTGACCCCTCCTTTTCCCCCTCCTCGGCCCCTCTGTTCCCCTGTTTTTGCCACCTTATCGTGTCTCGGGGCTCGGTTTAATGCGCGCACGAGCGAACGGTTACGGATAAACGGCAATTACTCGCGGGTAAACCCGGTCGAATCGCAATTATCAGTGTTTACCGAAATAGCTGGTTGCCGGGAACACTTTACGGAGGCACGGTTCTCGCTCGATAAACAACGGAATTTATTAGGTTGCAGAGCGTGCGTCCGTTACCGTCTTCGACAACAGCGAGTGAAGAATGGACTGGCCTAAAATCAACCCCCCGGTTAAACGCCAACGCTGGCAAACAATGACAAACATTGCGTCCAACAATCTATTCTGACGAATTTGACCGGTTTACCTAAATAAAAGGCAGGGTAAAACCAAAACTGGGTAACCAAATCTTTTAATCCTCAGAAAAACCGAAACATCTGGTTGCCATAAATTCTAGTGCCTATGTCCCTTTCGTGCCGGTCGTAATGCCCCCTCCTAAACTTTTCAGAAAAATTTTTCGTAAGGTCAGTGTTGTTCGAATCGCGACAGAGTGAACATCTCGAAAGAATTATTTTAAGTTTGCTCCGTTGCTTTTGCAATTGACAGTGCACGTAATTCGAAATCTAGTGATAGTTGTGATTTGTGCTTCAGACAAGAATAGTATCTCCTGTACGATCCTTGTCAATGGCAAGACCCGTGTTAGTGACAAGTATATCGAGAAAACGCTGTAACGCGAATCAGTAAGTGTTCAGAGGGCCGGGAAGGGTTGAAGATGTTCTGTCTCTCGCAGACTTTCTTCAGGTTCTGTTCGGACGATCGCGTTTTCCGTCTCGTTTCCTTATCGACGCGGGTTATCCGAGCTGTCACGACGCACGTGCGACGCTGGGCGAGCCTCGTTAAAGCTTGTTTACGACTGGTTGTTTTCAGTTTACGAGCTTTTACGCGAACTCGGCGGCTATCTACCCCCGAAGAGCATCGCGCCGGCCGACATCACGCCGCTGGTGTCGAGGCTGTTGAGGGTGAACGGCGCTCCTCTCTTGGACTTCTACGTGGACGTGGATCTTTACGATCGTTCCAGGTCGTCCGTCTTCCTGGACCTGCCTACCAAACACCACGAGGACATCTTCTTCGCGGAGAACCTGGTGAGTTTTCTTCTACAGCCGCCTTATCACACTGGTCGCACACGTTTTAGTTTTAGTCGCCTTCCTGTCGTCGAGTCTTTTAGCCGCCCCCGTAGTCTCCTACCGTCTCGTTGGAGTCTTAGTGCTAGTCGTCTACCTGCGTAGTGTCTGCCATGAAAATCCCGTCGTTGAACGTCGGCTTCGAGCGTTTCACTGTCACCATTGTCTTCTCTCTTTTGCTAACACCTTCGGCCGAGCCAAAGCTTCGGTTTTACGCGGCGGTTTAAGGGTACTTGGATTCTTAGGGGTTGCTGAGTTTCGGAATGCGCGAGTAATAGGTTAGGGTGATTCTGGGAGTGAGCGCCTGGGATCGTTTTGATTAGGGGAATTTGCCGGAATGGAGCGCGGACACTTTGGGAATTTAGGAGAGTATTGTTTTGGGAGAGAATTCTTAGCCTAGGGATTTTTATTGTTTGTGTCTCGGTGGGGAAGAGATTTTTCACCGAGTGAAAAATTCTGAATTCTCAGAGTTGTTAATCCTTGTGTTCTACATTGATCAAAATTGTTCGAGAATTCTTTTACGTGGTCTAAAATCGTTTGAAATTTTCCAAAGTTGATTTTGACAGGTTCTAAAATTATTTTAGATGCTTTAACATCCATTGGCATGTTCTACCCCCTATTTTAGACGTTCTGAGATAGTTCTAGATGTTCGAACTTCATGTTAGAATCGGTTCACATGTTCTAAAATCACTGTAGATGTACTAAAATTGCTTTCACGTATTTTGAGATTAGTGTAGATCTTCCGAACTTGTACACGTTTCAAATTCATATTCTATTCGATGTTCCAAAAATGCTTTACCTCTTCCGAACTCATTTTAGATCTTTTGAACTCGTTCTACATCTTCTAGAATCGTTTTAAATGGTCTATAATTGCTTTACGTGTTTTAAAATTGTATGTGTTCGACTTGTTCTACGTGTTATAAAGTTGCTTTAAATGTTCGGGAAATTGTTGTACGTGTTTCAACATTGTCGTAGATATGCCGTAATTGCCTTAGTTCTTTTTAAAGCACAAATAAAAGCACTTATTTGTACGGATACATTTACGGTGCCACTACTTGAATACAATTTATCCGCACTGTAATAATATTATTCTGTTAAACGTGGACAACGAACCTCGTTAAATTTCATTCAAAATAATATTCTCGTGTGTATCACTTTTCACGTTTCTTCATCGATTGAAGTATCTTGTAAAACGAGTATTTCATATGAGTTTGTTGTTGAGCTTGATACCGGTGGATTTCACCGTAATCAATAGCAGAGAGGTTCCGTCGGTGGCGCCCATGTGTTCCATCGCGTCACCATAAGGGGCCCATTAAATCTTGGAAACGTGGCCTCGGTTCTTATTCATCGATTCCCTAGGAAATTAACGAGCGGGATTACCTTGTTCGCTTCTGCTGTCGAGACTCGGGGGGATGAATACTTCTCTGGCCGAGGCTGTGCAGGTTAATAGATAGCGCGTTTCACCGTGGAAACCCGCCGGTTAATTCCTCAAGCAAACGTGCGGCCAGTTCTGGCCCGCGCTCGCATAAATCGTGCCCCGTGGTTTTCGGCATTCGGTTTGCTTGGAATTCTGCCGCGACATTTTACTCTCGAATCTTCAATGCGTTCCCAGCCACGTCTACCCTTACGCGTTTCCTTTCAAATCAAAACCTACTTACCAATATTATACCAATTATTACTAGGAAGATATTTTCAACACTAAAAGTATGCATTTGTACCATGCATTTGGATTAAGGGTGCTTATTATTGGGGTTGCTCCAAACAGATTGGTTAACGGGGGTTGATTAATGGGGGTTGGTGGTTCAATCAGATTGCTTAATGGGGGTTGGTTTAAAGGGGTTGATTAATGTGGGTTAATCCTATACAGATTAGTTAAAAGGGGTGGATTAACCAGAATTGCTTAAAGGAGATTAACGAATAGGGGTTGAAGCAAAGGGATTGGTGAAAGGAGACTGATTAACGAGAATTAGTGCAAGCAGATTGGTTAAAACATTTGTTAGGGGGTTGACGAATGAAAACTGATTATAAGGATTTGAGTAAAAAGGGTTGGTACAAGGGGTTGGTTAAAGGAAGTTAATTAGAGAGGGTTCATTCAAGGGAATTGGTTGGAGGAGGTTGATTAAAGTGGGTTCGTTAACGGGAGTTGATTAAAGGGGATTAGTTCGATAGGGTTGGTTAGAGCAGAGTGGTTAAGCGAGGTTGGATAAAGAAGGACGAATAAATAAATTTGCTTAGAGAAAAATGATGACAGCCGATCGATTAAAAATGGCTGGTTCAATGGAATACTTAATGGAAGTTAATAGCAGGGGAATTCGTTCGAGGAGGTTGATCAAATGAAGTTAATTAGAGGAGGCTGATTAAATGGGGTTCATTAATGGAAGATAACTAAATAATTAAGGAAAGCTGATTGAATGGGTTTGAGAGTAGTAAAAGTTGACTGGAAGGGTTGATTAAACGAGGCTGATCAAAATGGTCGAGTAAAAGGCATTGAGGCGTGTTAGATCCGATTAAAATCGAGTTAGAGCAATAATTAATAATAATTAATTTGAACACTTTTTTTTCACAAAACGCGTTCAGCTTGCGTTCCTGCTTGGTGTGTCGGCTAGTTTCGAATCGAACGACAATACAGATGCGAGTTTTTCCTGTCGCATTGTGCGCCGGCAGCCGCTGCGACAGCTTGACTCCGTCGATCCGGCAAAAACATCTTCATTATTCATAGGGACCGCTTAATACCGGGCTTATCGGCGATTCGCGAGCCGGACCGAGCGCACATGGTGCGCCGCATTAGATCGATGCACGGTGAAACAGTAGACGCGAGGAATGCCGTCGGCGTTTTTAATGTTTAAATGTTCGAAACGCCAGCTGAAACTCCGCCGAATCTGTTCGCCGATAGACAAAGGATTTTTTTTTGCGAACGTTTCATCACCGAAGGTTCGCGATGAAAGTATCGGACGATTTTATGCATTTACGACAAGAACGAGTAGATGCAATCCGAGAGAATAGAAGGATTTTGGAAAATTTCGAAATACGGTATTATTTTCTAACTTATTCGAGTCACGCCCTTTTCTGATTCCTTAATCGTAGAATTATTGCAATTTTATATAGCAATTTCTTACATTAATAATAGACCCCGTGTTTGGATCTGTGCTGGAAGGAAAGATGTTTTAATGGGAAAGTAATTGTCGGTTATTCTGTGAACGGCACAAAATTCGCCGTAATGACAATAATAAAACGGGAACGAGTCTATATAACGCGAATCGTAAGGCCAATCACTGGAACAACGCCATATTTCTGCACCATAAACTGCACAGAGGAATCAATACTCATGCCACCGGACCATACAAGAAGCAGTAACGCTGAAAACTTGCTGGTATAGTTTGGAACTTTGTAAATGATCGCGAAGGACCATGCAGAAAATAACTATAAAATTGCTTACGACCGAGTTACTCGAAAAGTTTGCGCATTGAGTCGCGCATCGATCCCCTGCAACAACTTTTTTAACAGTCCGCGAGATCTTTAAAAATTCCGTAACTATGGAGGAAACGCATAAAAGTCGTTCCACGTCGCACATTCTATTCAATCCTCGTTGCAATTGCATTCTGGGAAAGAAAATTTTGTACCCTCTCTAGAACTGAGAGAAATCTTCTATCGCATTACTGTTAAGTTACTAAATTAATTTAGGAGTTGTCCAGTGCAGCAATTCTTTCGTGTCGAAAATTTACATTAAATTGAGGACAATTTATTTTTATCAGTATACGCTATTTTATAGTGCGCCAAAGGGTTGGTGTGCTGGAAGATAAGTTTTTGAGATCTGTGCTTCGTTATCATCCCCTTTAACAATTTTTATCTGTTGAAAATTTATATTTTGGAACTTAAAAGTATAGTTTTATATTTGATGGTGCTGTTGAAGTGCTGAAGAATAATTTTTCGAGACTCACGTTTCTCCGTCACCTAAATTAAAATTTGATAGGAAAATTTTCGCGGAAAAATGCATATTATTTTGTGCAAGATGAGAATATTGATGCACTAAAAAGTAGGTTTATGGTGTACGTAAGTTTTATCCAGCTTGATCCAGGAATTACTGTAACGAACGTTGGAGCACAGCCGGGGGTTTAGACAACAAATAGTGGGCTACAATCCTGAAGATACTGGTTCCAAATACAACATGGTTGCAAGGAAGGGTACGTCGTCGAAGTTCGCAACTTTTCAGCCGTCGGCGATGGAACTTCGATCCCATGGAGTACGTGTATCGGTCTTCTCCAGGAGAGGAAGTACGTGCCGGGCATTAATTATTCTTCCGGTTCTTTTAACTGCTTTCAACCGCCATCACGTTCTCCGATGATCGTGTCCGATAAACCGGCGGAGGGTGGTCTCTTCAAGCTTCTTCTTCGTCGTGCACGAGTTACGCGAACGATCCCGGCCTCTCGGAATTTATGGCTGTGCTCGAACCGCTTTTGTTGAACCATTGAAAATTTAACTGAACGGAGTCAAACAGAAACAAACAGGACCCCAAGAACAATATGTTGCGTCGAGCTGAAGTTGTGCGGAACCGAGGGACGTAAAATGGAAGTGGATCGAATTATATAGAATCGATCAGAAAA
>CM052121.1:4626761-4650195 GCA_028454245.1 Halictus quadricinctus | reverse complement strand
GACAATAGTAAATACGTACGCGAAAGTTGAATGCAGAACAGTGTACCGATGTCTCCAAAAAAAATCCCAAAGAGGACCTAAAAGTGAGAGAGTAACAATTTTGAGACACCGCACTACTGCGAGACTTTGCAACTATAATACGCGTAATTCTGACACTAATTTCGGGTTGAGAAAAAATGTGGTACATACTTCGGACAATAGTAAATACGTACGCGAAAGTTGAATGCAGAACAGTGTACCGATGTCTCAAAAAAAAAAAATCCCAAAGAGAACCTAAAAGTGAGAGAGTAACAATTTTGAGACACCGCACTGCTGCGAGACTTTGCAACTATAATACGCGTAATTCTGACACTAATTTTGGGTTGAGAAAAATGTGGAATATGCTTCGAACAATGGTAAACATTTATGCAAAAGCTCAATGCCAGACAGTCTCCCAGCAGCTTTAAAAAAAAATCTGCAAGCAAGGCGTTAGTACGTGAACGAATTTGAAACAATTTTAAGTATTCCCATTAACGTTCGTCTGGGTAATTCCAGTGAGTTAGCGTGCCTAAATCAAGCGAAGTAATTGCCCGCAGTGATCTCGCGGCGATCCATCCCTGGATCCTCGTGCCGGTATCATAAGCTGTCAGACGATAGGGTTCGTCGAATACTTGGAGCGCGTTCGCATACTCTCTCTCTCTCTCTCTCTTTCTCTCCCGGGCCGTAATAACTCAGGCCCGTTGTTGCGTTATTTGGCATTATGCCTTGGCCCGCGTTCTGCTGTTAACCAAACCGAACCGAACGCGAGCTTGCGAGTGGAACGAGAAACGAGAGAGGCCCGAGGCTCGTGCGCCGGCCGGAAACGATCTTAGCAAATCACTTGTGGCATTACCGCTCTCCGCGAACGGGAATTAATTCGAAGCTAAGTGTTGCACGATGCGACAGTTATGACGCATCGTCGAGCCCAACTGCGCCAACTTTCTTCCGTGAATTTCCTCTACTTCGCCATGGCTCGTTGATAACGTCGAATCGCCGGATGTGTGCCGGTCCGCCATATTAACGACCTCGTTGCCGCCGGTGCTCCACGATTCTTCGATGTTTCCTCTGGGAATGGAAAAATGGGAAAAGTGGAGGGCAGCGTGTTCGATATGGTGCTCTTTTAAATTTTATATTAATACAAATTTCTGAGTGAATGTATTAACCATCGAAGTGTAAGTCTTCAATTATTTTACTGTTGGACAGCGGATATTTATGCGAAATAAAAATTTTTCCGAGGTGCTGACGTCTCAATAGACTACAGTGATTTCTCTGTATATGTCGTCGAGGCTTGGATGATAAACGTCGCGGAATTATCCCCACTACCGCGGGGACCACGGTACGGGCCAAGAAGCTCCTGGAAACAAGTTCTACAGAACTCGTGGTTCACTGATACAGTGATTTCTCTACATATGTCGCCAATACCTGGGTGATAAATGTCGCGGAACTGTCCCCACCACCGTGGGGTATACCCCGAGAGGGGTAACAAACCTCGAGAGGCCTCGGACGCCGAGTAAACGTAACTCGGATATGTCTCCTGTACGATACTTGACGCTGGCAAGACCGGTATTGTTGACATATATCGGGAATTCAGTGTATTGCGGTACAATTATTGCGGGAACGTCTATATTGTATCACAAAGTGCCCTTCATAATTTTTCCTGATGAATCTTGTTGAATTTTGTATACATTTAGTTTACACACGGAAGAATTTAATGAAATAATTGCAAGATTTAAAACGCGCAGCGTTCAATCAAATTTTATTCGACACGATTCGAGGGTCCGCGAACCTCGGAAATCGCGTTTCCCACGAGGGATCGATGGATCGACGGCGCCGGAAACGACGCGGCACGGTTGACCTGAGAAATTGCGACGCTCGAGGAAGATCTTTCGCTCGATTTCACAATATGAATCGGTAAATGAAGAGCAGAGACTAGGGTAGAAACGACGTTGGAAGATGAAATGCAAAGTACGAGGGAACAATTTGGTCCGCGCAGGGTGGAGGGGGTGAGTTGAAAACGTTGAAAAGGGGGTTATGGGTTTGCAGCGGTTAACCGAGCGGTGTACGGAGGATCGATGGTGTAAGATGTCCGGGCGAGGTTATCTGTTTGCTTGCAAACTGCCGTAATAAAGCGGCAATAACGCGTTTCGCTCGACCCGACGCCAGTCATCCACCGTTTTCAGTTCGGTTGCCAGCAAATCGTCGCTTCGTGTCACTGTCGCGAGAAAGGGCAAAGGGATTCGCGCCCGAGTCCCTCTGCTCTGCGCGCGATTCCAGATTTATTGATGAACTCGTTCGCGCCAAGTTACGGACGCCATTTGCGAGGCAATGGAAAAGAAAACAGCGGGGAAACAGAGGGAAATGATCGATATCAAAGAAACAGGGAGGGAAAAATTGTACTTCAGAAAAAATTGTTGTACAGAAAAAAATTGTTTGCAAAATTATTTTCGGGTCTTCGTGTATTTATTTGCATTTCTATTCTGTCTCCTCTCTTTTGTAGCACGTAATTGCAACCTTATTTCTTCTTGACAGTGTTCTTCTCGATATATGTCATCGAAGCTGGTCTTGCCAGCGACATATATCGCCCAGGAGATATTCTTCGTGCCCGATCCGTATTACGTTTACACTCCTCGCCGTCCGAGGACTCTCAGGTTACCCCGCGGTGGTGGGGATAGTTCTGCGACTTTTACCACCAAGGTATTCGCGACATATATCGAGGAAAGACTGTATTCAGAATTATTTAATCTGTGCTCTCTGTCGCAGAATCATTTAGGGTGAAATCTATACAAATCTCTTCGGAATTAATGTTTCTGTCAAATTATGTAGAATTAGGGGTTGCATAAAGTTCTTTGGAGTTAGTGTAAAATTATTTCGGGGAAGTGGATTTCCGCACGAGATCCACTCTCGTTCTTTCAATTTTATTTGTAATGGACAAGAAGTGTGGGTTGAAGGGTGAAATTTTTTAGCATGAACTGTCGACATGATCGTCGCGATTCCGCGAAGTATTTACCTTGTTCGCGCGTCGAGAAGCGTTTCCGGTCGTCGCGCCGTACGTTTTTCCTCGACGGAGATTTTTCCTCTCGGAGGGCCGACACGATGGGGAATATTAGCAGCGTCGCTATCGGTTTTCAGATAATTAATTGGATGGAAGTTCGACATAGATCGCACGGATTCGACTCGCAGCGAGGAATTCGCTGGGAGACAAGAACTATATATACAGGGTGCCCAAAAACAAAAAAATCGTTCAATATTTATAGCAAACAAAAATGTTCGTATCCCAGAAACGGTTGACCTTTTGACCTATGTTTACTCGGGCTTTTTTACTCGGCACAGTGTGTTCTATATACCATATAAATATTAAACGGTCCTTTTCGAACACCCTGTATATATCCTATGTTTAAACATACAATACTTGAATTAAAAATATGGTTCCATATATAGACGCTGCATTATTGAACAGGGGGGACGAATATGTGATCGTAGGTGCCCGACTATTCCGGGGACATTTAAAACAGGAAAAAGGACAATTTATAAAAATAGTCTTCCGTATTTTTAGCCACGGGCATTTTAAATAGTTTGAAAGAGGAGGTGCATTGCAAGGAGGAATTTAATTTATAATTGACTAAAATTTGTTCGAGGCAAGGCCATTTCGGAAGCGTTATAGAAAAGCATTGGAGCAAGTGTGGTATCGCACATGGCACGCGAGATCGAAAGTCGCGTTCAGTGTAACCGCACCCTAATGCGCATCATTCGAGCAGTGCCGCGAGACGGATCAATTACGCAAATTAAATTCCGGCAGAACCGACGCACGCAAGGAAATATTGTCTGCAAGGCTGCAACGCGCGGTTCGGGGACCCATGATGCTTTGTGCTTCACCATCCCCCCTCCCCCCGCTTTCCCCTTTCCGGGACGTTAAACCGCCCCGGTGACCGCTTTCTCTGAATTTTTGTACGCGAAAGTACCATCTTTGCCTTGGAACCTTTCTGGTAATCCAGTTTCTGCACGCTCTGGCATATTTATTTTTGACTTCACTATTTCAGCGAGCTTGTCAATATTTTTACTAAATTCCCGTACAATTTTCATTGCTCTATTGCTCTGAAAATTATCGTGGAGTCCTTTATCAATTCCGTTCTTTAACACGTCAAGTGCCAAATATCAACCCCAGAGATTTTTACAAAATCAGAGGAATTTAATTAATGAACCCAAAACTAGAAATTTGAAATGCATTATAGGAAATGCTGTCTTAACCCTTTTCAATTCCAAAGACTCCAATAAACTTCAAAACAGACAAAAATCACTGTGACCGACGTGGCAGTTAACGTGTTAATGGGGTGTGCTTTTTCGGGAATTTTTCAAGCTTTCTCAAAACGTCTATTTTACGAGATTTTATTTTCTTCCTCAATTTTTATAGAAGCCTTTTTGTTAGTAGGTCCCGGTACTGGAGGTATTGAGTTATACAACAGTCACGTGTCCAGAAAAGTACAGTAAAGTCTCGATCTAAGCCGAACGGAGCTACACGATCTTAGTCAGTTCGCCTATCCCTTCCCCTGAAGGGCATACCTCGGCCACCGAGCAGTACAAACTGTAAACACTACTAATCCAATTACAAAACTTCTTTATTTTTCACTGTCTACTAATTTCTCTCGTGAACGCATAAAATTCGCATTATAAATTCATAAAGAAAGTAAAAACATGAAAACCGAAATGTGTGTGGACATTCTACTGGGAAATTTTGTAGCACACAATTTTCTTAGCATTTTATTAGCACTCGGTTAGCATATTGGGATAATTGAATTCATCGTCACGACCCAGAAGAATTCAGAAACCAATTAAAGCAACGTGTACGACCGGCAGCGTAGGTCTCGAGCAATTAACAGTGGTATCCAGTGTATCCGCAGCATAAAACAGGGAACGTCACCCAGTTTCCGTGTGATTCCTCTCGAAACGAGACTCGGCTCGCGCGATATTAGACCCGGGGAAACAAACCCCCACGCGCCCGTTGAAAATAAATTTTTCGTGGCCGCAATTAAACCGGAAACCGTGGAGGCGAAGTTTCCGGGGGCCCGGGGATAGTTTAACCAGCGCACACAGTCGCGCTTTTACGGGAAACTTAAACGGGGAGGAACTTGAAACACGGCGAAATATATTTGTGGTTTAACTATCGGTCGACTCTGCGCCCTCTCTTTCTTTCTCCCTCTCTCTCTCTCTCTCTCTCTCTCTCTCTAACTTCCTGTTTAGATAATTGAACAGCACCCCGTCTTCGCTCGGGAAAAGAAGTAATTATTCGATCCCATTTGCTTCGTTCCCGCCGATCGGAGAAGCGTTTTTAGAACTCGAAGAGGGACTTTGCTCGCCGGAATTTACGAACGCGATCGAAATGCACCGGAAACGCCGGTTTAAGGGATTCAATTTTGCGAATGTATACCGTCCGGATTTAAAATTGCGTTTTCCAGCTTCCGGCACGTCGAGGCTGCCTCCTTTAACTTTATTGCCGGGATTTCGGCGGGAAGTTCTCCGTGGCGGGGACTGTATGATAAGGGAAACTTTTCTCGGCTCTGGTTATTGTATCCGGGAAATGTTGTTGGCTTTATGACGCGTCTTACGGGGCTGGACCACGGTTTGCATGTCCAGCGCGTTCGGGTAACTATTTATTTCGTAGTCTCGGCGAATGTTTGCTTAGCGATACGATTCAGTCGGTAAAATGGCAAAAAGAATCGGCAAATCGTACACTTTTCTGTGCTGTGTACTCTATTCTTTGAGTTTATAGCGATCTTATTGTTAGTCAGGAGAAGATTTTCTTAAGCAGTAAGAATGATTATCATATGGCACACTTCCACATTAATTCCATCATAAATTTACAGGTGAAACCGAAAGCTTGAATTTGAAATATATGTCACCAACTCGATATATGTCACCAACATGGGTCCCGCCAGTGTCCTGTATCGTACAGGAGACATAGTCGAGTTATATTTACTCGGTGTCCGAGGCCTCTCGAGGTTTGTTATTCCTCTCGAGGTATACCCCGCGGTGGTGGGGACAGTTCCGCGACATTTATCACCCAGGTCTTGGCGACATGTATAGAGAAATCACTGTAGCGAACCAGGAGTTTCGAAAAGTGAGACGTGCAATATGTGAACCTTTTCATCAGCAGCTGTTCCATCAACGGGCGCCAACTGATTGTCGAGACGTGGGATCTGTAGGGCACGGAGGACCGACCATGTTCGCAAGGGATAATAAATGAGTACGAGCGCGTTCGGTAATTTGGCACGGTATTCGGAGTCTTCGACCGGGGCAGCGTCTTTTGTTCGCGCCAACGGTGAATTGGCAGAACCGTCGACGTGTCGTTTAAACTGGGCGCCAGCCAGCGTCGCGACGCGACGCGTCGGCATCGACCGGCTCCCGTCGCTGTGTGCATTAGCGATAGAGAAATTTCGGGCTGGCAATAAAGCGCCGTTCGCGGGATAAATAGTCGTTGGCTAGCCAGCTGACTGGTTGGCCTGGTTCTTCCTACAAACCCGCCAATCGCTGCGTAGCTTTCGTGTCTCAAAGACGCCCCGGAGAACTCCCGAGCATCGTACATCGAACCGGCAATCGATAGTGGGGATTTTCGATAGTGGGCCTTTTTGATTTCCCCCCCCCCCCCCCCGTTCTTCCACTGTACGATTTGCCTACAGTCTTGAATCGATAATGTTCATTGGTAGTTTGGTCGGACAACACGAGGACTTATTTCACTAGCCGCCGTTACGGTAGAAAAATTCGCGGAACGATTGGTTGATTTGTTGGCTGCAGCGTGACATTTAAATCATGCTCGGATAGGTGTCGGTCAACCGATATTCCCGGGGATTTACGGTGTCCTATAAATCCGCGGAAGCTCCTGGATGAAGACCGTCTCGTGATTGTATACTGCCGAATATCCGGTGTCGTTATCCTGGATTCGCTTCCGTATTCCAGGCGACGTTGAGTATTTTCGCGTAGGGGATGAATGGGGTATACGTTGGGAAGTGGGGAAGGGAACAGAGAGGGGGTTGGGAAGGGACTGGAAAAGGGATTAAAAAATTCGGTAAGGGATTAGAGAAAGGTCTCGAGAAGGGTCTGGACAATGGGGAAAGGACTGGAGGAGGGATTAAAAAATTGGGAGGGACTAAGGGCCTAGGGAAGGGGTTTGGGGAGTGGCTGAAAAATGGGGAGGGCCCAACAGAAGGATTTAGGGAAAGGAAGGTTCCTGAGGGGGAAGAGGGAGTTGTGGATGTAACGGTAGGGGTTTAGGAAAATGATGGAGGGAGGGTGGAATCCCAAGGAAGGGAAGAGAACCCTTCTCTTGGTCTAGGGAAGGGAGGAATCCTAGGTAAAGTAGGATCCTAAGGAAGGGGGATCATAGGAAGGGCAGGGAGAGATAAAGGGGAACAGAAGGGCTCCTAACGAAAATCAGGTTCTTAGGGAATGGAGGGGAGGGGTCCAGGAAGGGGAAGGGCATCTAGGAAGAGGAGAATTCTAGAAAAGGGGTGTCTAGGGATGGGAGGGATCCTCGAGAAGGGAAAGAGCCCAGGGTAGGGGAGTGGCTGAAAAATGGGGAGGGCCCAACAGAAGGTTTTAGGGAAAGGAAGGTTCCTGAGGGGGAAGAGGGAGTTGTGGATGTAACGGTAGGGGTTTAGGAAAATGATGGAGGGAGGGTGGAATCCAAAGGAAGGGAAGAGAACCCTTCTCTTGGTCCAGGGAAGGGAGGAATCCTAGGTAAGGTAGGATCCTAAGGAAGGGGGATCATAGGAAGGGCAGGGAGAGATAAAGGGGAACAGAAGGGCTCCTAACGAAAATCAGGTTCTTAGGGAATCGTGGGGAGGGGTCCAGGAAGGGGAAGGGCATCTAGGAAGAGGGGAATTCTAGAAAAGGGTTGTCTAGGGATGGGAGGGATCCTCGAGAAAGGAAAGAGCCCAGGGTAGGGGAGAGGACCTACAAAAGGGTGAGATCCAAGGAGGGGATCCAGGAAAGAGTGGGAGAAGACCCAAGGAAAGGAGGGGAAGAATTCGTGGGAGGAGATTGATCCAGAGAAGGAGGACAACCTACGCCATCTCTTAAAATTCACTGCCCCCAATAACATAAATCAAACCGCACACAAAATTCCTGAACCTAACAATCAATCAGTCACCATGTACCAGAGCTTTTAGACGCAAGGCCGGACAAAGCGACCGCGTCCCTGGACCCACCAACAAATTCCCTGGCCGGTATACATAATCCGGTCAATTTGTTTAATGCACGCGTAAATCAGGCTGGCCGAGTCCTCCGGCGTAGTCTCGAGGACCTCGAGCAGAATTTATCGCGAGAGGACACGCCTGTCCTGCGGATATTTCGAAGGCCCGCGGACGGACGCACACACGCACACACGAATTGAAGCGAAAAACGACGAGGAGATTCGTCGAGCTCTTATCGCGAGCCACGTCCCGTTCCCCTATCGCGGCCACGGATCGTTCATTTAAAGGCTTCGATTAAATTTAATAAATGCCGCCATCGATACCCCAGAAACCAACAACCGCCTCTCCGATGAATATTAATGCTGCCATAACTGCGCGACGCTTGTCCGCCGCGGTCCCACGGGCGTTCCCGAAACGCGATTCCCGCGGTGTTTCGCCGAAATTGAATTTTCCCGTCGAACTTCGGTTTCGCGCACGTTTTCGGAACCGTTTAATTATCGGGCAAATTTAATTACCGATTTCTGGGACGATTGGGGGAAAGTTTTATCAGTTACTTGAAATGTTATATTTTTAACCCTGGATTCACGGGTTATTCACCCCTTAAAATGACCGGTTCTAATATTTTTAATTTACGGATATTGAAATTGCGAAGATGCGTCCATGAGGAATTATAAAAAGCAAATTTAAAAAATTGATTTCCTTGGGTATATATTATTAATAGTTTTTTCATCGAATTTTGATATATATATTCACGTTATTTTTATAAAGTAAGGTGAAATAGTCATTTTTAATGCTTCGTGAAACTAGCGTTAAAAGATAGTGGAATGATTCCTTTATTAATAACACTATGATTTTTAACAGTGCATGTACTGTGCGTGCCGCAGAAGAATTCTCGTGAGGGGAACGCGGAGCTGATTGGTCAGAGTGGAGGGGGCACGCCTCTAGCTGCTCTATTGGCTGAAGCGGTTGCACACACTATACAGCGTGTGACGTCAAAGCCAAAGCATTGGCCTACCGGAACGTCAACCTGGTGGGGATGGGCGGAGCGAGCGAGAGTGCCCCCTCTGCCCTCTGCCCTTTGCCCTTTGCCCTTGTGACTTCTAGCGAGGCACGGACAGTATCAAAGTATACATATTGTCATTTTTTATAAAAATTTAGAGAAAAATTTCCTCGCGTGTAAGGTGGTTGTTGGTATATCGCGTAAAATTCGTTAAGGAATTCCGAGGTAGTTTGAAGAAAATTGAAATAAATCAAGTCGAATTAATGGGTCTCCCCTGTCCCGGATTCGTGCACCGCGGGGGAGGGGAGTGAAAGATGGCCAATAATTCGTTGGGAACGGTCGAGTAACAGCGGGTTTTGAAGCGGTAACGGGAATTCGCGAACGATGGCCGGGGTCGCCGCGATAAATCGGCAGAGGAAACTGCTTACGCAGATACATCGCGGTTCGCGAAAGCTTTTAATCCGTCGCATATCAACGCGAGGTCGTGGGGAAAGCACCGGGAGAGAGCGTCAAGCAAGCCGCTGACTCGGATATCCGCGAGCATGCACCGAGCACGCGCTATACTCTCCGCAAAATGCACGGAAATAAAACCGCCCATCAACCGGAAAGGCGATCGAACACGGAAACGCTCTTCGTCGGGACAAATCGTGTGTTTTCTTTTTGTTTTTTTTTTGTCCGCAACGTTTTTCGAAACTGGAAACTGTCTAGCGTTTCGACGAGTGTCTCGTTCGGCAGGGAACAGCAATTACGGTGAAAATATTCGGCCGGAGACACCCCGCTTAATTAGTGACGATTTGCGCTGCAGACGTCCGCGAACGGACCGCGTGAAATTTCATTAAACGAAGGCGGCAGATATTTGAACAAAGGGCTCATTAATCAATTGTGGAACGTTGGACAACGACGGCCCGTTTGGGAACGGTTTCTAGATCTAGGGATCTATTGATCGGATCAGGTGGTGCGAACTGGGATCTCTGAGTCTTCTTTACGAGGGAGTTTGGTTTTTTATGGGATCAACACTAGGTTTAGGGAGCACTAAAAATTACTATTTTACATTACTTTATGAAAAGAAAATTATATCAAAATTTGTAGCCATTTTTTAAGTAATTTTTACCCAAAGAAATCAATTTGCGAAATAATTCCTTGTGGATACAGTGATTTCTCTATATATGTCGCCAAGGTCTGGACGATAAACGTCGCGGAATTATCCCCACTACCACGGTAGGGGTATAGCCCGTGGGGGCCAAGGAGCTCGAGAGGCCCCGGACGCCGAGGAGTGTAAACATAACTCGGGTATGTCTCCTGGACGATACATGACAAGGCAAGATCCGTGTTGGTGACATATATCGTGCATTCGCTGTATTCGTAAATTCAAAATATTAGAATCCGTCATTTAACGTTTAAAATCGTCATTTAAATTAGAAATGCTGTTTCTTATTTTTTTAATTGAAGTTGAACACTTCTTTGGCGGAATATCCGAAGACATGGCGGACTTTGTCGAATTCGAAATTTATGCGTTTGGATCCATTAGGTGCCCTCGTCTGTCCTGTCACAGTGGCTAGTTTGCTGATGGAGGGTCGACCCGAGAAACTAGAAAATACGAGGGGGCCGGTGACAGTCGAGGACATCCTCGAAGATGGAGCGGGTTGTCCGAGGATTTATCGAGCACTGGCTACGAGATAAGAGAGAAACGGATTAATTTTTGTGGGTCCATGTTTCTATCAGCTCGTAAATTACGCTGGTAACTAACGCTACTATCGAACTGCGAACACGTTCGTTGTTTAATCATTTTTAGTGAGCGTTCGTCTAACGTTTTACGGCTCACTGGTGCCTGTCGTTTATCATCAGTTATTCCTCTACCTTCCCGTCTAAAACTTTCACAATTTTTCAATTTTTCATCTGATAGAAACTTTTTGACAGATCCCATTTCTTGCAACTGATGCAGACAATTTTTATTTTGTCTAAAAATCCTCGGTCATAATATTCTGGACTGCCTTTAAGAATTGGCATCCCTTGAAAAATATTAAGACACCCTCTGTACAATATTTGTAATATTTATACAAAATTGAAGTTGAGAGTTACAGAATTATTCATATTGTAGTCAACTATCGTCAGGCAGTTCATTTTGAGAAATCCCATTTGCAATTTACTGTCAATTCTTTCATATATAGTATATTCCACATTGAAGGTCATTTGAAGGTCACTGTACAGCATATCGAGAAATTGGCCTTGAGATCAGTAAGGAGTCTTAAAACATTTATTCGAAGTATTGTTTACTGTAATTCACAGTCGATTGATTATCTGTGCCATTTATTTTTCTGGACGATCTGTGACTGAACAAAATGGCGGAGTCACGTGGTATCGAAACGATCGTTCGGCTGTTTTAGACGAGCACCGTGCCCAAAATGATTCATCCCCGATTTATTCTGCGCTTTCCGACTTCCCCTGCGCTGCTTTCTGGCACGTTCCCTCGGTTACGTCAGCAGCACTCTAATTAACGACCGAAATTCCGCTAAATGCCCGTTCGCCCGTCCCGTGGAACCATCAGCCGACTACAGACGTCACCTGCGCTTGTGCGCTTCTCTTGCACACACCCCCTTTTGCTCGTCTTCTTCTCCTCGATCCCGTGACTTCAGCCCGGGGGAGTTCCCGACATGGAGATCGAATTGAAATTTAAATGAATGACTCTTCGGGAGGATCGTCTGTGGCCTGGTTCGCCTGTTAAACTGGCTCTCTGCGACACTGTGCTACAATTTTGCCAGTCTTCTACCAAAATGATCTCGAAACTGCCATGAACCTTCATGCACCTTTCAATTTTTCGGGATTGTTCGAGAAAAAATATAAAATTTGAAACAGTAGAAGCGTCGAAAGAATTAAAAAATATCGCATTGTTTTCTATTCTAGAAAATTGTTTGTACAAGACGTAAATGTCTATGCAGCTCCTGTAGCTTTCACTCGATAGAAACAATTTTTATTTTACACGAACGTCCGCTGCGTCTGTACATTTTTATACATTTATAAAAATAACGATAATATCTATAAATATAGTATCGGATGAATTATTGCTCCATTTTTGAAGCATTGAAATCGATATTGAGGAAAATATTGAATTTATTTTGGACTCCTGCGTAGAGATATAAATTTGTCTGATTTATTACGTGCTTGCACCACTGAAATTTAATATGTAGATACTAAATTCTGCTCGAACCATTTAAAAATTCCACTTTTCTCGAAATGAATAGTCTGTTACGTATGTTCTTGACAGGCCCATCGCTATGATATTATTCTAACATGAAAACGTGTTAAAGAGTTCATGAAATGTAACTCTTTAATTTCGAATCAAGTATACCATAGTTATACTCCCCGGTCATTCTGGATCCAAAAATCCATAACCGAGCAACATCGGGGAGCCGCCAGCCTCTCGTGGCTCTTTGCCATAGTTAGTTAATTACAGCGTTCGGCGCGATCCCTGCAAACACCCCGTCGGCTTAATTTCGGAAAAAGAACCGAGCCACGAAGCAACCAACGCCCGGCTTTGTCGTTGACTGTCCGCGGATTTAATAAAGGCCGCGTTTCAACGGGCGCGTAATCCGCGTGGCCCGCGTTTTAATAAATTTTTCTCGTCCACACACCCCTTCCCCCCACCCTGTGCTTCCGGTAAATACGTACACTTGCCCGTTGCGTCCCGCGCCCGTAATCGGATTCCACCGATTAATTAGGTCTCGCCTGCGGCCTCCGCGTTCGTTAAGCGAATCGCCGAGCTTTTGTGCCCGTCGTAATTTTGTATTCCGTCGGCGCTACAAAGTATCGGGCTCTCCTTGCTGCGAATGCACGAGACAGAGGGAAAAAAGAGAATTGCAAACAGGACTGGGATTCGCCTGTGAACTGTGAATGATTGCGCAGTGCGCGCGCTCGGGATGTCCCATCCGCGAAATGCAAACTTTTATGCGTTTACTGGGGAAATGGATTTTTTTTTTAATTCGCTACTGGACTGCGAATTTTTTAATTAATGCCGGGAATAGGTTTGAACGTAATTAAAAATGTCAGAGGAATTTGAAAATAGAGCTACATTCTTTTCCAATTGTTAATAGAAATATAGAGATTTTTAGTTTTCTTAAACTAATCCGAAAAGTATGAGAAAATACGCATTGATAATAATAATAAAACGCAACTACCGTGATGGTATAGACGTGGACGTCTGAAAAATTGAGGATTCCAGAATTTTTTAAAAATCAATTTTCCAGCGAAAAATTCGGAAAAAATTCGCAGTCGCATGTGGCACTGGGTGGAACGTTGGTGAATTTTTTCGTAATTTTTGGTTGAACAGAACAGGAGAAGTAGAGCGTAAACTACCCTTATGGACTACCCTTATCCTATCTCCACCGATACAGAGATGCAGAATACAGCGGTCTCACGACGTATAATTTTTGAGCACCCTCTACAAGCGAATCTAATGGTTCGAGAATGGATTAGGCTTTTTCTCCGCCGCTAAAACGTCTCTGTAATGCGCCGTGACTTTTCGTATCAAGAGGAATTTTCTCTTCTTAGTTCACTCACGTTGGTTGAAAAATTACTGCGAAGGCGACGGAGGACGCGGCTAAAGTCGAGTAGTCGGCGCAACCCTTAGCAAGATTTATGGTCGTCGACCCCCGAGCCTCGGGTCTCACGGTAAATGTGTAACCGAGTTATTTTCGCGATTCGGAGATTAGGCCACCGGTTTCAGCCGGATCGTCGGTTCATCGTGTGATTGTGCAACCTTTAATAAGACAGCACCGAGTGTGTCAATTTCATCAAATTGTGCTTTCAGAGATGAAAAGAAAAATTAGAAACCCACAGAAAACAGTGATCGGAGAAATACCTGTAATAGTGATTAGCATTTCATCTCGATGATAACGTTCCCATTTCTGTTCTCTATCAAAGAATAAAAAATAAAAATTCTCCGGCGAGTTGAAACGATCGAAGCGTGAATCCACAAAAGGAATATTCCTCGCCTAATCGAGCCCCTCCAGCACGCTCTCCGATTTTTCCCCGGTCAGATTTCTTCGGGGTTCGACAGCCGGAAATTCTTGCGGCAATTCCGCAGCCGTCGAGGTTTCCGCGGATAAAACACGCCGCAGGGACGGATATTGCTTTAGTTACCATACGATTCGGGAGCCACTTCGACGCCGGGGTCTGAGCTGACGAGCTACCCTCGCGACTTCATTTATTTACAGAGCAAAAATGGAACCTGGAACACTCTGGGAACCTTCTATCCATCGAACGCTATCGTACGGACCGTTCATTTTGAAATTGACGAGTCCATTTTATGTTTTAACACTAAACCTAGCAAGCATTAACAGTATCTGGTAAATATCGCCTTATGAAAATGGCCACCCTAAATTTATTAACCCTTAGCACTCGAATGGCGACTGTAGACATGACTAAAAATTACTGTATCATTATTCAAAATATTTTTTACATTACCGACTCTGTATATAATAAATTATTAAACATTTCAGTATTGTACGAATAAACTGTACCATTTTCGTTTCCTTTTGAAATAGCTTCAAAGGGTTAATATTGTCCGTATTTTTCAATATAACAAACGATTGGACGAGGAAATTTATTCCACTATATTCCATAAATGAATTTTCATAGTTTCAATAATTTTAAAATATAAAACCGGTCGTTTCGACTACGGTAGGTTTAGATTATTACACATGGCCATTTCGTGGGAAAGTTCCGTGCGCGGGTAAATTACAAAAGGGACCACCACAAACTGAAGGGGGACAAAAATCGGGGAGGTTTCGACTCTTCCCCGGCCGCGAGGCGCGACGTTTATGGTTTTTCGCATATGGCCCGGGACCCGAGGACCAGCCGAGGTCATTAGGAAAATCGCGATAAGGCGTAGGGTGGGGGAAAAAGGATCGACGCGTCGCATTACCGGAAATCGAAGGGTCACTGTCGCGTCGACTCCCGTCCCGGAAGGATCAATTAGTAGTGTAGTGATAAATTGTGTCAGTGCCGGATCAAAGTGACTACACCGAGACACACCATGGTGCTTACGAATCACCCTAAAATCGTCCTGGGCGCAAGCGGAAACGGTAAGTCATCCCACTTGATCCTTTTTGATCGATTTCGCGAAGTGGATCGATAATTTTCCACGCGAGAACGACACTTCTCTCGTTTCGAAGCAAATCACATTTTTAAAATCGAAGCAAACTGCTTGAATTTTTTGGAGATGCTAGAACGACTAATTTAATAAATAATTTATAAACAATTTCTTTCTTTTTACTGGTCGTAATTGCGGTGAAGAAAGTAGAGGTGTCACGATTTTTAAATTGCCACTCTTCTAAAAATTTCTCGTGAAGTGCGCGAAAATGGGGACTGAAGTCTCGTCAGGAATGACTACAAAATGGCGACAGCAATCTCGTGAACAAGAACCACGAGAAAATGAAATTTTCGCCGTAGTACTAGAAACTTGAAATTCGTTGACGGATTAAATCGATTAGTGCTTGCTGGTTCGTTCAGAAAGAAAGTTGCATTTGTTTATTGGAACTGTTAAAAATCGGAGGAATTTCGCGAGCGGTGCGAGGAAACATCCCCGATATGTGTCAGTCGCTTCTATCAGTCAGCAGGCGGGTTCTCTGTCATCTGTGGCCGGCATCGATGGGCATTATTAACGGTTCGACAAATTAAAAGGAACGCCTGGAGTCGATGGGCATCGTTATCGAAGTCGTTAGCGTGGCACAAAGCGGGCAGACTCGATTTCCTCTTTCGTCGGCGTGTCATCGCGTACGAGCCAACCACGGACCTTCTCCCCTGGCTTCGTTCTCCGTCGTTTCGACGTCGTCGACGTCGACGACGGCGACGTTCAATCGTCCTTCCTACCCGCGAAAATAACGCGACCCAATTCTTGCGAGTTTCCACGGGATCGGGCTTGATTGATTCGCGACGTTTTGTGACGCCGTGCGACGCAGCTCTCGAGAAAACGTGTGAAACGCTTCGTGGTGTGCGATCGTGACGTATTGAAAAGGCTTCGTTTCATTTCTGTATATTTGTCGTTGAAATCGATGTAACGCAACACGGCGGAAATGTTGGCAGCATAAGAAAATAGTGTTGTGTCAGTGGACTGCGAATTTGATGAATTTCCGGTGGAAATCGGTTTGAAAATACCTTGGGGAAAATGTCGCAAGTACTTGGAAATAGTGGCGAATTTTTTCCACTAGTTAAATAGAATATTTTTTTATTATTATTATTAAACCCAACACAGGAAAAATGTCAGGAGAATAGGAAAATATTTTTTTGCAGTTACAGCAAGCTAGAAAAGTATTTGAACATAACACAGGAAAAATATTGCCAGAAATTAGGAGTTATACAATTTTCCCTTATTTTCTCTAGTTTGTTTATTCAATTCCATAATGTAGTTCAGGGACACAGATTCGATCTTTCAGTAGAATTTTCGCTGTATTGCATTCAATTCTGTAGGGGTAACACTGTCCCAGTGATCAGCCATCTTGAGCGTTGTTATTAGTTATACACTATTCTCTAAATTAGCCCGAGAAACATTAACAAAAGACAGAACCTTCGAAAAGGGAAATAAAAGGAGACTTCGCAATACTCGCGCTTGAATATCGTCCCTTTCACTATTAATTCTGATGTTTTTAACAGAAACGACGGGATAAATGAGCAATAATGATAATAGAAAGGTAGAGGAGAAAGGGTTGCTAGGGAGAAGCAGTATTTCACCGAGTTCTGTTTCCGGTTCTCCAGGGCACGGGGCGAAACTTCCGCTCGAGTAGCAAGGGATGAAAAAAGCAAGCAGGCTCGGCTCGCAGTCGTTCGGGGGTGGGTTTTTCGCGAAGTTCATCCGCGAATTCCCGGCGGCGAGCATCCCTCTCCACGAGCGGAAAAGTTTCGCCGGAAAGTATCCCGAAGATAGGTCTTCGGAGCGTCCTCCATCACGAATGGCCGGTTGCCTTATCGCTCTAGGGCTAAATCAATTGCGTTGGTTTTTTTTCTGGCCGTTGTTGTTCCGGGCGCTTGATGCCACTCGACTATAGACGATCTTCATCGATCTCTGGAGTCGTTCAATTATCACCTGTAACGTGTCCGATCTTCCACGCAATTTCACTTTCGTACATGCTCGGGGTCCTGCTGTGACATGTATCGTGTAGGGCTACTATTGTTACTTTACACTCGAGGCAAGCTTCTTGGCCAGAGGGGTATAGCCCCAGTGGAAGGGATAAGCGAGAACTGACTAAGATCGTGTAGCTCCGTTCAGGTTAGATCAGGCCTGGGCAACCGGTGGCTCGCGAGCCACGTACGAGTTCTCTTCCCGCTCCTGAAACCCCCCACCATGATTTTATGCAATGTGAGAGAAGGAGTGGGGGACTGGGGATGTATATAAGAGATTGTGCCCAGGTGAGATAAAAATGCCCCGTGGTGGGGGAACCTACAGACAGGTTGTGGGGGTCGTGAGCGACGGAGGGGAAGAAGTTGGCCAGGCCTAACTTACAAGCCTACTTTACAAGGGATTAATACTTTGCTATACCTATTTCATAATTCATATTGTTCACGATATTTTAAAGATTTTTGTGTGTAGAAATTTTTCTCTCCTCTAGTTTCCTTTATTATTAAATTAAAAGAAAAATAGTGTAGAAGTAGAGGAATAGAAGCATCATTCATTAAAAATTTGTTAAAAATATAGTTCCCAGGTATGTAATTCGAGTGACGTTTTCGATTGATCCTATTTCATCCTGATTCTATTAGACACGGTTTTTGGTATCGCGATTGGATTTCGCGATCGATCGACTTTTTAGTGGGGTTCTTTCTCGCAGCCGTTCGACTGGCAGCTCGCCAGAATTTGTTCACGGGTGGTTAAGAGAAGCGTGTGTTTTTACTCCGGGTTTGTTTTTGCTCAATGAATCCTATCACCGGCACCGTTATGCATGGCGACGCCTTTAATCGAACGAGCTAACGAACCCGTTGATTGATTTCAGAACAAGATGGAGGAGCACAGATCGCGGAAGATTCAGAAGCTCGTCGAGGGTTTGCTGCCGAAGACCATGGATCCGAAGGATAGGGCCTCGGAGACCGATTTGCTGTTGCAATTCTGCTTGTCCCTCAGCAAGGTACGCCTACCTCATCAAGATTGTCCAGAATCTTAAATTTTCAATTGACGACCCTACAAGCAGTGCATAGCAATTTTAATTGAACTGGGAGAAGGCAGTTTCATTATTTCGTCAATGGACAGTGCCTGTTCAATTTAAATTTTGTTTGTGAACTTAAAAAAATTGGAATGGAGTGTCCAATAATATTCTAAAAAATTTCCAAAAAGTTTCCAGAAAGTAATTCACTAATTTTCTACAGATCTTTTCTGATAGCGTTAGATAATGTAGTGGGTGACCTTCAGTAAATTTTTCTCCGGTAACTGTAAAATAATTTAAGAAAAATATTTTTGTAAATCCCAGTTACACGGAAACCGGCAACAAATACCTAAAAACGACGTGTCCGTCGACCCAGCACCCCCTGAATTTATTTTTTCAAATCCACCCCATCTGGTATCTCTATCCCCGTTGTCAAGGGTTGACTGACACAGTCATCCCTCTCGCGTTACACAGCCATTCAATAACGTTTCCGGCTTCCTTGTGACAGATCTACCCGAAGCACAAGGACCTTTACAACTGGGTGGACGTCGATCAGAGGGTGTACGTCCCTTTCAACATGTCCTATCTCCAGGAGAGCTTCGGTTATGTGAGTAGACGTTAATGCGAGCCACGATTATCGTCCTTGGGGGAGGGCGACCAGAGCGTCGAACGTGTTACCGTATCGATCCTTCTTCAAGACCCTCAACAACCCTTATTCTACGCTAAACACATTCTACAGAAAGATCAGTTATAGTTCACACTTTTGCTACCGTGTCAATAGTTAAATTAGCTACTCCCTTAATAGTTAAACTGGTTACTTCCTCGATAGGGAAATTTATTATTTCCTGAATTCGTAAATTTAGCACTTTCTCAATATTTAAATTTGCCACTCCCTCAATATTTAAATTTGCTACTCCCTCAATATTCAAATTTGCTACTCCCTCAATATTTAAATTTGCTACTCCCTCAATATTTAAATTTGCTACTCCCTCAATATTCAAATTTGCTACTCCGTCAATATTTAAATTTGCTACTCCCTCAATATTTAAATTTGCTACACTCTCAATATTTAAATTTTCTACTCCGTCAATATTTAAATTTGCTACTCCCTTAATATTTAAATTTGCTACACTCTCAATATTTAAATTTGCTACTCCCTCAATATTTAAATTTGCTACACTCTTAATATTTAAATTTTCTGCTCCCTCAATATTTAAATTTGCTACTCCCTCAATATTTAAATTTGCTACTCCCTCAATATTTAAATTTGCTACTCCCTCAATATTTAAATTTGCTATTCCCTCAATATTCAAATTTGCTACTCCCTCAATATTCAAATTTGCTACTCCCTCAATATTCAAATTTGCTACTCCCTCAATATTCAAATTTGCTACTCCCTCAATATTTAAATTTGCTACTCCCTCAAAAATTCCAAGAAAAAAAATCGAAAATTAGAAAAATTGCAATCTTTTGCTCCGCTTGCGTTAGTGTGAGTCCCACCGATACTCGACTGTGTTCACCGGTTGACTGGTTCCCAGGGAGATCCCCCGGTGGGGATAAAATGTTGACAGTTACGGTGGAGACGTTTCCGTCAATTACGGGGAGAATACTGTAGTCGTCAACATAAATTACTTTTATTTTCTGTAAATTTCGAGGCTATGAAAGTGTTAATCTTTTTGTGACAATTTTGATCAGTTCTTTTGCGGTACGGTTCTCGAAGCTGGAGTCTCTCGTAGACCCGGAAGAGACTTAGTTTGTCAGTCGAACGAACGACGATGAAAATGATTTGTTTGGTTCCTGGGTTAGATAAGGTGGGGGACGCTGCTGAACGCCACTCTAGGCGCTGCCACTGCCGATCTCTACAATCACAGCCGCAACCGTGATCGATCCGCTTATGGCTACGAGGACCAGCTGGTCTACGTCTACGTAACAGCACCCCGTTACTTCCGCAGCCTTGGCAAACTGCTGAATCGCTTCTCGAGAAGGTAAGTGGGACTTTACGCCAACGGGTAAATTGCCTCTGACGGAGTCCATCAGAGTACCTGTGACGATCCTAGCCCCCACTCCGAATGCTTTCCTGGTCCTAGGGTCCTGGTCAAAGTCCTTGCCCCCTTTGAGAAACGCGAGCACCTTCACCGATGGGTTTCCAAACGAGACAAGCAGAGACACGGGTATCGCTTGAAAGCCTCGGATCGATTACCTCGACGACAGTTATGACACTATTAACACTCTCGGCTACCTCGGAACATCACCACTTCTCTGGCTCTCTGCGTCCTTGAGGGCTCTTCTTCTCGCCGCGAGGAATGATAGCCTCCGAAGAGAGCACGCTGCTACCTCAATTGATTCCACACCTTTGCCTCTGCGTTTGGTAGCTTGTCATTTTATTGCAAACAAAACTGTGACAAGATTTTCTCTTTTGTCTTTTGATGGGTGAACCACGATGAGGAGAAACATGTGCTTCTTCAGATCGTAACTTTACCACATTTTCTTTGAGCTATATATTCAGACTAATATTTAATATTTTCATTGAATATTTTAGTTTGATATTTTTACTTAGACAGAAGTGCTACTAACATTTTATTTATGTCTAATGTCAGCATGATAATTTCGTTTCATACTTTCGGAAGATCAACTACACAACATTCACAATCTTTAGTCTCAAATATACAATTCCATTGATTACAGAAAAGGAAGGAAAATTGAAGATCGTGATTGTCTCGCGTATATAATTCTAATAATTGTAGAAACTGACGAAAAATAATAACTAGGAAATAACAGGAAAAGCGTCGATAAATCCATAAAAATCGAAAATCTACTAAAAAACCAACGCCGAAAGTAACAGCAGAAAAATCGACAGTTTAATAACTAAGCATGACGATCGAAATAGTGCGAGGCACGTCGACCGGGTGGCGTTTATTTGTCCGGAACGTGGACTCCGCGTTCCGTAAATCGCGTTCTCGAGGTAACGGGGCAGGTTAGGCGAGTGAAACTTTATTGTTGCAAGGTCCGAGGGTACAATAGTAATATCACCGGGACAAGGTGGAGTAAAATATTCCCCCGAAACGGTCGAGAGAGCGGAATAGGGGTAGTTTTTGGCGGTGGGGTTTCCAACGACCCCTTGTTGCGGGTCGCCGTGGCATAAATTTCCGAAAGGCCTTCCATCTTTGCGGTTCTCGATAAGAACGAATGCGAGTCGTAGAACGCCGGCCGACAAGCCAGAAAATAATTCACGAACCCGGGTTATCCGCGTATCTCCGGACGGATTTCGATTCTTCTTGGTTCTTCCGCGACATTAAGCCCGATATCCACGGGATATTAAAGCCCCCCCCCCCCTTGTCGAGCGTTAATCGAATACCATCGGTCGGCTTTAACAGCTGACTACGCTAAACGAACGCGAACCCCACTATACAGTGTGTCTAATTTCCGAGAAACTCGCCCGGATACATTTTCCAAGCGTGAGAACACAGGAAATATTTCACATGCAATTTTAATTGGTAGCAATTGGTATCTCCTAGGATTGAAACTTGGATTTTCGGAATTTCCTCGCCAGAATCTACGGGATAACGTTTCAAAAAGTTAAAAATTTCTGGTTTCCCGAAGCGAAGTTTAACCCGTTTTTCTTTATGGAACCGTGTTTTCCGTTTTCCCTAACGCTCGAAGCTTCTACCGTCAAGGATTTCCAGAGATGCCTGACGCGAATCGATCATGTTTCCCGATCCCAGTGAAACGAACCGCGAATTCCCCAGGATCCATTTTTAATATCAACGGGAAGAGTTATGCTCGCGATTCTCGCGACTAAATCCTCCTCGCTAATACGATCATCATAATTTCCCGTTATTGCGCGGTCATCGTTAAACGGGACACGGTAGAACACGCATAAGGGAACAGTATTTTTCCTTCGTGCTTCCCGAATGTGGATCAACATTTCTTTTTCGAAGACGGTTCATAAGTCAAATGTTTTTTTATTCATTTTTCAAAGTGGAAAAATGTGAACTTTGTTACTTGATCAAATTATTGACGATGCCTTCCTATTAGACAAGATTTTTGTTATTATCGTTAAGCTTTGTTTTTAGAAATATATACAGGGTGTCCCACAAAATGTGTACACTGTTCAACTGGTGTAATAACTTGGAAGTAATGAAGTAATCATTCATGCTGTGTATACATGTTTATGGGACACCCTGTATATATATATAATTATAATTAGACTTACGGTCTCTGTTCACCAATCGGGATTAGATCATTCCAAACATTTTGCAATTTTGAACGAAGGAAAGACATCAATAAATTTTTTTTTTTTGGGGAAATATCAGTCGAAAATGCTCACATTTCATCTCGGAACGATTTCAACAAATTAGAAGCATCAATTAACAGGCCGTCTAACAATATCCATTAATTTCCTTTCTGTTCGCCGAGTTTCATGTTCCATCTATTTATGACGACCATAAACGCATAAACTCGGCAATCAGCTTGTTATCGCGAAGCTTAATTATAACTTTGAAACCTCGTAAACAACTTTGCGCGCGCGTGCGTGCGAATCACCGGTACTCTATTATCCGACGTTTTGTTTAACTTTCTGTTTATTTAACCTCCTCCGTGCGCGTTACACATCGTCCTCGAGAGAGAGTGTGCAGCATCAAAACTATTTTTCGCAACGAGGCGCCGCCATTAAACAGAATTATCATTACTGTCATTGTTGCAACAGCCGGGCAGCCGTTTACCGGTCCCGAACGACCGTCCCAGTATTAAAACTAACGACCGCTATAGTAACCGTCGTTGTATCGACAATTTTTACGACCGACACTATTCTCCGGGATACAACCCTAACATACCCGTGGCTCGAATACTTTTTCAACGCTCGAGATTCATGCATGGTTCCACGTTCATAACTGCTTTTATTGGGAGACGTTATGCGCCGGGAGATTAGAGCTGTGTCGCTTGAAAACGGGAATAATAGGTTATTGTTATAGTTGTAAACTTTATGCTTTTAGAGACGTATAATGGAAACAAATGCTAAGATCCGCACGAGCGAGCCCCGATTATGTTGAGATTGTTGTTTTTGAGAATTATTAGACTTTTAAAGAACTTAGAAATAATTATATTTTTAG
>CM052121.1:4575528-4603204 GCA_028454245.1 Halictus quadricinctus | reverse complement strand
TTCTTAATCGATTTTCTCGATTACTGTGCCAGATACTCGAACGATTCAAAATGGAAATAATAACTGCACATCAATAGTATTTCCTGTATTTTTCTCAAAATTTTCGTCCACTTCTCATGTTTGGAAAAAATTATTTTCTGGACTGCAGAATGCCGGAGCGAAACATGGGGGTGAAATGTGAATCCATGAGATTATTAATCGATTTTCTCGATTACTGTGCGAGATACTCGAACGATTCAAAATGGAAATAATAACTGCACATCAATAGTATTTCCTGTATTTTTCTCAAAATTTTCGTCCACTTCTCATGTTTGGAAAAAATTATTTTCTGGACTGCAGAATGCCGGAGCGAAACATGGGGGTGAAATGTGAATCCATGAGCTTCTTAATCGATTTTCTCGATTACTGTGCCAGATACTCGAACGATTCAAAATGGAAATAATAACTGCACATCAATAGTATTTCCTGTATTTTTCTCAAAATTTTCGTCCACTTCTCATGTTTGGAAAAAAATTATTTTCTGGACTGCAGAATGCCGGAGCGAAACATGGGGGTGAAATGAGTCCGTTGGCTTCTTAATCGATTTTCTCGATTACTGTGCGAGATGCTCGAACGATTCAAAATAGAAATAATAGCTGCATGTCAATAGTATTTCCTGTATTTTTTTCAAAATTTTCGTCCATGTCTTACGTTCTAAAAAAATTATTTTCTGGACTGCTGGAATGCTGCACCATGGTGAAAAGAGTTCATTGATATTTCCAACCATTTTTCTCGATTACTGTCACAGATATTTAAGTCATCCAAAAAGCACGTGTTAGGTACAAGTTAGCTGTACTTTATTTCTAATCGGCTCAACAAAGAGATAACCCCAGCAGATTGAAGCAGAACGCTGCAACAAAGTCTCTCATTGCGTCGTCGACGGAGTAAGGCGCAAGTCGATGGGAACACGTACTCATTGTATCGCGTAACGAGATAATTGCGCTGCTCGAGAAGTTCGAGTCTTCCCGGTATAGTTTCCCTTTAACTACCCTCGAGGAAGATTGTCCGTAGTTCCGGTGCCGGCCTAAGTATAACCCGGCCGTCCGGATGCTTAACGACGTTAACTGCCGCCGCGTTTCCAACGATACTTTCCCACTTTCCACTTTGTTCTTTGCCGCTCTTCCGTTTGCGAGCTCGTCGGGCCTCGCCGCCCACCAAACTCGAACGAAACTTCGCGATGGAAATGCGAGTTGGCCCTTAACCCTTCCAGAACGACGTCCTGTTCCCGATTTCTCTCCAGATTATTTCTATTGCAGACGACACTACAATATTCTACCACAATAGTATTATTATAGGAGCAATGATAGGTATCACACTCCCGGTTTTATGCGTTCAAGATAAAAATGAGTGGATCAAATACAAAACAGTGACGGAGGACATTTAAGGGCGTTTAAAAGCATTTTGAGGACATTTAAAAATACTGTCATATTTCCAATCCCTTAAAATTATTAAGAAGAGAAATAAATAGCTCCTGCGTCTTGCGATTAGTTCAGAAAATTTTTATTTCCCACGGAAATCCGTAATTCAAGGAGGAATAAAAATGACGACTAGGGTCCTATTGTCCTGAGAATAAAGTTAATTTTTGTTCGATTAATTTTGAAATTGTGTTGCAGTCACAGACAACATTCCTGAGGACCGAAACGCCCGAGACTCGATTAAAAACTACCACGGATCGCAAGCAACCTAACAGGAGATCATGCTAGAAATTCTGGAGAGCCGCCAGAGTCTCTTATCGCGTTGGCGTTCAGGATCGCATAAAACCTGATCCACTTCGACCCCCGCGATCCGACAAAGAAAACTTCCGATTGAAGTGCGCCGCTCGAAACTTCGACAGCCAAGCGCAGCGAAACACAAAAATCAGGTCCGCGGGAGGAGTTGGCGGTTTTTCAATTTTCCAGGACCGGACGCGACGGAAGGACGTTGTCAAAGTTTGTTAGAAAAACAAGCAATGAAAAATGCTGCACACGCCTCCTGGTCTTTTGAGACGGACGCGACAGTGTTGCACGTTTCGTTGCACGGAGGAATGCAACGACACGCGGACACGGTTGCATTCCTGCGTGCTCGCCGCGGACCTTCGAGCGCCCTTCGTTCCCTTAAATTTTCCAGCGGGCCGGGAACGAGCGAGGCTCCGGAAGATACGCTCGTACGAATAGCGACAGTGATATTTTTAATTAAAAACAGGTGGACCTGTCCGCCGCGAGTAAATTGAACCTCTGCCGCGCGCCCGGGAAAATATTTCCCCGGGATTATGCATCTGTGCTCTTCCTTCGCTTCCGGTCCCGAAGACATTAAACCTCCCCGCTGCTTGTACACAATATTCCGCTTCCTATTTTTAAACGAACAACTAGCTAATCCGCCGAAAACACCTTGCCATACCTTGTGCTCGGAAAATGCTACTTAAAAGAAATTTTTAAATTAATCAAGAAATATAATCGGCGGATCTTTATGCAAAATGTTTGCATTGATTGCAAGACGCAGGAGCCAAATAGAAAATTTCTTCTTTCAGTTGACCGATTAAATCAAAACTGATGGCCTTTTTCATCATAAATATATAAAATCTGCAGTCTATATAATTTTCTTTTTTTTTAAGTAAACAACAAGGTAATCCGGTCAGGATATTATTTTTGCAAGGTTGACATGTTGTAAAACATCATACGGGAATTTTTTAAGAATTAGAGGCAGTTTTATTTAAAAACCGCATAAAGCAATTTTGAAATGAACTGAGAAAGATATCGCTTTTTAACTGAACAATAATCTGTCGAGGATATGATTTTTGCAAGGCTGAAATACTAAACCTACCAAGCAGAAAACACATAAAAGTGAAATGTCGTCTTATAGAATGGAGAAGATTGCAGTTACATAAACTTTGTACGATGTTCATTGTAATATGTGCTCGGATAAAGAGAACTCAGTCGACTCAGCAATTTCCTGTGGAAAATCTTTTTATATTTTCAATAATTGTGAAACAGAAAATCGGTCATTTCGATCGTGGTGGGTTCGACAGTGCTGAGTTGCTCGTGTTTGTTATAAACGCGTAAAATTTGCAGTCTAATGATGGAAGGAAGAAAGAAATCACAGTTACAGATCCGATGAAAATCCACGGTTTCGCGTCCGCAGCTGCAAGTTAATCATCCCCAGCTAATGAAAGCCGCGTAGAAGCGCGGGAAATTCGAAACATCGACCCTGTCGCGAAAGAGCATTATGATTTCCGATGAAAGCCGAGAGCGAACAAAGACCTGGGACAAAGCAAAGGGACACGGGGCCGTGCTGTGTGTGTTCCTTGTGTTTCCCGTGTGCAAAGGCTGTCGAGGGATCGAGGTCTGCTCGCGCAAACGAGGAAACAATGGGTCTCGGGCTGTGCTACAGCCGCCGCCGGACGACTTCCGGTGTCCCTCGTAAACGGATTCATAATGGCGGCAGTATTTTTCTTCCTGTCGCCTTTCCATCGGTCTTCGAACGGCTGCGCAGTGTTCCTACCGATTCTCTTTTACTTTCAACTTCAACATCTCTTCAACATCTCTTCGGTAAAACTCGAAAGGAGTCACTGGGCTGACAAGTACGAAAATGTCTGATGAAATAAAAATTGGAAAAGATTGTTGGAGAAATTCTACAACGAAAACAGGACCAGTAAAAATAGAGGTTGTTGGACCGATTGGCTGAAGCATAACGCAACTACTATGGTCTACGGAAAGATTGTAGACCCCTCGCGAAAGCAGAGTTAAAAAGCTAAAAATGGGTTGCTAGGGAGCTTGGCTGGAACACACAAGAGTGCGTAGGGCTTGCGAAAACAATTCTAGGGCTCAGGAAAATAGGATCAACAAGCATAATAAAGAGCTGTTGGTGCGGTTGCCTGGGATACAAGACTTGACCGACGTTTGATAAAAGAATATAGGGCTCGCGGGAAGAACGTGAACGAAAATAGAACCGAGTTATTAGAGTGGCTGGCTTGAACATTGAAGTGTCTAGGGTCTATAGAAAAAATTATAGTACAGAGGAAAATAGAATTAACAAGAGGCATAAAGCGTTGTTAGGGTTGGTGACTCGAGTATGAAACGGTGAAGGCGACTTGGGTCCAGGAAACAATTTTCTAGACTAGAAAATTAAAACAGCTCTGTTAGGCTAGCTCTTATGATGGTCCCTAGTTCCTAGTTCCTAGTCCTAGTTTCTCACAGCTCTGAATAAAATATTACTGAGCTAAACAAAATTAACATTCTCTAAATACAATTGTGCAATTCTCGTTGCTTTAGCAATAGAACTGATACTCGTCTTATGATGGTTGGGGGGAAGAAAGAAAATAAACAAATTAATTGTTACTCTGCCCAGCAGAGATACAACAGTCCCAAAATTCCCATCATGGTTCCTAGTTCCTAGCTCTTATGGTGGTTCCAAGTTCCGAGTCCCGTCTAACTCCTCAGGGCACAGTTCTCATTACAATATTACTGGCAATTAGTTAAAACGAGCTTCTTTGAAGACAATCGTGTCATACTAGCAGCTCTGGCAGCTATATTATATAGCTGGTCACTCATTATGTCAGTCAGAGGGGGGCCGAGATACGTTATGGTCCCGAAGATTGAAAGGGTTTTCCGATGCCACGAACGAGAACAAGAACAAGAACAATACCGTCCAGGTGACGGGCAGGTGATGCATGAAATTAACACCGAATTGCGTGAAAGCAACTGGCCCAGGTGACGGCATTCCTTTTTCACAGTATAAAGAGCATTGTGAACCCTAAATCAACACGCAGGAACGCTTATTATCATTATTAATTTATTAGTTCTGTTGTGAAGTCCTTTTTTGGCGAGGACCAAGAATCAACAAGCAGGAACACCTATTATTATTAATTTATGAGTTGTGAAGTCCCTTCTTTGGCCACAACACGAGAACCAAGAATCAGCACACAGGAGCACGTATTATTATCATGATTAGACTGTAGATTTTCATGCAAAATAAAAATATTTTCCCCAATTACGACGACTAGGAGTTAAATAAAATTATAAAAATGTTTCCATCAGAAATTTTTGAATGAACAGTTGTGTTCATTACTCGGTAGTTCTAGTGTTAATAACGAGACGGTGCGTTTAGAATTTTCGGACGATTCCACTGGTTGAAATTTTCGTCGTAAACGCGTAAAATCCGCCGTCTAATCTTCGTTAATTTATGAGAACCGTTGTGAAGTCCCGTTTTCGGGGAATCAAGAAACCCATTAGTAGATCCGCGGTCGGAAAGCCCGAGGAACACCGGAACTTCCGGTCCTAACAGCGAATTTCGAGGCCGAGGAAGTTCGAGATTCGCAAGAGCCATCCCTTCGGTGAGAAAGGACAAGTTTCGCAATTTCGACGACCTTGCGAGTATGATGTTGACGCGAATCTCTCCCCTCCACACCCCTTTGTCACTCCCTCTCTTTTCTTCCAGGTTCTCCTTCTGGACTTAAACTCCGAGTCGCCCGACAATCGTCCACGCGGAAGAGGCGGCAGAACCTTCGCCGGAACTTTCCGCCGGAAGTTCGCATAATTTCCTGAATGGCCACTCTCGTTCGTCTCCTTAATTTCCATAACTGGTTTACCGGCCGTTCGGGGAGCAAATCTTGGGGACTCGCGCGCAAAAGTTTGAGCGGAAGCGTGGGCAGAGATTTCGCGAAAATTATTTTCTTTTCACGTGATTGTTGAGAGGATTCGGTCCCGTGGTCTTCAATTCATTTCTTCTCATATCACAGTAACTGTCGCGGAGGTCTCTACCGTAACTGTCCACATTTTATCCCCACCACAGAGACGCCCCCTTGAAACCAGTCAAGCGGTAAACCGGTTTGACTCGCACTAATGCGAACGAAGCAAAAGATTGCAACTTTTCTAATTTTTAATTTTTTTTTAAATCACTTTTACCATCGTTTTCCTCTCGTTTGCCTAATTGAAACGACACCAAACACGATATAACTACGACTGTAATTACTCGTGGGATAAGCTCGACCAAAGCTTTTTTTTTTTATGCAATTTAGCATAGTAGACGAATAAAAAGAATTTGAGAACGTCGTTATTTTCAATTTATCATGGTCATTGCAGAAGGAAACGCGGTCGCAATTTTTATTTTGCATACAAATTCTCGCAGCCTGATAATGATTAATCAAAAGTCAATGAAGAAGGATTCTTTGGTACTCACCTAATGGCGTTGAAGATCTCGTGGAACCCAGTTCCCTGATGACTGCTGACATCGCACGTTGGCAGCGGGTGTAACAGAGGCAAACGATGACACAGCACGCTGTCGCTGTTCCTCTTGCTACTGCCATTGCTATCCCTGTCTCTGTCGTTCTGTGGCAGCGGTCCGTTTCCGGTAGCGGGTGCAGGACCAAGGCCAAGACCCAGAGGAAGCCGTGGTAGGGTCGCTGGCCTGGTTAGGCTACCGTACACTGCCAAAGCGCCCCGTGGCAGCGACGAGTAGCACCGATTCAATGGCAGCGTGCCTAAAGTACTGGAGGCGCAGCCACTGCTCCCTGAACCTGAGCCCGAACCTGCAAAAATTTCGATTATGTCAGCATCGAATCATTTTTAATACAGTCAAAAGAAAAATATCAAGGCTCTGGTAATTTATGGCAAGGATTTTGGGATAGTTAGTACAGCGAATTCTCGATATATGTCAACGACACAGGTCATGCCAGCGTCGTGTATCGCTCAGGAAACCCTCTCGCGGTAGCGGGGATAATTCCGCGACGTTTATCATCCGGGCCTTGGCGACATATATAGAGAAATCCTAGTATTTTGAATAAAACTTGAATAAAACAAAACCTGTTCTCAGAGGGACCTCTTATAGTGATCACAGATTTTTTTCTACATCGAAATTTCCAATAAAATGTTTATAAAATCTCAAGGTGACCTTTGTTTTCTTATAGGGAATTTCATTGTTACATTTGGAACTGCCATGTTTTCATTTAGGTAGGTTCAACTATTTTGATTTGGGTAGGTTTGTAGCTCGTTCCGTGACGAATTGATACGTTGGTCTTCGAAGGTCATTCAAGGTCATTTCACTGCCTTCGAAGGCTCATCTTTGTTAAACGTTCTTGAAGTCGTCCAGAGTCTTTTGTATTCGCAAGAACAACCTCGGACGTCAACACAATGATTTGTTTGATCTCTAATAAATAAATAATCTGTACTGTATACACTTCAACTGATTAAAACTGTTGAGAAAAGTGATAGACGTTTCCTATTTTACAAATTAATTCAGACGATTCTTGATTTCCATAAAATAATGCAACGATTAACAGAAATGGGAAACAGCGAGCAACCCAGCGTAACATTGTCCCGAGAACAAGGACGATTGTTCCAGGAAGATCCTGCTGGAATTGGGGAAGTCGAGGGTGCGTTCTGCTAAGAGGACGGGACCGCAAGGTGCTTACTTAGCCCAGAATCTCCTGAGAGCAAGCATCTTCCAGCGATAATTCGAAAATTTCTGACAAACGTGTTCTCTGGTTTCCGGCGGTCGGACGCGCGTCCGAGGAAGTTAGTTTCGACTTTAATTGCTGGTTAAGCGAGTCCGATTGGCCGCGGATCCGCTCGCCTAACGTTGCAAGTTTACCTCGTTACCTCCGGGGCGAAAACAAATTGGAACAACCGCGGGATTCGGTCGATGTTGGCCTCCTGCTCCGAATCGATCTTAACCCTTTCTCGTCGGTTTACCATGCTCAGCAAGTTTCGAGCACCGCCGATACTCCTATTATGCGAATTAGGGGCTTTTTGCTCGAACTACCCCGAATTTAGCGCGTCCGGCTGGGCGATCCCTAAAAAGCTTTCTGCTGGAGAAACTTTTCGATTGGAAGTTGCTCAACACTAAACCTACCACCACCGGTCAAAATGACCGGTTCCAAATTTTTTATATTACAATTATTCGAACAACAAAAATGATTTCAATTGACAAAGTCTAAATAAAATCTCCTCATTTTTATAAGGGAACACAGTTATTTTTAAGGCTCGGTGGGTTTGGTGTTAAGATTATTTTAAATGTCATTTACAAAATCTGAAGAGCAGAATCCCTTGTATGAGAACCAAGGCTCTCTGAAATTTCGACAAGCCTATGTCTATTAATCCATAGGACACGACTATGCTCCATGTGGTTCTATGTGGCACGCAAGTTGACCGCGGATTTTTGTTTGACATAAAAATTGTGTGCATTAATTAGAAGAAGCTATACAGACATTTATGTAACAATGTTGCTAGGTTGACAATAATACAACAGTAGTTTTAAATTCTTTCGACGTTTATACCCTTTTTCGTTTGATTTAATTTCGTCAGAAATGCATAGAGCCCGCAATCTGGTCGTCAACCGAGCGTCGACCACGAAGTTTCGTTTCCGGGACCGAGTGGAACGGTTCGGGACCGATTCGTCGGTCAAGAGTCTCTCTTCAAGATCACGAAAGAGTAAGACGCGCGGCAAGGCAAGGATTCCGTGCGGCTGCATAAACCGAAGCGACATTAGACAGCGCAGACTGCATTAGACGGGACACGGGTGAGCCCTTAAGCGCGTTCAGTCGAGTTTACTGGCCGTAAAGCCTCCTCCGCGTGGAATTAATATGAACGAAGTGTACAAGGGAGAAAGGCAGCGCCGACACGGCTTCCACGTTGCTAAGCGGCTCGTAAAATAAGCGACAGACTCGGGGATGTGCCGGCAGGAAGCGGTTATACCGAGGGAACTCTATTAAGGGCTCTCTCTCTTTCTCTCTCTCCTCCGTCTACTTCTCGAACACCGCTCCAAGATAATGGCTTCAATGACGAACAATGGGCGCGGACTGTTGTCGGTGCTGTCGCAGGGTTGAACGCACTGCGTCGAATGGAACCCGGTGACATCGCGAAACCGATGGCCACAGTATTTGCCCGTTGAAATACCGATTTAACGATTCTACATTGCAGATTATCATGTTGCGGATTTTTCACGACTTTTTGGTTCATCCCCCGGCGACGAGAACAAACGATTTCTGTGCGAGTACGTTTTTCAGAAGTGGAAGTCACTTGACTGAACGGAAAGGGCCACTAAGGGTTTTGTGGAACTGTTTTTCAATTTTTAGACAATGACGCTGTCACTGTGTAGTCTAAATTTTAGGCCTATGGTACTATACATGGACGGTACAGTTTATTAAAAAATAATATTTTCTCTATATATGTCGCCGAGTAATCTCTCAACCTTGGTTTTTATTCATTTCACCCTCCGAGGTTGAATGCCGCCATATCAACACTGAACCTACCGAGCACAAGACGTATGCAGTGAATTCTCGATATATGTCGCCAAGGCCTCGATGATAAACGTCGCCGAATTATCCCCACTATCGCGGGGTATACCTAGTGGGAGGCCTCGGACGCCGAGGAGTGTAAGTCGGGTATGTCTCCTGCACGATACATGACGCTGCTAAGGCCCGTGTTGCTGACATATATCGAGTATTCCCTCAATTTTTGAATGGACACGACTATGCATGACGTTAGGTTCTACAGATGAAATGCAATTAAAAGCTTCTCGACTTTGAGACGGCTCCGTAAGAACTATTCGAAAATTATTGAAATAAAATTGCACCGTAGCAAGTAACAATTTTCCGAACACCGAGGCCACTTCGCGTTTTACTCTCTCTCTCTCTCTCTCCTAAAAAAGCAACTGAGCTTCCGGCCGAAGAAGGTTGGCCACCAATGACGAGGCAGGTCGGGAAACAAGCAAAAGTTTTCGCGCGAAGTTTTATCGGCTGGCCGACACAGCCGACTTTATAAATTCTCTCGGCCTCGATCCAGCCAACCTAACCACCACCCCCACCCCTCCATCCGCTTCTATGCACTCGTAAACATTTTACGCTTTTCATTCGGAGTCGATGCGTGCAGCTTCGCGATAAACTTTTTTCAGTATTCATGATCGCATCGTCGAAGACTGTTGCGGGGGCCAGCCATACGAGGGAGGAAAAGACCGTAAAGCAAAAGGAGCTGGCTGCTTGTAAAACGGAATACTCTACTCCCGATACTCTTCATCATAACGTCTACCGCCTTTCTATTTTTACTGCCAGACCTTGATTCCCCAGATTATATATTCCGCACTGAAAAATAAACGCATTTGTTAAAGATTAATAGTTTCCCGAGCCAATCCCCTGACATAACACAACTGAAACACAGTAATTTCTCTGTAAGTGTCGCCAAGGTCTGGAGGATAAAAGTCGCGGAGTTATCCCCACTACCCCGTGGTGAGCCTCGAGGAGTGTAAACACGACACGGCTTGGGTACAGTCTCCTGCACGATACATGACGCTGGCAGGACCCGTGCTGTTGACAAATATCGAGAAACCGCTTAAAATACCCAGGTTTCCTAGGAAATTTCTTTCATGCAATAAAATTGGAAACCAACTATTCCCATTTCAAAAAGCATCACCATCCCACGAACGCCGATTCAAACTTAAGCAACCCTTTTCCCAAAATCTTCCAAACACCATACTCGCACACTGATTCCCCAATTCCCATAGAATTCCGTGACCCATTTTTCGAGGAGCATGCTGCATTGTTCGTCCCTAAGCTGTGCAGATCGGAATCGGAACGTACGCGATCCACAAAGCGTCGATACTTTGTGAATTCAGATTCGCGTTGATTCGATTAGTCGCGGAATCGGTGCGACCGGGTCCAGCGTCGGGATCTGTCCCGTGCGATCCCGGGGGTGCGGAATCGTGTCCGGCCGGGAACGATAACCTTATTATAACCGGGGACATCGTCGAGGAAGCCCGGTGTGACCGCGATAGGTTTAATTCGAGAGAGGGAGAGGGGGAGAGCCGGGGGGGTTCGAGCAGAGTTAACAAACTCCTTTTCGGACGTGATCTCATAGAGAAGAGGGCTCTCGGGTACGTGCCACCGTCCCGTGGATTACCGGAACCAGAAATTCGAGGAGCTCTCGCCGATTCCGCAGCGGAATATTAATTCCACGTGAATTTTTTTCGACTCGCGAAACCCCGACGAATTTCATTAACTCCGAGTCGCTGATTCGTCCACCCTGATAACCAGAGACTGCGAAAACTGGACTTTATGCGGACACACCGTCGAAATGAACCGTTGCGGCTCGAAACTGTTGCGAGACTTCGCGAGAATCGAACGGCATCGACGTTCCAAATCCACAAATTCTGTTTATTATTTATGAACAATTTAGGTCCAGATTTTGTACATTCATAATAGAAAACGAACCTCTGCGATCGGAAACGGTGGAAAGTTTAAAGAAAAAATGTTTTAGGTGAATATAATGATTCCTCTATGCCTTTCCGTGTGAATTTGTTGACGATTTCGAAACAATTAACGTACATTCTAGCGTATAAAATAATTCCACTGAACTGCTGTTGCCAGCGTCGGAGAGAATAGCGAGTAAACGGCACACCGACACCAGCGTACAAATGACACGATGACTAATTTATCGATATAACTTTGTTGTTTGTAACGATTTTTGTGCGAAACTTTCATCGACTTATCCGCGACAGTTTCCCGATTAAAATGATACCCAACACGACACAGTTCGGATCACGCGTACTGGTTTAATTCGCGATAAAGTAGAACCTCTCTTATCCGAACCGAGGATATCCTGATCGAAAAGACGAAAAACGAAGGGTGCGTTTGAGAAGCTTTGTTCGGGTATCTCGAATCGTTCCGAGGTTTTTCTGTTTTTAACATGAAATTATTTTGTTTAACGATTATTTTTATGAGGAAAACTATTCGAAACGTATCAAGACATTCAGAGACAGTTTGAGGCGAGGTATACACGGCGTTGAAAGGGTTAATATTTCTGATGATTTTACAGAGGCGTCCTCGAGTCTAGAGAATGGAGGGCGTCGTAGCGGATCCCGGAAATGAAAGCCTCGCACAGAGAGAAATAGATTGAGCGGCCCTGGGGAGAGTTCCGCTCTTCCTAAGAGGAATTTCTGGATGTCGGGACTCGTTAGAGCCAGCCCCCGGAACGATTAGTAACGAGAGCGAACAACCGGCCGAAAGTAATAAGAAACCGCGACCTGCTGCGCGGGTATTAATTATTCTGTATGGCGGGCAGAATGAGAGTAACGTCTGAAATTTATGTCTGGAAATGGAGCTGTCCATTTCGTTCATTGATTGTTCAACGAGAGCCGCCGTTCAATTGACTGTTCGAGTGGCACAGTGCGTTCACTACTTGTTGCTGGACCTTCGTTATGGACCCGCCATTTTGGAACGAGGATATATTCATTTGCAAACAGAAATTCTAATGAAAAGAAAGGAAATGAAATAAATATAGATGGGACTATCTGTAAGAAAATAAAATAAAATCTACTTCAACAACATAACCTTGGCTGCTCTCAATTATTTTTTAACGAAAGTTTTGTGAACATGTTCGTGACATTTTTCTGAATAAAACGAGTACAAACATGACATGATTCGAGGCACGTTCGTCAGTTAAATCCACGATTTTGTAAAACCTTGATTATCCCTACCGACGTTTCCAGCGAGTTCGGATAATAGAGGTTCCACAAAACCGTGGATTAAATCAGTATACACGGTCCGAATTGTGTCGTGTTGGGTATCGTTTTAACCGGAAAAGCGTCACGAATATGTCGGTGAAAGTTTCATAGAAAAATAGTTAGAAACGAAAGAGATTTGTCACTAAAATGTATTTGTCGAGAAGAATTTTCTACTTGATTTCTTTACTCGCAACTGACCAGGATAATTTTTATTTTCTATAGAAATCCGCGGTCGAGTCACGATCGACGGGGTCCAGAATCACGAATGATCCAGCATGATCGATCACTCCACAGGCAGAAACGAACGGTCGGTCGGTTAGGTTTCACGTCGACCGCGTTTCCGTCTTATTCAAAGGGCGCCTCCTCGTCTCGTGTTACGTGGGACACGTGAAACGTGTGTCCACCGGCGGATTAATTACGGGAATCAGGTGGAACCAGGTGGGGCTTAGGTGTTCCGCGACTGCGGTTCCGCACGCGGAAAACCCTCCGCAGAGGAGAACACAAGCGATTTATCGACGGAATTTACCGGGCCAGCAATCGAACAGGACTTCTCTACCCTCCCGTGACCCTCTAACGGCTGATGGACCGGAAACAACTAATCCTGGGAGACGAATCGACCACCTAACTTGTTCGGAACGCTCGCTGAAAAGTAAAAATTGCTATGGTCCGCCGGGACCTCGACGCTGCTCCCTGTTAGGACAACGGGAACTGGCTTTCGAATAAATTGCTTCGAACCGGTTCCCACGTCTGTAACTGATTCGTTAAAAAAATTTTTTTTAGGTACCTATGGACTAGTTTTGCAGTGAGCTGGGTTTCGGTATAATAGCAAATAATGGAGCAAATAGAAAATTAGAAGAAATTCCCGGAGAAAAAATTCCTGGAATTAGTTATGCCTATGTTTACTCGATACATGTCCAAAGTAGGGGTCTAGCCACTGACAAATATCGTCCAGGACAGCAAAGCTCTTACAGGTTCATTGCCCCTCAAGGGGTACACCCTCCGAGATAGTGGGAAGAGTTCTAAGGACTCTTATCGGCTAGGCATTTGCGACATATATAGAGTAAACACTGTCACAAATCCAGGAATGTTTGCAAAGTATTACTTAAACTCTGAAACAAAGTTCAGTGGTCTGTCTCTCTCTCTCTCTCTCTCTCTCTCTGAAAAACATCAACAGCAACCTTAAACAAAGCGACTCTTCGCCTCACTTCAGCATCGAAGACAAACCACCATATCGAGGAAAATCACCAGCAAAATCTCCAGCAAATTGCAAACCTCTCGCAAGCTGAGACCAGGTTCTCAGCAACCCGAAACCCGTTGGGGATAACAAATTCACCGACCCCGAGAGTTGACTCCTGCCGCGTTAAGCTCGGGTTCGAGAAGTCGTTGGCGAACCACGCGAAAGAAGGCTATCCGTCAACACTCCGTCACTGTTTGCGTATCGCTCCAAGTTTGCCAACTTGCGGCATTAATAACGCGAACTTTCGTTCGGGGAGTTACACGGCAGGAAACCGATCCTTGTGGGAACAGAAACAGCGACAAAATTATGGTATCGAATCTGAATCTTCGCCCCGAATAATTAGCACCGAGCAGCTACGACCAGCAATTGCAGCTAACGTTTTATGCGTTTCAGACAGCGACGGGTCGACGGAATTCCAAAAAGAAAAATTAATGTATCCATTTCGTTAAAATATTTCAATTTATCCTTAGTAACTTTGACAATTTTTCTAAACGCAACGAGTGGAAGGATCGTCCAAAAAAAAATATAAGAATGTTCATCGATCATCGGTTGAACAGAGAAAAAATATTGTGTTGCCAAAAATTGAGGAGACGGACTGCTAAAAAATTTTTTTTAAATGTCACTGCAATCGAGCCAATTTATACTCCACAAAAGCTACTGGCACATATTGCTTTATAAAGACGATACAATTGAATTTTTCTAAACGCAACGAGTGGAAGGATCGTCCTAAAAAAAATATAAGAATGCTCATCGATCATCGGTTGAACAGAGAAAAATATTGTGTTGCCAAAAATTGAGGAGACGGACTATTAAACAATCTTTTTTTAATGTCAAAGCATGTGGGCCAACTTATACTCGACGAAAGCGACTTGAACATATAGCTTTATAGAGACGATAAAATTGAATTTTTCTAAACGCAACGAATGGAAGGATCGTCCTAAAAAAAATATAAGAATGCTCATCGATCATCGGTTGAACAGAGAAAAAATATTGTGTTGCCAAAAATTGAGGAGACGGACTGCTAAAAAATTTTTTTTAAATGTCACTGCATATGAGCCAATTTATACTCCACAAAAGCTACTGGCACATATTGCTTTATAAAGACGATACAATTGAATTTTTCTAAACGCAACGAATGGAAGGATCGTCCTAAAAAAAATATAAGAATGTTCATCGATCATCAGTGGAACAGAGAAAAAATATTGGGTTGCCAAAAATTGAGGAGATAGAGTATCAAAAAATTTTTTTTAATGTCATTGCATACGAGCCGTCTTGTACTCGACATATTGTTTCACAAAAATGATAAAATCGAATTTATTTGTTTTACTAGACTGGATTTGTTTGAAACATTTTTGCGAGTATTCTGTGTACGTGAACGAGTCAGTAGAGCTCCGTTCACGGCGAAGGAACATTAACCACCGTGTTGTTCTTCTGGAATACCACGGAGCCAGTTAATAGTTTCGACCGAGCTCGAGTTCATCGAGTTTCGTGCTGCTGTTTGTCTATGCTGCGCGCCGGTAACCGGATCGATCGGCAATTTGTCGCTGTATGCCAGGTTTTCAAGGCATTATTAAACTCGCCAGCCACCCCGGGAACGTATGCGTGAACTTCCACGGGGGTTGCCCACCCCCTGCAGAGTTTATTATCGGCGACGGTGAAGCGTGGACTCTAAATTTCAATCGGAATGGCCCGAGTTTCCGTACACGCGCGCGATCTGAGTTGCGATTTCCATGGAAACGCTCCATGTTGCCTTTACCATGTTCCTATCTGGAAAGCTTGATACAGATTGTGACCGAGTCTTTACAAATATCTAAAAATTTTCGCGACTGTTTCTAAATGATTAATTCGAGGATAAACTACGTTCGGGGTTGTTTATGTCAGTAGTGGACGTACAAGAATAAATTAGGCTGTCCTAACTAGATCGAGAAGAACATTTACAGGTAATTGAAAAATGTTCAACGCCAGAATTGCAGAGCAGTAATTACTATTTTATTGTATATTACTCGACAAAAATAGCCGGACTTTATTCATTTAAATTTTGGGCAATTATGACAACGATATACGTCCAAGAAAATTTTAATCAATTTTGATAAATTAAATAAATTAAATAAATTGAAACTCGTCAAAATGACAGGTTCTCCATTTCCAAAACAATTAATATACAACAGCTTGGTATGTCTAAAGTTTGAAATATTATAGAAACTGTCGACATTTTTCTATTTTTATATTCGAGTCAGAATGTTGTCAAGCACGAATGAATTCTCGCTGTTCGTTTAATGTTTATTTTCGCAGATTTGCCATCGGGCGCGCAGAAACAACAGATTGTTCTGATTATTATCCTCAGAGCGGCCGATCAAAATGTCACCGACAAGAGCTGCTCGATTTCAATCACAGTAACGCGAATTTTGTTTATCAGCACCGTCACTCCACTAAATAATCGCTGAAGACAGATAATGGAAACACACGCGCGGATTAACTCTTCCACTACCGTGTCAGCCAATTTATTGTTGACCCGAAAATGAATTTTAATGATAATGCATAAAGCAAACGAAATTCCCTCGTGATCTACGAGCGTTTATCGTAAATGCGAATTCTGCGAAATACCGGCCAGTGAATAAGTGCCGTGAATAAAACATCTTTGTTTGGGAAATGACTTATCAGGCACATAACTTTCCGCGTATGAAACTTTATGTGCAATCATCTTTTAAACAAGGATATTTTCGCGCATCTGAATGGAAAAATGGACTTTTCACCAAATTTGCAAATACAACGAAGTTACCACTTAAATTTTATAAAAATACATTTTAGTCACGTTAATAATAAATATAAACTTTCTTCTCCTTCAAAAAAAAAAAAGAAGTTATAAATAACCGACGAATAGGGTTACCCTCAGCCAAATTTCAGCCCTCTAGCTCGCCCGTAAGGGTTGTTACAGGGAAAAATCGAGAAACCAATTTTCGCCCCAAATATCCCCACTTAATCGCAATTAAAAATTCCGAAAAAAATCTGATACATTCTAAAGTTCGAAGTATATATCAGGGAATTTTCACCGATTTTTCAGTTGAAAACTCTGTACGTGAAAAATGTAGAAAGGCGAGAAAATGCAGCTTTCGAGGAAAGAGATTCGAGGCGTATGCAACAAATGTACAATTTCTGCAACGTTAAAACAAGTTCCAGTGCAAGGGGTTAAAAACCGCGCGACGTTAATTGAGACAGGCGAAGCATAATTGAGAAGTGTACCTTCCCGCCGACAGAAAGAGGAGCAGAAGAGAAAGGAGGGATGGAAAGAGAGAACCAGTCGGAAAAGAAAGAAGAGAAGCCGCGGTAACGTCATTCGGGAGTATAAGGTATCGCTTGGCGAAATTGCATCGCGAAGAAATTGAATCCCCGCGGCGTTATTAACCGGTGTTCGGCTCGCTGTGAACTGCACTCTCCGATAATTATTTCCTCGGGACGAGAAGGGAGGATCGTAACGCGAGATCGCGCGAGCAAGAGGACGATAGTTCGCGAGTAGGAGAAATAAAACAACAAAAAGAAAAACGAAAAAGCACGCTAAGCGTGTCGTCCTTCCTGTCTGTTTTTAACGAATTACGTAATTATCCTGCGAGCCGTGACGCCGGCCATTCTTCCCGACTTTAATGAAAATCCGGGACGGAAGAATTAAACGGACCAAGACGACCGGGGATCGTTTATTATTCCCTTTGCGATCCCGCTTGTTCGCTGGCGAGCGCGAATGAATTTAGATGCGATCACCGGTGACGTTCTTTGACGGGACCGGGCCCTTTGAGCCACGAGTGCCGGCCCTTGACACGTTCAACGACTCGAACCAACACCCCCTAACAATCCCGGGAAAGATAATCAGCTTTTTAAATGGAACCGGAACGCCCCATTGAACGTTCATCGCGGAAGTACAAAGCCGCTCTCAGATCGACATTTAAACTGCTCTAATTTGGTAAATAAAAATAGTACAGGGATAAACTCGGACTCATTTTAAAGCTCGATGCCTCTACTTTCGCCATCAATCGTTCATTTTTCTCTACAATATTTCTGCCCGATGAAACACGTGAAAAACTGAGGACACGTTTTTGCTCCGATATGCTACAAATTCAATCGCCTCTGAAACCGTCAAAAAATTTTTTTCCTTGCTAAATTATTTACAGATTTGAAGACTGAATCTTCCTCTTTGCAACGACTGCTTAAATCTTGGTCCACGATTTTTTTTTGGTTGTTCTTTTCGGACAAAAATGAGGAACAATGGTCGCGTGCTTGAATTCTCGATATATGTCAACTGCACAGGTCTCGCCAGTGTTACGTGTCGTCCAGGAGATGTTATGTTTACACTCCTCGCCGTTTATACTCCTATGTCTCCTGGACGATACAAGACGCTGGCAAGACCCGTGCAGTTGACATATATCGAGTATTCACTGTATGTTCGCGTTCAAAACGGAAACGTAAACAGGTAGTACTTTGATTTCCTGGGAGCCCATGTAACATGAAAATAAAATACAATTGAAGCGATTCCCCCACCGCAGACAGAAAATATAACAAATGTGACGTATTTCCTGCACGGCGCTCGGAATTTCGCATTGAATGCGCGAAAGCGCAACGGGGAGGATATATCGACAGGACCGAGTAGCATTTGCGAATTATGCGAGTACGTAGGTGGAACACCGGGACGTGTGTGGCCGGAATGTAAAGAGCAAGATCAAAACGAGGGAAAGGAAAGACGCGTCGTAGAGACTAAGAGAAGCGAAAAGGAAAAGCGAAGAAAAGGTGGATAATGGCGCGTGGGAGAGTAAGCGTGGAGCCAGCGAGGAGCGGAAAGATAAGGTATTTTGAAAACTAAGTAAGCCCTTTCTCCGTGGGCCGTGAGCTCGAAAAATAATACAATTCGTCCCGGGTCGATGGGGTAAGCACTCTGTTCTCGATGATTTGTCCCGACAAACGTGGTTACAATTCCTCGTAAGCTCCGCGACAGAAAAGCTTTCACGTTTCTCGAAAGCTTCCAGCGAGAACGGTAAACAATACCGAACAAACGGGGAACAGCGAGTTACAAAATGTATCACGAAAATAGTAATGTCTGACGAAAGAGAGAGAGAGAGAGAGAGAGAGAGACACGGAAAATATTAAAAGCACACTTTCTCCCGTCGCGACGCAAGAATTACACGATTACGCAATTACGCGAGCAACGTTTCCATGCATTACGGGGAGAAGTTGCAAGAAAGCACGCCGCTTTAATAAACGTTTTTGTCGGGCAAAGCGGAATATTAAATCCGCCGTCGTCCATTGTTGAAATTTTCATCCCTCGCTCCGCGGCGTTTGTATTGTAAATGCTCCGACGAGATCTGTGCTGCTTCACGTTTCCGGCGAAAAAGGAGGTCGCCGAACGTCAAATGAAAATAAAAGATAATATCGGCCCCGGGATGATGAATTAGGTGCGCGCGTATCGATACTCGCCGGGGAGACAAACTCGAACGAAATTGCACGCCAGTGTCCACAGACGCTGCAATATTTCGGACATCGCGGAACAAGTCCTTATTGACACGGTATATTGCGCGAAAGTTCAATACACACCCGCCGGACAACAATGTATCGCGATATAAAATTTTCCAGGAACGTTATTGCTCGTCCCGCGTCCACTTCCGGTTCAACTCGAAGATTCAAGGTCTGCACCGGAACCCTTTCAATCTTCTATGGACGAGCTCGCGGAAATCAGAATTTTCAACCCGCCTCCGTGTTATTTTTCACCGGCGAGTGCATCAATTTTTTATTAGTTTAAACCTTTCAATGTTAATCGACTCGAAGCTTTCGTTAACACGTTCGTGACACCTTTCCCGATTAAAACGATTCCAAACACGGTACAATTCGGACTCGATTTGCTCGTTTAATCCACGATACAGTAGAACTTCTACTATCCGAACTGTAATCGGTGGAACACAAGTAATAACAGAACATAACATAATACATAGCATAATAGAACAGTTTTATTTAGCTGCAGTGCTAGATTAAATCATTATCGATTCGTATACTGAATCTCGTCGCGGACGGATCACTTTAGCTCGGATAGCACCGGTTCGGATAATCGAGGTTCCCCAAAAATCGTGCATTAAACAAGCATACGTGATCCTAATCGTGTCGTGTTCGGGCTCGTTTTAATCAGCAGAATGTCACGAATGTGTAAGCACTATTTTCCTGAAAGTGTAATAATGTGTAAACAAATTTTGTCATTGGATTAGCAACGTTACACTTTTACCGGGTCGTTATTGCAAAGCGTACGAAGGTGAAATATTGTTCAACAAGGTAAAACCTATATATTGGCATCGTAATCGTCAGCGAAACGTTCAGAAGGAGGTTCAAGGTTCGGCGAATGAACCTTTTCAATCTTCGACAAGGGACGAGCCCGCGGAAATCAGAATTTCGACTCGCCTCTCTATTTTCTTTAAACGGATAACAGCGGGATCGAGTTTACTTCTGACGGGCTGAGAGAAGTCCCCCAAGATTACCCACCCCCGCAACACACCCCCAAAACCCACCCTCGAATCGAAAGCAATCTTTCTCGAGGCGACGTCGAGTCTATAGCACCGTAGACAAATCGAATCTTTCGGTTTGACGGTTCCTCGAGACGAGACAGGGGGAGAGGGGAGGGGAGAAACCCCGACATCCGACATTTTTCGATTGTTTCACTATGATATGTGCGAGGACATCGCGAGAAACCCGCAATTCCCTTTGAATCACGTCACGTTCCCCTTTAGAGCACTTTCCTAGCCGTTATCTCATACCCTCTCGATATAAGACGACGATGTCTTTTTCGCAATAAGAAAATCCCCTCTTTCAAAATTTCTTTCTTTCCTATTATTTCGTGTAGAATCGCTCCGATTGCACTACCGCGTTATCCCGTATAATTGAGATACACCGTATATAACAGAATTAAACTTTACAACGAGTTCTGGGCCGAACTTCACTTTGGGGGACCAAAAATTTTCAAATTTTCAAAATACAATCCTACAGATTTTGACAAGAGAATACCGAAAATCTAAATTTCAATGGCAGGCGTTCACTGGATCAAGAGTTATTCGCGTTTTTGACAGTTTAGGGAGCCGTCACAAAGTCGAGAATTTTTGGTCCCCTGAAGTTCAAGAATCGACAGCGAGTTTCACCTGTCTCACCTGCGCTCAGACGTAACTTCGAAGTCGGAGAAGATCCCGGTGGAAGAGCAGGCACCGTGTAGTGTTGCACCAGGTGTTTGTAATTTCGAGGGCTGCGAGGGAGCAACAACCCCTGCAGTCACGACGGGGTTAACACACGCGCGACGCTGTTTACCGACACCGACCGCGACGATAACATCAACCGCGGAGACGATCCACCGTTTATCTAAGTCGACGAGACAAGAGATCGTCGAGGACTGAAGAAACTCCGTGGGGTAGTTTCTCGAGTGTTAGCGGCCCGGGGAAGTGGAAGGGCGCGCCCACGTGTTTGCGTACCGGTGTTTACTTTGACGCCGGTCTGTCTGCGCACCTTTCAAACATTTATTTCGCTACCTGTTACCCGTACCGGCCCCCCCCCCTCCCCATTCTTTTGTTCCACAATTTTTCCCCGTCCTTTATCGGCAAAAGCTTTTCACTCTCTTTGGAAAAAATGGATGACCATGGTCTCGAACTAACACCTACAGTATTATCTATAATTCCCCAATTTTCGAAAGGACTCGGATATTTTTAAGTTTATTACGACGTGGGAAAAAGTTGTTTTTAAATTTCTCGTCTACGAAACATTCTTTCAAAATAAAAAAAATGTGAATGGTTGGCGTTCGCTAGCTTATTAGGCTCGCTATTAGCTCCGTCTATTATTCAATTGTCCAATTAAGCCTCTCTATGCTCGCACGAATTCCCGAAACGATTGTTCGTCGTACAATTGAATTAATGCGAACTCCGAGAGTGTCTCGCGTCTACGATAAACATTAGCACCGTCTCCACGCGTTAAGGCAGGGTGGTTATTGTTGGCAGACGGCCGGCGCAATTGGGATCCATTCAGAATTAGATCCTCTCTTCTGAAACGCGTCGCTCGCTCGTCAGAGGACGAAACTGGTCGCGAAACGTTGAGATCCGTCTGTCTGGCTGTCCACTCTCCCGGCTGGCAAATTTACTCGTGCTTTGCCCCCGTAGGGGACTCCCTTGACAAAGCTGGACAACGAGCGAAAGACTGGGTCAGGACATTAACGGGTTGTTGACAGAGCGATATAGTAAGAGAGACTGAGAGAGAATCAGACAGAGAGACAGTGGAAAGAAAATTATATACACTGACTTACACAATGCTTCATGCGAATCGACTTAAAAGCGTCTCAAACGATTTCATCCTAACGTCATTAACGCTAAACCTACCATGGTCAAAATGACCGGTTCTCCGTTTCACAATTGTCGAAATTTTAGAAACGTTTTCACAGGAAATTACTGAATTGTAAAACGGTACTGTAAGTGAATTCAATCTTCTCCCTTCTATAAGACGTTTCACTTTTACAGGGAATCCTTGATATATGTCACCAACGCGGGTCTTGCCAGCGTCATGTATCGTACAGGAGACTAGGAGGACTCTCGAGGTTCGGGGACCCCCACGGGGTATGCCACGACGGTTATCGTCCAGGCCTTGGCGACATATATCGAGAATTCACTGTACAGTGATTTCTCTATGTATTTACAGCGATTTTTCGATATATGTCAACAACACGGTTTTACATAACCGAGTCGTGTTATGTTTACGCTTCTCGGCGTCCGATGCCTCTCGAGGTTCGGGGTATACCTCGCGGTAGTGGGGATGATTCCGCGACGGTTATCGTCGAGGCCTTGGCGACATATATCGAGAATTCACTGTATAAGTCTTGTGCTTGGTAGGTTCAAATGTTAATATGGCGATATTCAACCTCAGAGGGTGAAATGAATATAAACCAAGGTTGAGAGAGTAAAACAGTGAGAGAAATAATGAGGAAGGGTTGCCGATCGTAAGTAAGGGAGGGTAATAAATAGTGAGAGAGAGAGATAGAGAGCCAGGAAGAGTAAGGGCGAGTAAAATAGAGTGATAGAGAGCGAGGAAGAGATTTAGTGTGTGAGAGAGGGGAGAGGGAAGTGTAACAAAGGTCCGTTCCACAGGGGATGATTAATACGTTATTTCGGAGCGGAAATTCAGTTGGAAAGTGTCGTTTGCACCGTGGTCTACTGCAAAGCAGCCCCGTTCGTCTTCCCGTAGACGGGATTCGGTGTTGTCGTCGCATACCCCATGGAAATATGCTCGATCCAGGCCACGTAACTTTTTCCTGCCGGCTCGTATAACAGAGAGCATCGGCCCCTCTTTCGGTGACGAGTTTATACGGCGAGTGGGTTCGTCAAATCAGGTGAATTCGAATGCGGCGGGGGAAAACGGGGTTCGCTCGTAAACTTTATTTCCCTCCCTCGGTGATTTACGAGGGATGCGACGATTCACCGCGAAAGCCTTGCCATAATAGGTCCGATCGGGGACCCGGTCAATCACGATTTTCATTCACCGGGCTCGCCGAAAGCAGTTTCGCCTTTGTCTATTAACCCTCTTTCCTCACTGGTTCCCGCGTTAATCATTATACAACGCGGATTTTATGCATTTGCGACTCAGCGAATTGATCGAATATAAAATTATAGGGAGTCGGAATGAAGAATTTATGAATATCGGTACTGTGTTTTTACGATTTGTTAGAGTTGTTGAACGAGGGAGCACGTTTTCGTTTAATTTCTGCTTTATTGGAGAATTTTATTTTGCGGGTATATTTGCCGTTTATTAATCTGTTATTTGCTAGGGGAGTAAATGTAATATGTCCCTTTTCATTTGAAAAGATGATAAAATAAATTGCTGTGTGGAAAAAATGGTTATGATGTGTCAGACATAGTTTGTACAAATGAATTGAAAAATTAGAAGGTGTTTTGTGCTATCAAATTCTTCTATTAATTTTTAATGAAATGTAAAGAGATTCTTGTTACATCAGAAATTCGATAACGTATAATGGGATGGCCCGATTCCTGCAAATTGAACAACCGGAAGTAATATTTGCGTACCCATCTACGGTCTACTCATTTTTGAACTGTCATCTCAAGTACGGCTTCGTTTCGTCGCGCTATAATATGCACTCGTTTGCATGGAAACTGGGTCGATTTCCCAAAAAGGAATATCAGCAAAATTTGTCCAGATTGCTTTCCAAAAAAGACCAGAAATCTTGTCCCGACGAAATGCACTATGTTTCGTTCACAGGCCGCGCATAAAGGATCATTTTCCCAACCGATGCACAGCGGCGAAAAAGTCGAAGTTAATTCGTCGAAATTAGTTTCGTACGCAGTGGTTCCAATGCAAAGCTGATCGAAATTTAAAAAATAATTTTTCACATTTGTTTCCGTGAAAATTGTTACAGACGAACACTGACAATAAACACATTTTTGCATTGTTACATCGAGCAAGATTAAACACTGAATTTGTTCCATTATGCACCATACTTTTTATATTATTATTATCATTTTTTATTATACTGTAGAGTACCATTGCAGATTTCGGTAATAATCTGTTATTTTGGAATATGTTGTTAATTTTGCGAAATACAGCGATACACGACTATAAGTAATTGATTCGAGGAAAACTCACTGAATGGAAACATTGGGTTGTACTAAATTATAGATCTGCTGGTACATATTTGTGCTCAATTTCATAATGCTTGTACTAAATTATCCTAATTAAAAATCCAACAGTAGAAGCATAGCGCAGCTATGATCTCAACCAGTGAAATCCTAAAAAAAACGTTTAACAAACCAAACACTGCAACTAACAAAAATTAGTAAAATTTGCCTAACTTGCTTTAGAGAAAAACAGAGAAACAATAGAAAACTGCTCGAATCACTCTACAACAAAATGTCTGTTTCACAGAATTAAAGCTGCTACTTTCAACAACTTTTGCAAATTTTCATTATTATATATCAGAAAAAAATAGTAGGGGTTAATTCGTTCTAATTGCTGTTACTTTCACTCACCAGCTTCCAGAGAATAGTTTTCACCTGCGAACCGCGGCAGAAAAAATAATGGGAACACCGGTGCAATAATCGGTGTCGCACAATCTGCGCATCGTTTCGACGAGCCGGCTGTATCACGATCCGCGGATCCATTGTCCCGGACAATCGGAGCGTCTCGCGGTCCAATGAACCGTTTGTACCGTGTCCCGACACGAAATGAAAATTAACTACGGAGCGGTGTCCCAGAATTCCCTGGGGAATCGATCGTCAAGAGTTTCGCGACGGTCGAGTCACGGGGACGTCGCTCGAGCTTACCGAAAGCACGGTTCATCGGTCACTCGATCAACAAGCGGGATCGCGAGAGCGTGAGCTTAACGAAGCTTCGGGGCTTAAGACGAGTCGAATTAATGATCGCGCCGGATACCCGCGGGTCGAACGACCTGTAACTTTCGCCGGCGGGTCGCCTAACTTCGATCGACTAGTCGACCTTACCCGAGGAAAAATCCGAATCTCCCAAAGACGAACTCTTCAAAGGAGAACAACAGAATCTTCAGTGTTCTGCCAGCTTTGTCGTTGAGCAGTTCCACTTCTGCAGCAATTTTTTACCCTGTTTGGTGCGGGTCTTAAAGCGCACCCTTTTATTGACGTTAGGTGACTATTTTACACTAGTTCACAAAAATCAGACGTGCAGATGAAACAATTTTACAAACAAAAGTTGGGGCCAGTAATTACAGGATATGCAAAAGAAAAAACTAGCAGAATGGTATCAATTTTTTTCCAGCGAAACTATCTAAAAATTTAAACTGTTTAGGAAAGTCGAATTTTAGGCCGAAAACGGATTAGGTTAGAAGTTGTGAGCCGACCTCGATAAGGGCTCGATCACTGGGCCCCGTCTCTTGGGGGTGTTGCGAGTCGGTTTGGGCCTGATCGGGGGGACAAAATAAAAAGGTAAAAAGGCAAGGTTTTACCCATACTGATTCCAGAGCTGGACGGGTCCTCGTTCTTCGCTCCCCAGCTTCCGGCGAGGTTCAGCGCGAGCAGTGGTCTCTCCTTGAGCAGCTCGGCGACCGAGGCCAGACCCTCGCAGCCGCATCCCAAATGGGGCAAGTGCAGCGCCTGCACTTGAACGCAGCCGCGAAGTGCATCGCAGACTCGGGACACTTGCTCGCCGGACAGATTCATGTCGAGTACCAAGCGGGCCAAACTGCTCGACGCGTGGCTCAGTCCGCGGCAAAGGGCGTTCACCACGCACTCCAACCTGAAACAAACCGATCGATCCCTTTGTTCGTTACAAACGCCACAGCGAGAGATTGTTGTTTGTTGTTGTTGATTTCGTCGACCGCCCCCCCCCCCCTCCCCAGAGGGTCACTCGATAATTTGACGCGCGCGGGCGCTAATTGCGACCGAATCAACGACCGGCTTGATTTAATCCGGATCGTTAGTCGACCCTGCACCGACGGTGGCGAATTTAATTTCGGTCCGTTTGTCGGGCTTCTACTCGAAACGGCTTTTGGAATCGTACCGTTTACGAAATGTCGGCTTTCCAATTTTCGAAAAGAAGAAATATTTACGAGGCTGTGGCGAGGACCTTTCCGATTGCAGCAACTCTTCTAAGTTTGCGTGCGCAACGATTTCCCTACTGTGCTGTTACAATTCTCGATGTATGTCAACAACCCGGGTCTTGCCAGCGTCAAGTATCGTGCAGGAGACACACTCCTCGCCGTCCGAGGCCTCTCGTGCTTCGAGACCTCCCACTGGGTAGTGGGGATGACTCCGCGACGTTTATCGTCCAGACCTTCGCGACATATATAGAGAAATCACGGTGGTGAGGAGAAAGTTGATTTTTGGGAAATTTGAAATTTTGTTATCTTTCTTTTTTTATTATTCGACGTTTGTAATGAAGACTATTACACTAACCCTACCACCGCCGGTCAAAATGTCCGGTTTTCCAGATGATTTATTTGACAATTACTGAAACAATAAGATGCTTTCGTGGGAAGTGATTACATACATATACTTGGTAGCAAATCCATAGAAATTCAATCTCGTCATTTTTGTAAGACAACATGTATAAGAGTTGCCTTTAAGGTTCGGTAGGTTTGTCGTTAATAAACATACTTGCGGCTCTTTGTGAACAAAGGTTCAAGAGACTCGTCCGAATGCAGCCCCGTCCCAGATTCCCCGATAGATTTGCAGCGGCGTAAGTCGTTCGTCGGTGTTTTCAAATGCTCGATGAAAGGACCCGGGGTGGGGGGATTCGATTCGATGAGTCGCGGCTTTTGTATGAAAACAACCGGCAATGCAGATCCGACCGATAGAAAAGCCGCGGCCCCGAAAGTTAAGGAAGCGTTGCAGTTTTCCGTTGAACGTTTCGCAACCGCCGCAGTTTCCTTCATCAGTGGCTGCTTGACACAGTGCAACGCCGCCGTCGCCGTTGCACCGTGCAAGCCGATACACACGAGGAACTGCAGTGTTTGCGAAACGTCGGCGAAGATGCTGAAAATGTGGCCGGCACTCGCCGGATCAATAGAAAACAAGTTTGACGGAAACGACCCAGATAGCCCCGGGTTATCGGGCAATCAGCAGATTCTCCGACAGATATTGCCCCCCCCCCCCTCCACCTCCATTTCGAAAAATCCCAATTACGCGAAACTCGAGCCGGTCGCTCGACAATTTTCGAAACCGTCCACGATTTTTCCGTAATTTTCACAGGCAACGCGCGTTGTTTATTGCTTGCATGACGTTGTGCTTCCGCGTCAATGCCCGGGTTGGAAACAAAGCCTATTGTACGTAGCAAGTAAAAAATTTTAAGAAATTTTATTCGGGAGTGTAGAGAGACCAAGGAGAATAAACTGTATTTTTAACACTAGGTTTACGGTTAATTTTCATCTACAATTACCGAGATTGTAAAGATCTACACTAT
>CM052121.1:4541649-4558434 GCA_028454245.1 Halictus quadricinctus | reverse complement strand
ACGTCGGTGTGCTCGTTAACGAAATTCGAGACCACTCGTCGACCGCCCTGAGCATCTCTGAACTCGTTTTTAAGACGAGAACTTGTTTCGTTCCCTTCGTTTGCAACGAAACTCCACTGGCACAGTTTCATCGTTCCGTCTACCAGGTATCGTAATATTCATCAAACAGACGGGCCCCGGAAAGCTCTACGCGGAAAATTCCGGTGAAAATGCAGAATAACATTTTTCCGAGAGAGGGAAATTTTCAGGAAATTTAGGTTCCCCTGAAGGGATGTGGAACATGAGATCACACGCACTTTATCAATTTTTAGAGGAACATTTGCGGCGAAAAATTTTGTTCTTCATTTTTGATAATTTTTTGGTAAGTTTTCATCACTGAGATAAGTTGATAAGGGGACGCTTTAATTGTCAAATCTACGGAAGATTCCTTCACCAGAAAAATTTTTTAATGTTTCTACACAGGTTTCAATTTATGGCATTTTTTCAGAAAAAAATGGGTCTTTGGATTCTGGTATGCTACATCGTGTAAAAATATTTTCAAGGGAAACGAATAATGGTGTTCGAAAGAGGACTCCTCAAGCTTCAAAATGAGTCCAAGTTTATAGCTGTGAGATAGTTATTTATGAAATTACAACAGATTAAATATCGTCGAACACAGTTGGCAATTTTCAGTTGACTAAAATTGAAAGGACGGTTCCAAATCCTGTCTACGTTCCTGCATAAATGATCAGAAATAAAACATAAATTTTCCATTATTCTAGCTCCTCTCAACTCTCGAAACCTTGTCCATATTTTCCCAGAAGAGGAAAGGGAAAGGAAAAGTGGAAAAAATTCGATCTTTGTCTCCATTCTTCCTGGAAATAGTCAGAGGACAAACATTAATTTTCCAAGCAATTTAGCTCTCCTCGACCATCCGTAAATCTCAAGCTTCCATCTCTGAAGCATACATCTAAAACCTCTTCTCGGAAACGTTGCAGCAGACAAACGCTCACGGTAACTTCGTCAACTACTTGTCAAAACATCTCTTTCGAGGGAGCCATGGGTTAATGAGCATCTTAGCGAGCGAGCAAAGATTCGCAACATCTGCATTCACGTTTATAAAACCGCCTTGAAGAAAATCTTTTCCAGGAAGGGTTCCACATTGCGAACAACGTCTCCACCTTTGACGGTGGCTTCCTTACGGGAATTGAAAGGAGTCTTCGTGCGCGCGTCGCGTCGAATAAAAATCCTCTCGGCGACGAAACTGCCATCACGCTTCTCGTCAACGTGTTCCCAGCGACTTCGTCGCTCCTCAGTCTCGGGAAAAGGGGATCCGCGAAATTCCTCGACACGGGAGATCCCCACGTCTGCTTACATCCTGCGGATCCTTTTACCTCCAGAGAGAGCGAGAGAGAGAGAGGCTCGCGAATGCAAATCCAACGCGGAACTGGGATTTCGCGATGTTTGTCTCGTCTCGCGAAGACTCTGATCCTGCAGGATCCGAAAAAGGATTCCAGAGACACCGGCAACGCTCGCTCCGCACCGTAATTACCGTCTTCTTCGAGTTGTTCGTGCTACCTGATGGTTCGCGTGCAGCCATAACTTCTATGAAGTGCAGCTTTAAAGTGCTCCCCGCTCGGAAAATCGACTTGCAATTTTTCTTGAGTGAACCAGACGGTTATGAATTTTTATCAGGGAAATTAATTATCGGATCGGCTCGTAACTTCACTCGATTCAATCAGAAAGGATTGGTCTACCTGGATTTTTAATATTGAAAAATGAGCCTGCCCAGGTTAGAAATTATGGACAAATTCCAGTAACTCAGATTCCCACTGCAGAACTCTTAATTCTACCTCAGCAAAACAATTGAAGTCTTGCTATCAAAATGACCTTTGATTCGCGGGAGGCTTCGTTGAAGTTAACTTTAAGTCTGCTGAATATATAAAATCGAGGAGAGCCGCCGGATGCTTGGAGAGCAGATATTACTGCTACGAAGTGTACTTTTAAATTGCACCTGCAAAGGCTTCTACCGGGAAACGCTCGAAGCGTGTTTCCCCCACCCCTCCACATCCCCGGGAAAATTGACTTGCGATGTTTGCTTTGAGAGAGACACGAATTTTTAATTCTGAACCGCTTCCCTTAAGGGGTCCCGTTAACTGTTTGAGAAAAACGGATATAAGAATTCTTTCTGAAAAGGTTGTACGATTCTTCATTTAAGGGGATGGATCGTTTGCGCTAGTGTGTGTAATGTGGATCTCACGGGGAATTCTTTTGTGACAAAATCTTTAATGGAAGTTGTTCTGAGCTGTTCTGAATTAAAAAATTTATTAAAATTATTAATATGAATTTATCTAGGGGGGGTGACAGAAGGATTTTTTTCAGTGAATACTGGTTTTTAAACGTACTTTTAAATAGTCCTTAAAGTGATCCTTACGCGATTGGAATTTTTCTCGCTATTGAAATTTCCCTCGATTAAATCCTCAATTGTGAATTATGGATTTCTTTTCAATAATTGCTCTGTATAAATATAAATAGACAAAAAGTCGAGCAGCTAAACAACAATTTCTATACTCCGAGTGAAAGTCGGAGATTCCTGTTTTGTATGCAGTCGTTTAAAAAGTGTTCGACAAAAATCTTTTAATCACGTCCTCCATTACGAGCCCTCGGCCTATTAGCTCGAACAATGCGAGTACTATTGACAGATTTCCGCGTATCTCGATTACAGGGAATTGAAAGACTACTCCGATCGCGTTGGAACAACGACAAAAGGGATTCTTCTGGTCGGCGTGCGGAATAAAACAAAAAAAAGAGGGGTTGGTGCGGGGTGTGGAGGGGGATCGAGGAGGGACGTCCGCGCAACGAGTTTACCGATTATCGATCGTTTTGTCTGTGGAAATCGGAGAGGACACTCGCAATCCGGCCGCGGCCGGCTTGAAAAGCGGACAGGTGACAGGTTGCGCGGATGAAAACGTTGATTGGCAGAGGCTGATACGTCCGAACGGCTGCTCGGTGCCGCACGATAACGGCGTTCGTTCGCGTTATATCAATTAAGTACCCGCCAGCCTCGAAATTGATCTACGCTTAATTGGAAACGCGGCCTGGAGAGAGACAGAGAGAGAGAGAGAGAGGAAGAGAGAAACAGAGAGACAACGTGGTTTCTGTTCCGCGCGATCTCCACGCCCAGGCTCGTATTATCGCGTGTAATTTCGCAAATGCTGCATCTCGAATCGACCGAAATGGAACTAGGAAATCGTGAAGAACCTCATTTTACGCACTTTCGCTTGGCTGTCACGGGAATTTGTTCTATGTCGAATATTTCGCTTCCTGTTGTTGCAATTTGTACATTTTTCCTAGAAAACGACGTTAATACTAAACCTGCCAAGCATTAATCTGGTAAATATTGCCTTATAAAAATGGCAATTCTAAATTTATAAATGCTTGAACAGGGAAATTGTAAAATATAAAACTGATCATTTTGACCGTGGTAGGTTTAGTGTTAAACTATTTTGCTCCATACACCTACAGGGTGTCCCAAGATGGTATAAACGTGGAGGGGATGATTCTACACGAGAAAATATACATTTTGTTTTCATTTGACCCCTCCTTTCTGGGAAATTTGAGCTTGAAAATTCAGCGAGCACGCTGTTTTGGACACCCAATCAATAGGTGACAAATTAGTTGGAGTTGACTGAATGGAGAACTTGTCCGACCAGTAAATATGAATTAATTATCGATTGTCGACTTGCTCGGTCCCCTCGGTTCGAATTTCCAAGATTGCGGCCGTCCCGGAAAGTAATAGCCAGACGTGAATTATGATCTCCTTCGATTAATTACTGTTCTCAGAACCACCTGTTGTTTGGACAGTCATCTCGTAGAGTAGGCGACGGCATGGCTCTCTAACTCTCTCTCTCTCTCTCTCTCTTTGTCACTCTCTCTTTGTATGCATCGATTGCGCCGATAATGGTTATCGATGGCCTTGTGTATCGATCCTTTCGGCAATCGAAGCGGAACGAACGCCGTTCAGGTAACTTGTTCACCGTGTTGCGGGGGCGGCTTCTGTCTGGCCGCGAGAAGTTTTACTCTCTCGCAATTATCCGACGTCGCTTCTGGCACACGCCTCGGTGCTCGTTTTGTTCCTCTTCGTCGCCCGCGTTCACGTTCTCCTCTGAACGGCATGCAATCGCGTCCGAAATTACCGTGATCATTTTATTTTATCGGCGGAACCCCCCGGCGCCAAAGGGAATTCAATATCTTCGGGAAACGATTGCGATCTTTCCCGATCACTGTTCTCTTCTTCCATTTTGCATTATGCTTTCTGCATTTTGCGTCTCTTGCCGCTTTGGGAACGCACCAGCCGATCGGAAGCATTTATTGTACGAATTGTGCTGGATTTATTTATTCCTCCACGTTTCGTGTTCTTTATTGCCCGCATTTCTCCTAGAAAATAATTTCTATGAAATATCATCTAGTCAAGATTAAAGTGTTTTACGTAGCACAAGTATTCGTAGAAAAATATCACGAGATATTTTGTTTGATTTTACGCTATATCACGTTCGGCAAAGTCAACTTGTGCAAAGTTACGAACCAGGGCATGCACAGGACGGCGAGCATCGGAGTAATCGTTCCGACACCGATATCTCGATGCATCTCGCACGATTCGTCGACAGGTCGCAGCTACCTCAGGATCTCTCTCTTCTCTCGAGTGAAAGACGCCTTCGCCTCTCGGCTCGGCTCGGAGCTCGCGTCGACTCGGAGGAAACTCTTTGAAATCGCCTCGAAATGCACGAGTAACGAGCCGACAGGTTGGAATTTCAATTCACACGGCGGTTTGCCAGGCCAGAGGGACCCCGGTGTGCTCGTCGGTCTGGTCGTTTTCTCGACGCCGGTAACTCGATTTCGCCGAAACGCATCGATTCGTCGCGGTTCGCGCGATCCGCGAGGGATCTATCCCGAGCCGTTTCAGAATTTTCGGCTCCTTTATGGACCACCGTTACCAACAATCCGCCGTACACGCCCACGCGCACACACAGGGTACACACACGTAACCCTCGAGAGAGTTCAAAGGAAACTTTCCGCCGACGATCCTGACGATTTATTTCCGCGGGATTGCAGAGCTGCACCGGATTAGCGATTTTCCCCGATCGACTCTTTCGAAACAAACGATTCGATTAACCAGAAATCCTGATTGTTCCATTAGAAAAATCATTGGTAATGGTTAACCGAGTAATAAATAATTGATGAAATTATAAACACATTTTTATAATTTTCTTTAGTAGTAGTTTTCGACGTGAAGAATTGGAACTTTCTTTATGCAGGTTCTAAGATAGCCAATTTATAAAAATGTCCTTCGATTGAAATGCGCAAGTTCAGAATTTGACTAAAAACAGTACGTTTTACATAAAAAAAAGTTTACCTCGAAGCCAGCATTATTCTCGATCATGCAAAATGGAATGTTCACTGGAAGATCGACTCGAAACATCAAACGAACGTGGAAATATGTACAGAAACAACAATCTGGCGTAGAGAACAACGTGTTCAAAGAGACAAAGGTAGAAAACCGATAGGAAAATGAATAGATATGCGGACTCGTTCGATTTCACGTTCGAACCGGGAACGCTCGGTCGTGTAAAGCGCTCAGGATCTAATTAGCCCCGACGATTGATGCAGAGTGCGCGACCGATCGAACAGAGCAGCCCGGGAAGTGGTTGTAGGAACGCGTTTGATTAAAACCCATTTATCATTCGAGCCCCGTGGTCCCGTTCCGAGGTTCTCTCGGCTGGAAATGCTCGGTCGACTCGGCCCGACTCGGCCCGAGACCTGGCCCGCACCGTGGAGGAGGGTTTCCATCCGCCCACGCAATTGTTTCTCCTCGTCGCGCATCCCAAGTTACACGAAATGATAACCAACGACGCCTACGCCCTTGCCGCGGTCTCTATTTCCGCGGCGAAACCTTTGTTCTCTGGGATTCGAATAAACTTTAAGAGCTTGTGTTACACATTTTTTCCTTTCTTTGATTTTTTTTTCGAGATTTCTTCTCAGTCTCTTTTCCAACTTTTTCGAGATTTTTGCCCTCATTTTTCAATATCTTCAGTATGCAATCGTCGACTTAACAAATCTGGTAACCTAGAATTAAAATTTGAGAATTTGTCCTTAATAAGTTCAAAGAGGAATACAATTAAAACAAAATTTCCTGTAGGACATAGATTTGCTTAAAAATTAAAAAGAAAATTAGAAAAAAATTCCATCTTTTTTCTTTGTGAATGAACAAACTATGCCTGTTCGAAACTCGACTCAAAGTAGTGACTAAAGTGGCGCGGTTCGATGCAAAGGTATTAATTCGTCGGGGGACAAGGAAAATCTTTGTCGTAGATTTACTGCCGACTGGTTCGGAGTTCACACTGCGCCAGAGAATCTCCGTAATTGGCTGAGAAGTGGCGGCGGGAAGGTCGTTACTCGTGTAGGTCAAGATCAAAGTTCATCGGTCATCCGATGGAAAGTTCGAACCTCCGACGATGTCGGCGTTACTGAACTTCTCCTCGTTCCTGTTACGCGATCGAATGGGGTCTGACGATTCTATCTCCCACCTGCTGCACGAAATCGAAATAAACGTGCAGTCGCACTCGGACGATTAGAAACTAGAACATAGAATAGAAGACGCTCGAGAAAACATTTTCGACCAGCCAAATAAAACTTTCCTTTCATACTTTGACACAACTGGTACTGATATAATCTTTCTAAAAAATATGCTGCTAGTAACCTTTTGCACTGGAAGCAATTTTAATTCCAAAATCTGGACGATACTCTCAACCTAGAACAGAAATTTATTTTCTCGCCTCAATTTTCAGCAATTCATAGAATATAAACGAATTTGATAATGTGAGAACTGTTTTGGATAACGATATGGCAATTTTTGGTATTTATAGCTAGTCTGCAGCTCATAAGACTGTCAGTTAATTATCCACCAAATCTTAAAATGCAACAAGATCGTCAGTCCACCAAAAAGCCTCAGAAACAACCGGATGGAATTAATTCCTGCAACGACTTTGATCGGTCTCGCACCTGAAGCTCGAACATTCGGATCCCCCATAAATCATCTAGGCCTGCTTAACGATCCGCGGCTGGTAATTACATTTAACGAGGCGGCGAGTTTGTAAAAAGGAGAGGTTAGCTTCGCGCGGTGTTTTCTTTGGTAGGAAGGGACCGAAAGAAACCGATGCTGGCAAAAGGTGTTCGAGGAGGTTGTAGGGGATTTGTAGGTGGTCGAAGGGGGTCCAAGGGGGTAGAGAATCGACAGGGGCCAGAGTCACGTAGGTAATCTGCACCCCAGAAAAGAACACCGAGGGCAGAGCATCCCTCTCGAATCCCGGCTGCCTGTTACGGGGCGAAGAAGCGAGAGCGGAACGCCGGATTTCCCGCAGGAACATTATCATTTTAGCCGGCGGGGATTGCGGCTCGATTATCGATTCGAGGTGGCTCTCGTCAAGTAATCAAGAGCCGGAGGATTCCACTCTGTTCCCCCCCTCTCTCTCTCTCTCTCCTCTCTCTTTTTAGTTCGTTGCTCTTTCTGCTACGTTTTCTGCTCGCTCCTCCGGCAAACCGACGAGCAAACTAACGAAACGTGAATTCTCCCTTTCGGACCTCGTCTGCTGCGATCCAACGCTCGCCGAGAATCTTCCCGATCCCGCCAAGCTTCGTCATTCTGATGGGAACACGCCGAGACGCGAGTGGAAAGCGAAACGAACGTGATTTGGCTAGGATTTGATGAGCTGTGGACTGCTTCCTGGAGATGGATGCGGGAAATGATGCGCTCGAACAGGATTTTATGGTTTCCTGCGGCGGGATCGTTGTACGTTCGACTGAACGATTTTAGGATCTCGGATTTCACAATGTCTATACTTTCGAATCAAATTAGATGACACTGTGGCAATTAGTGGAGTCACAGCTCAATTTTAATTTTATGTTAACCCATTTGCATCATTAGTGTACACATACGCTCAATTTTTCTGGTCACTATCACCGGAGCGTATATATACGCTCAATTTATTTTTGCTTATTCTTACGTAAATATAATTAAAAAAACGTTTGGTGATAAAGGCCTTCTTTTCATATTTCCTTATGATGCAAATGGGCTAAACTGTGCTGGATCAGAAAGAGGACTCCATTTATATTGGAACCAGTGTCTCCTGAAATTAAAAGAATAGCGAAAGAGATTTTTTAGAGGTTCAACGGCGAGGAAAACATCCTTCATTTTGCACTATCAAGTCAGAAATGAAACTTTCCGCGCGAATACGACTTACTTAGACTTACAAAAGGCATATTTTAAATTTCGATTACAAACGTAGATGAAATAGTTGAAATCTCTAAACTTCAGCTTAGGAAACCAGAAATTTTTGACTCTTTTTTACGTAATCCTGTAGATCTTGGCGAGAAAATACCGAAAATCCAATTTTCAATCCTAGGAGATCACCAGTTCGAAAGTTATGCGAGTGTACAGATGTCCGATTTTCAGTTTTTCAGCGTCGTTTAACGAGCGTAGCCGCTAGATGCTGTGCACACGAGTTGATGAATTCTCGAGTGGACATTCTGAAATAAAAATAAAATAAAAATTTTGGGTTCTCCGAGGTAAACTGAAGCCCTTCTAACATCTCAAAAAAAACTCAAACCGATTTTACAACAGTCATTCGTTTCTAGAAAGTGGACGGATACTTTTGCGGCTGACTGTACACGTTATGCAATCCAATTGGTTTAGAAATTTCCTCGGTTCATGAATTTTTATTTATACTTCCGTTTCTCTAGATTCTCGCTCGAGATCGCAATTATTATCAACAAAAGTAATCATCATGAAAGCACTCGCTTGCAAAAATTTTTTGTACCCGGTGAATTCGTATTTTCGAGAGTTAAAAAAGGAAGGGAGCTCGGATCCATAATTCTCGAGCTCGCTGGAAACTTTGCAAAGCAACGAGAAGATGGAGGACAGGGGGAAGCCTCTTCTTTGGGGGAGGAGAGTTAATTACATTTCGCCGGGTTCTTGGTTAACCCGTCTCCGTCCAAAATTTATTTCCGTGAATCCGACGTGGCTGCGGGGGCGTCTCGACGCCTCCGCCAGACGCGACGCGGCGCTTTAATCCGTGTTTACGTTTAATCCCCGTTAGAGCGGTCGACGCGTACTACTTCTGTTTGTGCACAGAAGGACACGTCGGGACACGCTGCGCAACCGTTGAAATAACACGGCCGAAGATGATGTTACGCTCCCCGAGATTATCTCGCGTCCGAAACTGCCATAGATCAAAGAGATTACGTCTGACGGAGACTGGTGGAAATGGAACTGGGAGCGAGACGATAACGTCTCCAGCACCCCTTTGCCCTTGGACAAACGGTTATTACGTTTTATGTTTGTTTTGGCAATGCTTTGTGTGGGACGTTCGTTCTAACGAGCATGGCGGAGAAGTGGGGGGCCCTCGTGATTTGAAATTATTATTTTTAGCTGTTTTCACCGATTGGATATTTTTATGTAAAAATACTTGTCTAGAAATGTTGCTACATTAATGTGCGAAACGCAGGGGAAAAGTCGTAAACGTGCGAAAAGCCGTTAAGGGAAGCTGGAACATGTCCGGACCTGTTTCAAACCCCACTGGAGCTACCACGGAATAATCACGATATCATTGCGCGAGATTTTATGAAAGAAAACCTGGTTCGTACTCACCACCGGCAATCACGGGATTCTGTTCTCTGCATCTTCGGCAGCGGACAATGGGAAGACACACGCGATTACTTTTCCACTCGCGGTTACAAATTTCGACAATACGCGACTAAATCGTGCTACGATCGACACAATAATACCGCGAAATTTCGGTAGGCGCGAGAACGCGAGTGAGGCGCCCCCCACTCTCCTTATCAGCCAATCGCTGTCGCGTGCTCTTCAGGCACGCACCTCGACTGGAGGGGGCCCCTCACCTTACTTGTCTCTCGATTTCCCTATCGACCCCTCGGGATGTTTTTCTTTCCTCCCCGGGGAGTTTTCCGGTGGTCAGGAGAAGCAGGTGTCCCCAAGTTGCGGCAGCAGAGAATTTAATATTAGAAAGAGGTATCCGGGCCCCTGGGCCCTGGCTACGACACTGAAATTTTTCGTCGCGCGATTGGGCGCGACCCGCGAAGTACTTTATTATCTTCGTATTTTCTCTAACGTCCCTGTGAGAGCGCTCGCAGCTAATCTTCGGAAATGTCCTGCCAGAGGGCGATCCGATCCTTCGTAATTATATGCTAGAGTTTCCTCTCTAGCTTTCGAGGGACTGTGGCAATTTTTCCGAGTCACGATACTGAAGTTTCGAACTTATTCAATCAAATATTATATATTAAAGCTTCACATGATCCACGTCTATGAAATTTTATGCTCCCAAGCTTCAGACCCATTCAGTCAAATATTACAGATATTAAAACTTTAGAATTCATTCTAGAGAGGCGCAATTTATACAATTTATATCATTGTAGTTTTCAATTTGTCGGATCGGTCTGTGTGGATACTATGAATCGGCCTTTATTTGTCCATAGCGAACTTTCAATTTTGAAAGAAGAATTTTTCTTGAACAAATTGAATTTGTAAATAAAATACGAATTGAAGAATGGAGGATTTGTTTTACATACCGTTATCCAGAAACAAATGAATTCAGAATATTATTTCTCAACAAAGGAGCACCACAATTCCAATCCCAGGTACGTATAAAAATTCTTCTATATAAAAATATATACAAGCACGCCCGCAAAGTTTCATACAAATATGCTATTTGATTTTCTCTAAAAAAAAATACCCAATCATAACCCCGGACTGAATCAAGAACCAAGACCCCTCCAATAAGTCTGTACACGCAAAACGACCAGTAAAACCGAAGAATAGCAGAGTACGGTTCACATATGCACCGAAACGAAATAAAATAAACCGTGAAGAGAATTTGCGAGCAAACATAAACACCGATAGCCATCAAACCAGACAGTAGATCTGGAATCCTGGTTCACGGTTCCGGAAGAGAGCTCGGAATTTCTAACGATCGCTAGTGGGACGTTATTTATGGGTTTATCGAGACGCAAATTACAGGGACGTGGAGCGAGACATCGCTGTAACGTATTACAGAAGAGGCCGTGTCTGCGAATCCCGGTTTCAGACTTTCTCGAGCACCGATTTCTCAAGGGTAATCTCGTCAGCTCGATCCCGGGATGAACGTCATCGGTAATTGATACCGTCGGCGATCATCGGTGAGGCTGGTGCAATTAGAAAGTCAAGGCTGAGCGAGCCGAAAGAGAGAGAGAGGGAGAGAGAGGGGGAAGCGGGTTTCGGTTAAAATTCATGCGGAACGATAATTCGAGGCAACAGGTTGGCCACCATTGATTTTTCACCGCAGCCACCGCCGCGCGGCCGCCAGACCGTCTCGAGGTCGTTCTCGCCTCTAACTCGAGGTGACGGCCGATCTAAATTTCAAGACTGATCGGAAACCTTCCGATGAATTACGAATTATCGACTTTCGCCCTACCGCGGGCTTAAGTAATCGAGTTACGGCCATCGGGCCCGAGATCGATTGGGATCGATCGAGAGAAGAACCGTTCAATACGTCTCACTTTCCTTTTACGAGGCCATGCTTTTTATTCTGGAATAACGAAACAGTCGGTATAATATTATTTTTTTATATTAAAACTGCGTTAGAATAATTACAATCACTATGGAAACGCCTTCCTGGAACGTCGTTCCGTTTGAAGGATTACAAAGTATTAACTTCTCTCTGTTGAGATTGCGTTTGGGGTGGAGAATATGTTTTTTAAAAATAATACCAGCCCTGTGATAATTATAATTGTTATTCTGTAACTTGGAAACATTTTCCTGGAACATTGCGTTGTTTGGATAATTAAAAAGCATTAACTCCTCTCTTTTAGGATTTCATTTCAGAGAGAAATATTTTTCAAAAAGCAGTACGAGCATTGTAATAATTATGATTATTGGTTTGTAACTGGAAAACATTTTTTTTTTCTTTGAACAGAATCTTTTTATAAAACAGTAACAGTGTTGCCTGTTTAAAACTTGGAAATATTTTTCTAGAACATCCCGCGTTTTGCAACTCGTGTTAATGTTAAGTTTTTTATCATTAATTGTTTCTGTATTGTTATTAATGTATTGATATTTCCTAAATATTTCAGGATAATTAACCGTGCCAATACCGTCAACCGCAAAAGAAATCGCCAGTCATCGAAACGCAGGAAAAAAAACTGTGCAACAGATGCTGCACGGAATAAATAAAATAAAAATCAAACATGTACAGTAATGTCCAGGCTGTTCCGCATGGTCGTTCGCATACTCGCCGGCATGCTTGTCATCGCGACCCGAATGGATCCCTCAGGAAACTTTCACGCGGAAATCTTGATGCCTGGTGAACCACGGCGAGTACACCGCCAACAGAAAAGCCGCGTCTCTCCGCGGATCGCCAACAATCGGAACGGATATTAGGAAACGCTCGGAATCAATGGAAAGAAGAACACGCGCGCGATTCAGCAACGATTCGAACGAGTTCCAGGCCGACTCGCTCGATACTCTCTCGTCCGGCGATATTCGATTTTACGTTGGCCTTAATGAATTCCAATCGTGACTCTTGAGCGTTCTTCCGATTGCCGGCGCACCGATGGCCGACTAATCGAGTTACGATCCTAACACGGCTGCCATACGTGCCATACTGAATGGGGCACTCGCGTCTCTTTCTATCGAAAAGTCAATTCTATCGACCTTTTCCACGATTTTTATACACAATCTAATCTGCAGAAATTCACGGGGAATTTCAAACGAATGCCAAATAGAACAATCCTATATATTTATTATCAAATTTATTTTATTAGATTTATTTTATGTTGTTCTTTTCGTATAGAATGGTCCCTTGATCAATTCCATGATCTTTTAAAAACATTGAAGTAACGATTGTAGTGATTGTTTAGCTCCGAGGAGTATTGGAATTGTATAATTTCGGAGGGTGGATGATTCACCGACCAAGATACTCGAAATCGCAATTAGGGGACGATCTCGTTTCAAGTTAATGCGTGGGCACGCTCGTCACCCATTGCCGGCAAGTAGATCTCATTGAGATCGGTTTCGTTCCGATTTACTGGGCCGGGGCAATTGATTAGGCGAGCGGATCACGCGAGGCGAGCTAAGTAGGATGAGCCACGATCGCGGACTCGTGATAGAATAATTCAACGACAAGTGGCTGTTTATGCGATCCGGGACTGCATAAACTTGCCCGACGTTGCGAAGTATCCTCCTTATCGCAGACAAGTATCCCCCTTATAAATTGAAAAATCTCCAAGAAAATTCTAAATTCTATGAACAATTCGATACCAAATAGTTTTATTTTCGTATCGCGTACGTATTCTGTTTCTTTACAAAATAAAATATTTTTGTAAGAATTCAATTATGTTCGTACGGTTCGGGTAATAATTTTCTACACGCGATAGGTTAGTTATGAAGGGATAAAAAATATTGGGAGGACATTTGAAGCGACGTACATTGTTTACTTGATGCCGTGAAATTTTTCCACGCCGACAATTACTGTATTTGCCAACACGTAGCTATGTACTAATAACAATTGCAATATTATTTACAGTGCCAGAGGTGGTCGCAGAATCAATGGGCAAGGGTTAGATTATAATAAGCAGGTCAGAGGGTCTGTAAACCAGCGGTCCCCCTCGTGCCCTTTTTTTTCGCCTAACCGTCCCGCCGTTATTGTAAATATATTGCGGCGTGCATTTTCGACATCTGTAATCCCCTCCCTCAGCTTTTCAGAAAAACCTTGCGTAAGATCAGTGTTGTTCGAACTGCGGTAGAGAGAACATCTCTTAAGATGTGTCAATTCAAAGCTCGTGGTTGTTAACGTGTGTATTTTTAATAATAATATTTCAACTAATACGTCGCATTACTAGTTTCTGGATTTTTATGCGAAGTAAAAGTGTAACAGTGATTGTGTGTGAAAAATTTCACGGCATCTGTGTGGAACACCTGAATTTACGTCTGAAAAAGTGAGTACTAATTATTACAAATTATAAATTCATTTCTGCTCCTTCTCTTGTTTACTGTATCTTGCTTCCGAGCGTGACTCTCCCCGCCATCGCGCTCTGATTGGTTCGTATTTTTCGAGAATGACTGCTTAACAAAGCGGAGGCGGACATTTTTGCAAAATTTCGCTTCAAATGACCTCAAGATCCACCCGTTTCACGGAGTTGATGTAATTTTGGGACACCCTGTATATCTTTAGATTCCGGGGGTTTATAGAATCGTTTTGCGCAAGAAACATTTGTACAGCTTCTATGGTTTACGCACAAAAAATTGTTAAATTCAAAAGTCTGAATGAAAAATTTCAAAAATTGAACAGATGGATTTTTATACATTCGGGGTATTATGAAAAATGTTGTTATATTCGGAACAGACTATAGCACCGTTTCATGCAAGAAACATCCACGTAGCTTTTATAGTCGAGGCTGAAAAAATGTTTAAAGCTGAAGGCTTGATGTTCAAACAAATGTACTGAAGATTTTTCTGGAATAATAATGCAGAAGTGTTTCTCTTCCAGGTCAATAAACAAGCCTAGACGCCCTGTACAAGTACTCTATGATCACAGACTACCATCTAGGACACAACATCGAACACCGAACATCGAAACTCACCAGGAACTCGCCGCTGCCAAGGCTCTGCTGTGATCCATCGGGAGTAACAGCAAGATCAGCAACGATCGAAGTAGAGAAGCTTCGTCTAGCCTGATGATGGCACTTGTGAGGCCCGTTGATCCTCTGGGTAGCGTAAGTGGACACATGATTCTCGCTCAATTTCGACGTCCAGATCTCTTGTTCCCTTTGAGGGGATTGGCTGATGGTGCGATGTTTGGCGAACCTGGAGATCCTCTCCGTTCTGACCCAGTCGTGATTGGGTCTGGGCTGCCGAGTTATGGTTTGAAGGGACTTCATCGCGTTGAACCTGGAGAACCCATCTTCCATCGCCGCCGCCCATAAATGATCCGGTAGATCCTTGGATCCTCTTTGTGTCTCCACGGACTGTCTGTCCGAGGAGGAACCTAATCCAGACGTGGTCGGCGTGTTAGGGTAGTATCTCCTGTAGGTGTCCTTCGAGTCCTCGATGTCCGTCGAGTAGAAGTCGCCGTCCCGGGACTCGAGGGAACGGTTGTTGTCGTGCAGGTTTAAAGAGGAGCCGATCCCCGTCGACGTCGTCGACGTGCGGAAGAATTTCGCCTCGTTCGCTGATGTCCATATCTCGTCGGTGATCGACGAGTCGATGCCCGTCGAGGTCGTCGGGGTTCTGCGTGATGGATGAACAACCCGGTTGGATACGCTCGCTTCGATTTTCGAAACTACGTGGCCTCGCGAATGGGTTTCAGAGACAGATGATGGGATGTGTGGAGCGTATGTGGTGATGAGTGGGAAGGGGTTTATGGCATGTTTCTTTTTTCTTTTTTGGTGAAGAGGCACAGGGGTGTATGCAGGGTTGGGTACTGTCGTGTATGGTGTGGTCTCTGTTGTAATTGTGGGAGGGGTAGGCTAGTTCTCTTTTCATGGGTTTGGGCTTGAAGTAGGGGAAAGTGCAGGTCAAGCTTAAACTAATATCTAGGAAAAGTAGTGTCTTTTACAGATGATTTTCTACTTTCACGTTTCTAGCAATTTATTGGAAAAATTGTAAAATTGACCTTGAAATTCAAGGTCCAATCTGAACGTATAAGTCGTATTATATTGTATTGTCAGAGGATAAAATAGGCGAAGAATTTTGTAGTTAGTAACAAACTAACTTCGTTAGTAACTATTTTCGAAATGTAAATGCCCAATGAAGTTCAATTCGATTAAATAGCAATGAATTTTTCATACTACTTTTTACTTCTTTATACGATACAGTAAAAATAAAGTAAACTTTGAGCTTCGAGGTCAAAGAACAACGTTGCAGAACAATTTTTCGATAAATGTTTACTGACCTGAAAATGCAAAGTCATCTGTGAAATCCATGGCATAACATTCTCTTTACGCCACACACACACACACAAATTGTCCATTATTTAATACTTTGACTGCCATATTAGTTATGCATATATTTGTGCAACTCGTTTACTCGTTAGGATTTTAGAAAATGAGTTTATATTGGCAAAACATTAACTGCAACGGGTCAGTGTAGATGAACAAAACCCTAACACGCGTCCTTGGCCAACTGTCAAGGGGAATGTACCTTGAACTCTGTCGCGCCTAAGTGGCATTTGTTTACCTCTACTGACTCGGCTCGTTGGAGGAAGTATGGCTGTGTCATTGTACCTGAACGATAAGTTCCTCTCTCTCCATAGGTCCTCGGGGTTGGCAGCCGCGTGGCCCGTGGCAGAGTTGTTGAGGGTGGTGTGGTGATTGGCGTATGAGCACCTCTGCGGGAAGCCCATGCCGTCGTCGAGGCCAGCCGCCCAGAGAGACTCGAGGGGTAGGTCCTGGTTGCTAACCGGGGTACCTACCCCCCTGCTGCTCCCTGTACCAGGCCCGTGTTTCCCCCCGTTCGAGGGGAACACCCTCTCGGCACCCTGAAGGACGCAGCACATGCTAGTGCTACTTCCCCCGCCTCCGCCGACACCGCCACCCTCCTCCGCCTCCGACCCCCTGGAACCAGAGCTTTGCAGGCAACCTATTGTGACCGAGCTTGTACACCTGCGAGCAGGCCTCGACCCCTTCTCGAAGAGGGGCTGACGACCTTCCCTCCGGTTAGGCTCCTCTTCTTGCTCTCACCGCGGTGGCCTTGACAGGCCC
>CM052121.1:4530775-4541549 GCA_028454245.1 Halictus quadricinctus | reverse complement strand
TGGCTAGATTCCTCGAAAACGATTTTCCTCCGTTGCGTCGCGCGCGAAAACCCCCTTAACGTCGCACTACGATCATTCTGACTACAATATCATAGCTGTTTCGTGTGATTTTTCCCTTCCTGAGTGAATAAGTAGCACCAAATTACTCGAAAACCGTTTTCCTCCTTTGCGTCGTGCGTGAAAACCCCCCTAGCGTCGCACAGACGATCGATATCACAGTTATGTTCGTCCAACATTCTTAGGTGAATATTTCAAATAAACTTCTGTTTCTTCACAATTTTAGAACTTGAAGCAAACCCTACCATTCCCAAAGAAGCTGGCGCTGATCACCGTGACGCTTATCCGGGGAAAATGGAGGATCGGTATCATGGCCGACGTTCCAGCGGCATTCTTGGCACATTGAATCGCGGACGGAACGTTCCCGCGTATCTTCGCGCCAGAATTCGTGTACGTTTCCCCCCCGGGAGCGCTCGAATCGAGTCGCTTTTCAAGAGGGTTCCTCGGAATATCGAAAAATCGAGGATGGATAGAATATCTTGAAGAATCGCGGAGGGAGCAGAGGGAGCAGAAAAGGATTCCTCGAAATCGCGGCTCGTCAAGCACTCGGGAATATCGCGGAGAATCGTTGAAAGGAGGGCCGGAAAAGGGGTTGCATCGCGAGCAGGCTAATATGCCGGCGTGTACGCGCGCCGCTACGGAGAGTATAGCTGGTAGGCGCTTTCATCCTGGTGCATGAAAGGCTGACTTAATAAAATGGGTCGCGACAGATCCGAGCGCGACCGAATTTCGCAACGGGGACGTTCCCGAAATGTTCCACGCGGCTTTAACCCTTCTAACAGCTCTGCGAGAGACCCGAGGATCTAGATTCGCTCGTGTAATTATCCTAAACAAAGACCGCAGCATCCAGTCTATTAATATGTCTTGCTCCAATTTTATCTACTTCGTTTTATTAACGTTATCAATTCTGCAAAGTAAAAATTGTTGACCTCAATCGCAAGAAACGGTCACTAGTTTCTTGCAGCGAATGCAGAAAACTTTTCATGTCGAGTACACATGTTTTCCATGTGGTGACGTTTCGTGCTCGGATCAGAATGGACCCGGCTATCCTGATCCGTGTCGTTGAAGCTCGCGGTATCTCGAGATAAGCATCTCGAAGTCGTTTATGGCTGATCGTTACCCGCTCTCTAGCTCCCTTCGCCCAGTTTTCCGAGATAGCCGTGTAAATTGCGCCGATTTGGGACTTGATAATTTGGGGATCGCACTATGTTTAACATCCTTTAGCAGTGACATAGTTTGCGAGCATTGGTCCTCGTTTGTTTGACGTTTCTCAGTGGGCTACGTTTAGCAAGACAGACAATTCTTGGGTTTAACAGTAAACCTACCACCACCAAAACGAATTTATCATATTTTACAATTATTGAAACTATAAAGATGCTTTGCAAATTAGTTCAGTTACTTTTGAGGCTCGGTAGATTTAGTGTTGAACAAAAGAGGTACTGAGGCGAGGACCAACAAAATTTAACCTTGTTTTCTGTATTATTGTTAACTTTGTGAGCCATCGCAAATGTGAAGTTCTCTCGTTTACACGAGTGAAAATAGATCAATCTTCCAGGTACATCGATCTCCGGAGAGTCATAGAATCTATCATCCAGTGTTGAGCAAATATCATAAATCGCGTGGCAACACGTATCGATCAATGCGCGAGAGACGTTAATCTGTAAGCTCGTTTAAACAACCAGTGTTTCTCATGGTTACTCGTCCGAACTGACAATGTTTGTTAACTATTTTTCTATATTTTTTGTAGTTCCATGTACATTGAGTATATCTCTAAACTCTAACAGGGTGGCTGAGCCATAGAAAACCCTATAGAAATCCCATAGGAAGATGGAACGGGACGGGTTCCACTATCGAAGGACTGTTCTTCGTCAATTTAGATTCACAAGGTGCGTGCACGTCACGATTCCGAGCGAAATCGTGGACCATACTCGCGGCCCTCGCGTATTCGTGGCTACAGGACGATATTCATGGGGCATTAAATGGAAATCATGGCTTTACGCGCGAGCCGGCAGCTACACGGTCCGCGGAAGCGATACGATACGCCGTTTTACTTATAACCTGCGACCATTTTATAAATATTCAATGAGCACGAGCCCGGCTACGTGCTTTACCGTATTTCCCAGGCTTGGCTCGGCTCTTCAGCTCTCCCCTACGCCCACGCGATCCCATTCTTGTTTCTCGTCGGGATGGGATATCCTTCTTAACCCGATTCTCCGCCGGGAATCCCGTCTGCTCTGATTCTTGACAGATTCTGCGTTATTCTTTTATTTTCTGAATTATTGCTGAACCTCTTCCGTTAATACTGATCTTTATTCGGCTGTGAATCATTCGAGTTCCAATTTGTAATTTTCTGGCCCTTTTCGCAATTTTCTGACCCTTTTTAACGTAGTCAGCATTTACGGAATCACCTGTGTTTTATTGTGTTTTAATAATGTTTCTATGAAAATGAGTCATGATTTTTATGCAATATAAAAATTGTCTGGAACGATTACTGGGCACTGTAACAATTGTTTAGAGAACATCGACTATCGTTTCTGAGGAAAATATTCGCAGTGGTAGAGGATCTTACAATAAATCTATACAGTATGCGTGGAGGACGAGACACAGGACGAAGAAATTCAAGGAATCCTTGAAACGATCTTGGAGAACCTGGAGCAGAGATGAGAGCCTCGTAATATAGGCAATTTCCATGGAATGCCATGGACATGGCAGAGAGCTGCTAGAGAAATTTCAGGGATAGAGCTTGATAATATAAACAGACGAAAATGGACGAATATCTGGGAATTTATTGCAACTGATGTGTACAGCCAATTTTTATGTTGCAGTAACTAAATTACTTGCACACTATGCAGTAGAATGCAGTAGCGCAGATATACAAAAATAACACGAAATAGAAAGCATACGGTCTCGTAAAGAGAAAAATAAATAATTCATATCTTGGGATCATGAGCATTCTACGAAATTAAATGAGAGTGAAAAGGGACAGTAGAAATTCCAGGGGAGGAGAAATGTCTCGTCCGAGGATCTGTGCGGTTCGCCAAGCACGAACGGGAGTAAGGACCAGCTCCAGAAACCAGCTCGTCGTCCCTTTTCTCCCGTTTTTCGAGCGTCGGGAACGGGGACATTTGTTTTCGCGTTAGATCCGATGGAAAGTTGTCGCCTCGCGGCGCCGTGAAAAATACTGTCGGAATATCTGCTGCGTTTCGTTCCCGCTTTCTGTCTCCATTTTCTGTTATTCTACTCGTTTTTCCCTCCCCATCTCCCCCGTTCTCCTCCTCCTCCCTTGTTTCTAGAACACCTAAACGTTCCGTTTTTCGCTGCTCGTCTTGTCGAGCACGAATCCCCTATGGCCGGCCCGAGACCGGGACGAATGAAGATGATGGTTTAACTGCTATGGGAACTCGAGAATTCAACGAGAATTTCACCTGGAGGACGGACGGGTTCCGTAAACGGACCGAGGGACGCTGGAATTTAGGCGAATCGTATTTCAGAGATAGTTGCAGCGAGCGGAGACGCTTAACGATGGTGAAATGTCGAAGGTTATTAACAGTGGAACTACTGGAGCACTGGGAATAGAGTGGATTATGTTATTTTGTCAGGTAGCCGGGCTATGTTTGGTCAGATTTTGTGGATTTTTGTCGAACGTGTGGGTAAATCAATTTTAATTTAGACACCGAAAACGGGAGAACGAAAATTTATTCATTCTGGTCATGTTAATAATTTTCTAATGTTTTTTGAACATGGTGTACTTATCCCCTTGATAGGTACGATTCGGAAGTTTGTAGAAGGTAATTATAGTTTTTAGGGCATCTTTTGCTTGGATGTTCCCTTTTTCTTGAACCTTTTTTCTTTCTGGAAGGGCAGTAACTCTTCTCTCTTGGTTGACCCCTATTTGCCACTTCGCCCTACAAACGGCACATGCATGTCCCTTTTTGGAGAATATCAGAAGTCAAAGGGCTCAAGGGAACCTTGGGGGGAAGGGCCCACCTGGGTTAATTGAATGATTTTGCAGGACAGAGTTCACTAATATCATGTTCTTCTAGGGTCCAATTGTTGACTATGTAGGTTTGGTTTAACAATTTTTCGGAACAGAATAGCACCCATCTACATTACTGGTCCAATGTAAAGGGTCGAATAGGTACGAAAACACTATTTTAAATTGATGAAAAATCCTTTCTGACTACACTTGGATTCGAACCTGGATCCACCCGGTGGTAGTTCAACGCGTTACTCACTGGGCCAAGACTACCTATGGGTGTACAAGTTTTCTTTTACGTATATACACTAACTTGATCTATCATTTCTTCAACACTTTTGTTAAATTCTATATGAATATATTTCTGACTAAGCATGCAATTTTTCTCCTTTGAAAGTAAATACAATTCTCCGTTTTAAATCCAATTCACAGATACTTCAAATTAATTTTACAGATTCTCAACGGAAAATACAAGTTTCCAAGCGATTCCAGTTACTTCAAAGAAGAACCGACAAATTGTAATTTGCATAAGGATTCACAGTCTACTAACAAGTAGGAGACAAAAGCTTCAGGTACATTTCATTAATTTCTCTTCATCCGGAAGTATTCGAACCATTTTCTCTGAAAAGCAACATGATTTTAATTACATTTTAAAAATTACAGATATTGTTACAAAAGATTCCCCGAGGTAGAACGAACATAAATGCGAAAGAAGCTAGAATTCCGAATCGATAGAAAAACCATTGTTTCAACTCATTCTCCGGGGCAGCGTGGAGCTATGAAAATACATTGTCCCCTAAATGGATGCAGTCGGATCGCTTTAAATCGCTTTAATTGCTCGTATCGCTGTTGACCCCGGCGAAATGATCAAGCCAGCTTGACATTCTGTTGCGTATGGGTTAGAAAATTACGTTTTGCCCCATAAAAAAAGGCCGACGGACAAATTATTTTCTCTTGACGCCATTGTTCAGTCCAACCGGTCTATAACATTTTTCACAAGAAAAGATTTTATTGGAATTTTCATTCCATTTGTGGAAAAGTCATTAAACTAGCGGAATTCTGCGAGGCTGAACCAACAGGCAATATTGTTTCATTAACACTATCAGCTTCATTTTATTTTCATTTTATTTTCATTTTATTTCGTCGACACAAGTTCGCGACGGAAACAAGAGAAATCGGAACTGTTCGAAAACGCAAAATACAGAATAGAAAGGGCCCCCTGCATCAAAGACCTCAAAGCCCTTGAAGTTCCAAATAAAAGCGAACAAAGATCTGCATGAAATAAGCGAAAAGAAAGGAGAAAAAATAAACACGGTTTCTGTATTGTTGGCATCGAGTTTACATCGGCTCGGCGTCAAAGTTGTTTAAGTTTCGCCGGCTTTACCGTCGAGCATTGTGTGCCGGCAACGCGAAGGAAGTTTCCACGAACAGTGGAAATTCCCGGGTCGCAATATTTTCGCCCGTTGTCGATAGGATCGGCGTTATAGCGTGTGCTCGTAGCTCCCGGACTCAATGGACTATCCCCGTAGGTGGAAGTGCTCCCGTAAGGCCTTTATCGGTGCAATAGTCGGCCAACAACTCGCAGTTATCGTCAATTGTGCCGGTGAACGGCGCTGATAGGGCCGAGGGAATCACGGGACTCGCCCGGAAGAACCCGTCCGACCCGCCAGAAAACCGGGCGAAGGGCTAACACTCGCGTACCTACCGATTTGTCTTCAATTACTGACAGGTGAGCAAACGGCGCACGGGGTACCTTTATCTCTCGAATTGCAACGGACGGTTCCGATAGGAAGATAACAGCCTGGAAATGCGCATGAATCCCATTTGACAAATTGTATGAAAATTCAGGTTTCCTTTTGTTACACTTCAGATACTAACGACGCATTAAATCGATCCAGAATAACGATTACAGGTAAGCTCTGACGCAAAGGTAACGCTAGAAATATTCTCTGTTAAAATTTTCTGTATTTGTTACTGCACTAACGATGAATTGGTTCAAATATCGATTATACGTCGGCCTCAGTATAAAGAGAGCAGCCCAGCAATTTTTCGAAATTTCAAAATCAGAATGTTCGTACTTCCAGTTTAAAAAATAATCTCTCTTCTACGTCAAAATATTTTTATATTTTTTTTTTTATTAATTGATTTACCACTGTACCAACGATGCACCAAATTGATTGAAATTAATGATCGTAGAAAACGCGTGAGAAAAATTTCATTTAAAATGAATAGCATTAAAATGGAGAAATAGGGTGTAGAGAAAAGCATTAGAAGAATTTAAAAATACTGGTATATTATTTTCAGTCTGTTACATATGCTAAGCATGAAAATAAATTTCTGTTTCAGATATACAATTTGAAAAATGATTTGAAAGAAACATTAATTTGCAAAGGGTGGCGAATCAATGTGGGGTGAGCTCGGATGGCATTTTTAGGGGGTTTTGGGGGTAGTTTCGAATCGTAATCGAGGTGCTTCACCGGAAATTTATCGAGAACAGGAACACAACTATTTCCTCTGGTGAAATACACTGGGCCGTCCCGACATCGGGCAACGAAATGCACGGTGAAACGTAATTCCGATGCAACAAACCGCATCAGTTGCACCGAAGTTACACGAGCTACTACGCCGCGTTACTATTTCCGCCGGAGAAATGCAGATAGCGTCGGCCAGAGAGAGCGCTGATACAACTATTACAATATCCAAGTCGTGATAGTTATGGCAGCGTCACAAATTTCGGTTAATGGCCGCTCGTATAGAGATCCCGGTGTGTGCATCGCTTGAGAAACGAGGCGCCACGTGTTGCGTGGCTCGCGATGCAATTATTGAGATCCGGGGGTCGAGAATCTATCTGGGGATCCATAGATCGGAGATGGAACCGCGATTTCTCCTTCCAATATTTTTAAAACACCCTTCATTTCCAAGCAGAAACTTTTCAACTTGTCTTTCTCGTCCCTTTGAACACTTTAAAATTATTTTAGAATGCTGTATTTGTCGGTGATCCGTTTATAAATTGCGGTAGACGCAGTGTTAGTGTCTTCCGGAAGGTGGAAAAATTAATTTTTTAAATCGGACAGGAAAAAGAAATATAAGGTTTGAATACAAAGAATTTTACTTTAAGAATTTTTAAGCTAAGTAAGAATTGTCAATATTAATGGCTATGTACAGAAGCTACATTTATTTCTGGTGTTAATAATTTTAATGAGAGTAATGAAACAGTATTTCGAGGAGCAATTGAGACAATTTTTATTTTCCATAAAAATCCGCAATCTACTAATAAAGAAAACATTCTTTAATCTGTTAAAGTTCTGACATTTGTTCTAGCATGGAGTAAAATTGGTAGAACAAAAATGCAACGCAATTAACCAATATTAATTCGACGCTTCGACTCCAGCAGAACAATGGAGTCAAAGTTACTGCACGGGTGATTACAGCGTGCTGTTAATTTAGCCGAACAAAAGGCGAAACGTCCTAGGACAATTATCCGTATCCGTAGGATCGTGTCGACAACGTACGATACGCGGACTGTTCTATGGGGTGGGGAGAGGAGCGGAGGGGGTAGGGGGACTTCGTTACCGGTTTCCAGGTTATCTCTGCGAGGGTACATCGTAGCTGGATGCGGTGTATCGCGGTTTACGAGTCTCTTCAGCAGCGAGGATGGCTCTGCGAGCCACTTGGCCGTTGGTAACGCGAAAACCATAACTCCCGGGCTGTTGATCGCGTTTCCCGTCGACCGTAAACCGTTCTCGCGTCTCGTCGTAACCTCTGCCACCGGCAATCGATAATTGAAAATGGACCCTTCCCCTCGATTTAGTCCTTTGCGGTTCGACGCCTTCGATACACTCCACTCGCCTACATCCTTCGCCACATACGAAGTACGCTAAAAAAGAAACGGCAATTTTCGAATTTCACGGCCTGTCAGTTGCTAAATCAGATCATTTTCTTTTTCTAGGTTTGCGCGACTATAATTGATGCAGAACAACCCCTAGCAGAAATGATTCCATCACATATAAAAATCGCAGTATTGTCTTAAAAATGTTGGAAGACTTAGTTTACGGGTAAACGAAATTTTTGAAAAATTGCTATGGAATTGCGAAGAAAAAGGTAAGTCAATTTTCTCAACTTTTTTATCCGTAATGAAACTTTAATCAATGCGTTTTGCAGATCTACGAGCACGAGGTCACGCAAGGTCGACGCGTTCACGAGGAAATAGTAGCCCTATACGATTCATGTCACAGCACGGACCCGAGGATCGGACTTAGATCAAGACTGAACAGCTGTACCTCCAGCCCATTAGAACAATTGGCGGAACAGAGAAGTTTGCGTTCAGCCGCCGCGACTTCCTCCATTTTCTAGAAATCCGCGCTTCAAGAACCACGATAAAAAAGAATGTTTGAAAGACGGGGAGTCGGAGAACAACCGCGAGTTTCTGAAGCTTTCGCCGCAGTTCGCGGATTAAACAACGAGATCGGGTTAAGGAGTCCGGTTCCACGGAGCGAAGAATTTCGTCCAGTCGGAAAAAGTCGGTTCCCGAGGGCTGCGTGGTAGGGATAACAACGGGTTCCTTGGAAAACTCGCGGAACAGAGTTACCAGCCACTTTAATTGCACGCGAAAGTTCGTGATCGCGAGTTCCGAGTCGGACCGAAGGAGTAATTGCGCTTGGCTCGCGAAGCTAAGTGCCTTTTACTTTTCGTGGGGATCGATACCTCGCCCGACGACCTCTGCGAGCCGGTTAATCGCGTGCGACCGATCGATCGGACGTTGGAGCTACGGGCAAGGTCGATGTCTATTGGAAAAATCGATCCCGACGAACACTTCCGACGCTTCTCTACCTTTTACCTTCGCGAAATCGTTTTTCAATGAAGGGAATTAGTTGACGACTGCGAGAGAGGCTTTATGAGGTTGTTGCACGCTTTAGTTGCTTTTTAGCGGATTTATTTGCTGACACTCTTTCGTTGTGTGTATGGAGATTTATCTTAATTTTTGTTGATGAGAAAGTTAGTTAAAGTGGGTCGAGTTTATTTCTTTAGGACGTTAAAGAATTTGCTTAAAAATATTGGCCGATGTATGGCAATTTTTATGCTCCGGAAAACGTGGTCCATAAATTTAGGAATCTCTTGGTAAAATCTCACAATTTTTATAAATCAGAAACCTAAATTCAGCCCATCGTTTCTTCGGATTTTTGAGGAAGGTGACGAACTGGATACAGAATATTTTTAAATATGCTAGGATACTTATAACAATTTTTGCGCACCTCACAACGTGGTCCAAAGATTGGAGAATCTCTGGTTAAAATTTCACGATTTTTAAAAAACGGGAAGCCTGAATTCTAGTTGAGTTTTTCTGATTTTCCATGTTTCCAAGTTTGAAGAGCAATTGCCCCAGGGATTTGCTACAGAACTTTTTTTTTAAATACGTGGGCATACACGACAATTCTTAGGTACGTTAAAAATTGGTCCACATGTCTAAGAATGTCCAAAAAAAAGTTCCAGAAATTTTCATAAAGCCGAATGTCCGTACTCCGTTCGCGAGTTTCGCAATTTTTCTGTATTCCTTTCTGCATTCAAATCTGCTAAAGAGCTTTCTAAAAAATATTTAAAAATTGCCAGCAATCTGCAGTCAAGTCAGAAATTGGTCCACAGAGCCAAGTGTCCTCGGAAAACAGTTTTTCGAGCATTCGTAAAGCCAAAAATCGCTATTCACGTTGCACGCGTTATCCGCATTTTTTCGCTCGCGGTGAACACCGCTAACAAATCGGCCGCACACAGCGAAATCCTAGTGAAACAAGCTCGTCTGGTTTCAGAAATGATTTGGAACCGCTGGAGAGACAGGATGGGAGCCCGGGGAAAATAGGAAAAAAAGGGGGAGCGGCTGTCGAGCCTATCGACGGGTCTCGCGTCACCGATTTTTCCCCGCGCCGGTTTCGACGGGAGTTTTTCGATTCCTCGGCAAATTGAAATATAAATTCGACGCGGCCGAATCCCATTCGATTTTTCACCCCGTCGCGGAATATCGTTGCACCGCGGCCTGTTGTTTTCCGCGGTATCGCTTCCGGGCCGCGTTTTCCCAGTTTTCCCGGTTTTCCGGCGCTCCTACGTTTCTCCGCGCGGTGAAAACGAGTTTCCGCGGGGATGCGCTATCTCTCGCAATTCTTATTACTCGGCTCGTATTTCCCCTGTTGACGTTTCCCGCTATTCCTCCCCATTTCCATAGATACCATGCTCTCTCCTTATCCGACCCCATCTCTCGCCTCTCCACATTGCGTCTTACATATTCATGCTCGAATCGCCCTCGAGACGCTTTCAATTGTCTTTTACGCAACCCTCGGACCCGAGACGCGGTATAAAATATATGAATTTAGAGCTTGCTGCTCTTATTAAAATTCCAAGAATTAATTCTCCAACCAGACACTGTTTCCAAATGTATTAATGTCAGGTTGTTGCAGGTTTATTACACGGGCTGGTCCAGTACGTATTGTATCTGAAAATATGAAAAAAACTTGATGGATGGATCTAACATTGGATCTGAAATATCTCTTAAAATTTCAACGTGAATCATTTTAATACGTTCTTTGATTCGAATTGAGAAAAATTAACTACTCCAGAATGTAAATGAATTGAAACAAAATGGGGCTGGAAATTTCATTGGGCAACGAAGAAAAATGCATTGTGAAAAGGCTGCAAAGCCAAAAATGAGTCGAAACAAAAGGTAAATCTCTGCGTAAAAGGCTCTTTATGAAAATC
>CM052121.1:4494518-4512347 GCA_028454245.1 Halictus quadricinctus | reverse complement strand
TTTCATAGTTGTTTAATAGCATTCTCGGGAAACGATCGGCACAATCGTAATCGTGATTGACCGGCCAGCGATCGACGGTAGTGTGACTCAGGTGTTGAGCACGTTATAAGTGTAATTTTTGTATCCAAAGGATTTATCCGCAAGGTGGGAGTGCGATAAGAGCGATTATCACTCGGTGCGTGCAATCTTCGTGAGATAAAACACAGTGGAGGCTTATAGTGTTCCGCGAATCGTCGTGTTTCTACCAACAGTGGTGTACTCAACGTGTGTTCGCTGTTGGACATAGTTTAACCATAGAACTACCAAACAAAACCCCCTAACTGTATTTTCTTCAAAAAATCAATTCTTTAGACAATCAGGGTGAATTGCAACGTTCAGTTTGAAAGTGGTGTAAGTCCATTTATCATCCTAAAAAAAGTCAATGATTTAGTTAATTTAACCCTTTAGGGACATCTATGTATCATACTAACCCTCACTCTCTATGCAAGATAAAAATCTCCAACAATATGCTTCAGTTCTAATATCTCCACAGTTTTGTATTTCACCTATTCATTCCTGATATGAATGCATAAAACCTGCAGTCTATTCATTTTACAGAAATCCATTATAGAGGACCTGCAGACTAGTATCGTGCAAAAGCTCATTAATTAAAATCAAAAGTGTTCTGCCCTTGCAGGAGGACTTATCAAGATTTTTCAATTGACGCAGCTGCTCGAAGATGGAATTACATCACTTTCAAAAACGAACAGATTAATTGTCTTGTTGTCCGAGTAGAAGGGCATTGATTGAGTTGACCCGTCTGGTAGTTCTAATGTTAACACGGTGATCGTTGGTGCACAGAAGCTGCAGAGGGGGGTTGCAGACGTCGGAGGACGTGCGAGACCCGACGTTTTTTCGATGATCGGACGTGATTCCGGCGAGACTGACGAAATTAATAAAGCAAACGGTAGCGATTCGCCCGGAGCCGTGGTAGGATCGTTAAAATGTCAGCGCCGACGGCGTCGAGACGTCGTTTGAACCCGGCGGTCCTCGCCAGATACAATAGCCAACAGCGCGGTCCCTCTCAACAGGTAGCTACCAGCCGGAGAAAAAAGGTGTTCGTACGCGACTGTCTTCTGCTTTCAAACCACAACTATAGTTTTTGCGTGGCAGCGCAAAATTACTTCCCTCGAAATTATTTTCGTCGGCCCTTTACAACGTTCCAGAATTTTTATCTTCTCTTTGCATTACGGTATAGACGATTACTTACAAATAGATGAGGTTTTGTTCTTGGTATACTAATGACAAAAAAGTATCTACCCTTAGTATGTCCTCGAAAGCATCATATTAATAATTAATTTCTCTTTGCCTGAACAGAATAGTAAATCAAATATAAAAAAATATTTCTCGCTTCAAATAATTCTTTCTTTTTGAAACACTATAAACACTTGAACCTGTTTGAATAGCTTTTTAAATTAGCGAGACGCTGTTAACACACCAATCTTCTCAGATATTTTTAATTTATCTGAAAAAATAAAGAACATAAGTATATTTTGCACGCCAAATATTGATGAAATTGTCAAAAAGGAATCAAAAATTTGTGGAACGATCAATTGGAGTCTGAAGCCGAGCAATACGATACACGCAGTTCCCATCGCGCCTTTGTGTTGCAAATCGCGCTACAATTGAGAGCAAAAGTCATCGGCGTGCGAATACATTTTTCTCTTATTGCATATCACCCGCCTATATTCTTGCATGATCGCGAGCTCTTATCGCGAACGTACCACTGAACCACATTCGCCTGTGCTCGGTGATATCATAAATTATTCAATGATTCAGCATCCATCAGTGACGTCTCTCCTTTTGGTGGGGATAACCTGAGCTTCCTTTCGTCTGATCATAAATCATTCCATAAAGTATATGACTGAATTTATCGCCGTACGCAGCGAAATAAATAAAAGTTTATTTCGCTTCACTATGGCTTTCTCGGAAGATATACACGCAAACTCTCGTACGTGCTACATAAACGCATGTAATTTCAACACGATGTACCAGCGTGTAAAGAGCGTAAACGTGTAAGAACTAAATTGATTTGAAAGAATGTTAATTAGACCTTGTTCAAATGTACGCTCGGTTTAGCGCGGATGATTTTTGCCGGTCGTCGCAGTGCACCATATGGCACGGACGGCACGAATCTACCGTGCATCTGTGTTTTTAGTACTTGCAGATGTGCAGCTCGATATGCAAAGCCTGAAGACGTTCTGCCCTTATCTGGATACATTCTCGAGGAACTATTTCCTCTTTCGTTCTCATATCGCTCGAATAAGGTGAATGTCTCTTTACCAACCACAAAAAAAATGTAATCATGTTGTTCCTACTTTCTTGCCTCGGTCAGATCTGAAATGTACAGCCAGTTTACAATAAAAATCTCGAGACATTATTGCAACTGTCTCCAATTTTCAATAACATAAATGCAGTATCTAATAGGAACGCGTAGGGACATTTACCTTACAGGTGCATCGGAAGATGCACCATAAGCGAACGATGGAAGTGGGTTAACGTTTCTGCGCGACGCATTCATTGATTTTAAGAGAACAACGGATTAAAAGAACGCGGGGGGAGAGGAGAATTACTGTCCGGGGAACGTTTCGGCATCCCGAAGGACGCTTGTTCTTTTCGAGGGTCCTTAGGAGGGACTGCCTTAACGAGGCCGATCCGCATCTTCTCGTGCAACTTCATTTTTCACGGTGTCAACGGTCGTCGTCGTCGTCGTCGACGTTCCCTTGCTTGGTATTCCGTCGCGACACTAGGAAGTACGCGGCAGAATGCATGGAGTATCATTCTGGCCTTAATTGGACTCCGAGCTAATAAGAGCATCGAACTATTAAGCTACGTGTATCGTTGTGTTCGCGAACGCCACCTGCATTCGCTCGCGTGCTATTTCTGCCGCCTCGATGCTCTTCCCCTATTCCGAACCGTTCTCCTTTTCTTCCTATTTCGCGCGAAGAATGCCCCGCTGAAACATTGTCACTATTCCAGATTCGCGAGAAATTGTTTCCCTATGAATCGTCCTGGTGCAGTCCCCTAATCAATTTTAAAATCCAGATATGAAAATAAAATGTCAAACGACTGGCACGCCAGTTTAATAATCGAGCCTGTTTTTTTACTAAGATTCAGTAGTAAACATTTCAAATAGAAGAACCTATTAAAACCTTCATGGGTTGAGATACGTGAAAATTATATTGGTTCTTACATTCTTAATGCTTTCTTGAAATTTTAGGAAATCTATTTTTACCGTTCGTATCGATTTGTCTTCAGCTTTACTTCAGTTCTTGTGCAGCAACGACGAATTTCTTTCCCATTTTTATTCTCGGATATTTCGACCTAGAATAAAGAGATGATTGTTATTCCTTAACGTTTTCATATGTTTCTTGTAATTTTTCTAAGGTATTTGCTAGAGCGAGAGATAAGGGTTAAAAGTTCGTCCGGCCGGAAAGTGCAAGGTGTTTTTAATTGCAACATGCACTTGGCGCGTGCCGTTTTGGTTTGTTAACGATCAAGCGAGAAAAAAATCTCTAGTTAGCACGCAGCGCCACCAACGAGACGATGGTTGTCGCGCGAACTTTTATTTTACACTGTACACAGAAGCGAGTCGGTAAACGAGAGCGACGTTTCGCGTTTGTTTTCATCAAATAACCAATAACCTGCTGAAAAAAAACTCTTTGTCAATATTTCATACAAATAATTCATCGTTTAGTTGGTGTATTTCATTCGCAACCAAAATTGACCACGTACAAAATTCATGATAAAATACTTCAATTAGTAAACAGTGCATTTCAAACCGCGATATTGCAACGAAAATGCAATATTAACCTTTTTTGTACGTTAGTGAAAATACAAATAAATATATTTTTTAACACATTCTTTATATCTACAACATAGCCTCTATAAGTGTAATATTTTACTAAATGCAGTATATCCTCTTGGAAAATACGAAAAAAGATATGGTCACGGAGAACAAGTAGACCTGTATGCAAAACAGAAATTACAGGACACAGAAACCAATTTTTCTCACTTTCTTAATTCCGTTAAGTTGTAAACAATATGTTGATATTATCAAAGTCTTGTCACCTCGCTGCTGACTAAAGTCGAATAAAATAATCGTGCCGAAGAAGTTAAAAATATACAATATTTTCCTCGACATCGAATTCAAGAGTGCTCAAATCGAATCATCGATAAAAGTCTAAATAGATGAGTCCTATGCTTACAAAAGGACTCTTCTCGTCGCTATAGGCTGTGCCGATTGAGGATCCGCCAGGAGCCGGGTGTGTTTATCGGTCGTTAACGGCAAAGCGCGCGACATCTCGCGAACGTAAGACAAAAAGGAAGAAAACGTTTCGGTGGAATTTGCGGGGCAGATGTGCACCGTTTCGAGTGCGGGAAAAAGGTTCTAAAGGGCGAGAATTCGAGAGACTGTCCGAGTCGTATAGCGAGGACAATATGTTTCGTGATCGTGCAGGCTGCTCGCGGCGGCGTCGCGCGATTGGTCGGCGCGTTTCCTCTGGGCGCATGCGCACGGAAGAGCGACAGCCTCGTTGGTTAGCCGGACGGGCACGAACGCCGTTGTCGTGGATTTACCCCCACCCCGGCCGGTGGCTGCGTCAGGCGTGGTCGTTCGTTAGGGACCGCAGTATATCCGAGTCGGGCGCGTCGTATTTATCGGTCCGCTGTCGGCTTTCTCAGCTTCGTTGGTTAGAAAGAGAACAAGAGGGAGCGAAAGCAACGTGTGTGCGTGTGTTACCCGTGTGTCTCCTGTGTGTACATATATATATATACATATATATGCATATCACGCGTATGTGATATAGGAGAGAGATCGCGCGCGCGCGCCCCCGGTGAACAGTGTGCGTGGTTTGCCAAAGGTCGTTTAACTTGTTCTACCCCCACCATCCCCGCCCCATCCCCCCGAGAAGTTGTTTTCTTTTGCTTTTTCCGTGAGCGACCCTCTGTGTGAAACGCACACACACAGACAGAGACACGCATACACATATCTAGACGCGAAGAAGAAAAACCGCGGCGCGGGTTATATTTTCGTCAAGGGGGACAGAGGACACAGGGTACGCGACAATGAAACAATGCACAGAAAAGTGAGAGTGAACGTGGCCACGTTCGGCCGGTTTGCCGACAGCGTGAATCACCAGCAGCAGCGCCGGCGTTCATGAGCCCACGCACCCGCCGCGACCCGATGCGCGACTTCTCTCTCTTTCTCTTCTCCCTTGTTTTGCGCTTTTTCGTGCACTCCTTCTCCCTCTCGATCCTTCCCCCTCTCCTCTGCCCCTCCTGCCCCGCGAGTCCGTGCGTGCACTCGCTTACGTGAACTTTTGCTTTGAACCTGACAGACACGGCGCGCGAGACGCGCGTACAGTGTGAGTACCCGTTGTTTTCTTCCGAACGATTAACCCAGGGGCTGTGCGAGAATCCGACAATGTCGGGTCCGGGACGGGCCGAGAATTTTATTCGGTATTATTCTCCGGAGTCCCCGAGAATCCCGAAATTTTCGGGTTCTCGACCATCTCTAACCCCCTTGCTACACGCGCGAGTCCATGAGATCGAATCCGCGGGTTCTTGCGCTCGTAGAGTAACACTATACTGCGAAGTCTATGACCGTGATACGGTTTCTGTTGATCCTAGCCGGCGAAGGCGTTTCCAAGGGCAAGCTGTGGCTTTCCATCGCCACCGGGCCTCAGACACACGCCAGTTTCGAGGACTCTCAAGCTTGCTGTTCTCTCTTACCGTTCTTTCCCTACGGGTCCATTGTTTCGTCTACGGGATTTTTATTTTCGTTTTCTCTTTGTATTGCTACGTCGCGAAGTCGAATGACACTGTAACGCTCGTGCCACGGCCGTGTCGCGCGCACGATAATATTTCAAATCGATCATTGTGCTCGCTCTCGCCGCCACCTTTGTTCAATTCACCATTCAAACGAATCCTACCGAGCAACAGGATCGCAGAAACCGATATCCGAGAGTGTAACAGATTTCGGCCCGTTATGGAGCCGAAAGAACACCATTTATGGCAGACACGCCCGTTCCTCTTTTTCTTACGGTGACCCGCGTGATTCTGCTCTCATGGAATCGGACCCGATAAACGCGCTTTATCTTTTTCACCGTGGCGATTATTAACGCGTCCTTGACTCCGCTAATTCTGCCCTCTTGTCGAATATTATCTGATCGATGGCTCGATTAAGCTTTATCGACTCGGACCGGACGCTTTTTCTTCCACATAACCTCGTTTTCCGAAAATAATCCACGTATCGTCGGAAATAAGTTGTACAAGTTACTTTGTATAGTTAGAATTTTTTCAATTGTTTGTTTATTTATAGAAATTTATAAATATCCGTCAGAATCTTCACAATTATTTCTTGGTTATGTTAAAATTGTGTTGCATAGGGGAATTGCAAATATTATTCAGATTCTTTTCAATTGTTTCTTGGTTATGTTAATATCATATTATATTGAAGCTACGAATATTGTTCAGAATATTCTCAATTGTTTCTAGGTTATGTCAAAATTGTGTTTTAGGGGAAGTTACGAATATTTTCAATTGTAACTAATCTTTACTACGGTAACTATATTCCCGCCATTGAATTTCCTACGAAAACGAGACAGCCACTGGAAGAACAGGCTAATAGAGGGTCAACTTCTATGAAGTTTCTAGGTTTAGAATATTTGAGGGTTCGACTTAAAGTTCTAGCAAAACACAGCACAACCACGTGACTCTCTCAGGAACGTTATCGCAACAATTACACACTGAAGATCTAATTTACTATTCCTGTATCGTCCATTATACTCGGTATTTAAACAAATACGTTACAAACACATCGCTTGAGGGCAAAAGCAGTAGCTGTTCAAACCTGACCCCAATTGTCAGTCTCACATTTTTCCCAAAGCAAGACAAACTCGCAAAGACAGTCATACACATACACACACGCGCTCCTTTAAAAATAGAATAATTGGCCTGGATTTTTTCTTACAAGAACGAAGGAGCTCATTAACAGCTTTTGCAAAATTTAGTTGGTCGCGAGAGAGAGAGAGAGAGAGAGAGAGAGAGAGAGAGAGAGAGAGAGAGAGAGAGAGAGAGAGACGGGCGCCAATGAGTGATCCGTCACGTGACCAGCCGCCATTGTTGTGGTGTTTTGCTCGAACCTTAAATTGAACGGACGATAAATTCGCTCGTTAAGCCGAAAGAGCAGGGGCTCGAAGACTGTTATCGATTTCGGTTCTCGAAACGATTACGGAGAACCTGTGTTCCGGATAACCGTTACAGAGAAATCAAATTTCCAACTGTTATCTGTAGACTGCGGATTTTACGCGTTTATCGCAAAATCGAGCAGGTGAAAGTCGAAGTACAAAAGATTTTAAGAACGACCATCATTTTCAACCTGTTGAAATTATTAAACGAAGAACAACGAAAAAATGTTGATTTCACGCGAAGCTAAACGAAGCCGGACATGAAATAATATTCCTCAGATACGAAAACCGCAACCGGAACAGATAACAGCTGGAAGTTGTGTTTCTGAGTAACAGTTACACAAAGAATAATGGTTCTTTGAGAACGTTTTAATCAGAACCTCTATACATCGCTGAGACGCGGTTTAACACTAGATTTACGGGACCCGACAAAATGACGGGTTCTAATATTTTTAATGTAATATTATTAAGATTCTAAGGATGCATACATAAGAAATTATTTAGCAAATTTATTTCTTTGGGTATATATTATTTTTAAAATATTGCTAAAAATGTGGGAAGTAATGCAAAATAATCGCTTTTAGTGCTCCGTAAACCTAGTGTTAACGATTCGCTGTCAGTTTGCTTGGCGCTAGAGACAAGAGAAAGAGAGAGAGAGAGAGAGAGAGAGACAAAGAAAGCTGCGCCGGTGACGAGGAAGGAGCGATAGATAGAGGGTCGTAGAGGGACAGAGAGAGAATCGTGTTGGACCCTCTAGTAGTCACGTGACACCGGTTGGGAAATGTCGACCGAAAATCAAAACGGTTCGGCCGGCACGCAGAGCAACGGGATAAAGGCGACGATCGGCGTGTCGTCGACGGCGAGGAGCACGTCGAACAACTCCTCGTTCCTGTACAGCAGCAACTCGATGCTGAACCGCGAGAAGCCTCGTCATGTGCCGCCGCCGACGTTGCCGAAATACACGTCCAGCTTCAACGCCGGCTCCAACGGCAGCGGCACGACGGAAAGATTGAACAGAGACCGGGACGTCGGCGGCAGCTACAGGCTGGCCAGCCTCGAGAGGCTAGCCCTCAGGCAGAGGATACTAGACGGGGAAAAGGCGAACGGCGACACCACGTCGGTAAGCTCTACATTTATTCCCGCCCTCCCTTTTTCTACCGTTACAACGGAACAATGATCCTATCGAGTGTTTACTTGTCCGTCGAACGGTCTGTGTGTAAATATTGTGGAATGCCAGCTCCATCTGGATAGCCCGCAGACGAATCTTATGTGTCAACTAGGATGACAGTGTAGCCCACCCTCTACATCTCACTTTAACATTTTATGGCGCGTACAGAGTTTACACCAAACCACAGACGAGGTATAGGATAGACCTATCATCCAATGTATTTTTGTGGCCCGGTATTTTTGGGGTCAGGTAACCCCATTACCATTTTCGTGTCACATCTTGTATTACCAATTGGAACTAAAATTTGCTGACAGCAACCTCAGTGATAAGAATTAAAATCAAAAATAGCTATATACAGTCACTGCAGTCTCGCGAATACGAGAAAATAAACGAATAATTCTGAAAACCTCTGATTTTTTGAACAGTCGATATTTCAGAACATGAGACATGAAGCCCCATAAGATGATAGGTCTATCCTATACCTGGTCTGTGACCAAACGAACGAATGCTCGTTAAATTCGAACATTTCGAACGCTTACTGGATTTTATGAATATAAACAAATGCTACGCTCTCTGATTGTTCAATTCACAATTTCGACACACGGCGATACGTTCGGTATAATATTATAACCGGAGGGAACAGAAGATAAATTATTGAAAATTTTTTATTTTTTGTTCTTGTTCTTTAGAGAACTTTTCTTGATCTGCCCTCGTTGGGATTTACCAGGGCGTTCCCTAGAAAAGTTGTACGTTTGAAGTGGAACTTATTAAAAAGTTTGAACATTCTTCCGATCTCGGTCTTAAGTATTTCAAATTGAAACGCATTCCCGCGTAAACGAGAGGTTAAGCGACGAAATGTTGGAGTTTCCTCTCTAGGTTGCGCTTTCTTAAATTTGAACGTTGGAAATCGGAAAAAGTAGTTGTTTCAAGCGGGTTTCGAATGAGTTTTGGCGTTTCGTATTTAGTGCGGGAAACGAAGCTATCGATGACGGTTTATTTTGTACGCGTAATCGACCAGGGATTAGTTGTTAATCGAGATTTCGAATCGATCAACTTAACTTGGAACGTTTAACGAGCCGGGTCGTGGAACTTCTAACCTCGGGTGTCGTACGAAGCGCTGCTCCCCGTAAATCTGAAATCGATAAGTCTATAAAAAAACAGGGGATCTTTAATTATAACGGGGATCAATTGCCTTAGCCGGAAATTCTGCTGAATCTCATTAGGTCGCCATTATCGTCCGGCGTTCCAATTGGGTGAGCACCTATTTCTAGGATACTTATGCATTATTAAAGTGTCGTCCTTCTTGCTTTGATCTATATTGTCCAAATTTGAAATTTTACTACATTACTTTCATTTAAAATAAATTATATACAAGATCTAATAGAATTTTAGGTTAACAAACTGTTTGTGTTCAACAATTAAATATACTTTTTAGGGAATACCAGAAATTTTGTGTATGGAAACTTAACCTTCCCAGGACAAATGTCGCCATATTGGAAATATTACGCGTCCAATTCCTAAATGAAGGTCTAATAATTGAATTAACATATCATTTTCCTTTTTTTTTTGCAGTATAACTACAAGGACAATACTGAAATTTATTTTTATTGACTCAAGTGATGAAATACAGGGTGTACCAAAAGTACACCCTACAGTTTAGACTACAGCAACAATTTCATTTTTGAAAAATACACACTTATTCTTCCATAAACAAATTCGAATTTCAAATGTTCCAGCGACTTTCGCGCCGCTCTGAACTTGGGTAAAACACGCTAGGGACTGACCCGAAGTTAACCAGAATTGAAATCAGTGGCAATTGGGGAATACAACGGCGAAATGTATTTCAGGGATGCAGCGGGCTATTCCGGAAGTTTTGGGACGCGACCGTTGCGATGGCGGTCTTTTTGAACTTGACTCGGTAGAACGGGGTTTCCTGTGGGAGTCGTTGCAGAGCGGAGGATAGTTCTGTCCTGCTCTGCTCTCGTGACTCTGTAACTCAATCCCGCTTCTCGAAGAATCAAATTTTCCACCCCTGGCGCGCATACACGGAGGTGGTCGGACGCTCGTGCTCCTCCCGTCGCATAAAAGGCCACGTGATCTTCCCGTTTATTCCGTTCTCTCGTGGCTCCGTGAGAAAACGGGCTATGACTCACGGAATCCAGTCGAGTCGAGTCGAGACTCGACGTTCCGCAAAAACGACGAATTATATACCGTTTCTCGGTTCGCCGCGGTATACACTGCCACTCAAAAGTGCACGCACACTCTCTTACGTCGATGCCAAAACATTCGGGGATCTACAATTATCCACAATTTAACTCTCTATAGCTCTGTGTAACTTTGAAGTCATATATCAATATTTTTCAGTCGAATTTTATTTATAGCTACAATGCGACAGCAGTATTTTGTTCTGTTGTCCTTCTCGTGACCGAGAAACTTCTTATTTTAGCAATGGTCACTAGGCCAAGCAAAATTCTAATTTGTTCAGAAAAGAATAAAATGGTCTAGGGACTTTTGGGCCGCCCCGAACGTTTCTGTAATACTCGAGTTGAGTATCTTGACAATAATTGTAATATGATTAGACAAGTAAAAGGGAACGTTTTGCGCATAGTGATTCACGCAACCGATCGCCGGCGCGTCGAACGAGTTTCCCCGACAAGTTTACGTTCCTGATAAAAATGAGCAATTAGAACGACCTGCATGTTTGTTGCCGTGTTTTGCTACAATCCGTGTCCTGTTACGTCGAACACAGAACACGGAGAAATATGGGCACAAATCGGAGAATAATTCACAGTCGGAACACGTTTATTCAAACATCTGTTTTCTTCGATAACCTGTTTAAGACGTGTTCGTACCGCATGACTAAGATTAGTCATTTCACCGGTAATCGCCAACGACCGCGCGAAATGTGACTAATATTAGCCGTATTAGTCATTTGTGTCCTGATATAACTTTTAGTGTTAATCCGGTACTGAAGAAACTGGCGTTACTTATTTACCGCAATACTAGACTTACGGGAACGCTAAATACATTAATTATATATTATTTTCTAGAAATTTTTCTTGGACTCTAAACTCGCTTCTATGAAACTGAGGCTTCACTTTTACAACTTCCCGAGGTCCTCATTATTATTTGCACTCTTCACTTCTGGATGCAACTGCACCGAGAGTCTGCGGGATCGTTATCAATTACGCTTAAAGATTTATGGTCGCATTAATGGAGTAATTGCGCGACGTGGATGACTCAGGGAGACTGATGAGAATCTCTGTCACGAACACGTGGCAAGTCTACCCGGCGTGGCCCACTCTATCACGCTGTTGTGCGCGAAAGAGTGAGGGAGAGTGTTGTTCGAGAGCGAAGGAGAGAGAGAGAGAGAGAGAGAGAGAGAGAGAGAGAGAGAGAGAGAGAGAGAGAGAATGATCCGGTGGTGGGATGGAGAGAACGCTGCGAGGGAGGAACATATGGCCGCGTTCTTATCTCAATTTTCATGGGCTTTTGCGAGAGGGACTTAGCTTTTAATTCCTCTAGCCTCCCTCTCCCTCTCCCCCTCTCTCTCTTTTTCCAACGTCAAGCATGTGCTCTCGATTCTTCAAACCACGCCCCTCCAGTGTTATTTTTACTCCCTTTGGAGAGGAGAACGCTCTTTCAATCCCGGCCTATTTATTCCGGGAAACGTCGGTTCTGTTTTGCATCACAGACGATTGAACGTTCGGCTCGTTTAATTCGTTAAGTACCCGCAGCAGTGAGTACACATCGACCCAGTCGTGGAACAAAGCCCGGACAGAACCGTGAGAAATGTTTACCAGCGATTACCGAACAAATCAAACTCTCTGAAACTGTCTACTTGCTTCAGAACTCATACCTGAACACGTGGTAGACCAGTAGACTGCATTGTCTTTATCATTGAGACGTCCTAGTACAGTCGCTCTCGTAATTGATGGCACGCGCTTTAAATCGGAATAGGGTAAGGGACCCAATTACCGTGGGGCTACCAATTACTGTGACTATATTACTTATACTTATTTTTATCATTTATTTAATTGGATTCCTTACCTTAACTTTTTTATAAATGGACCGAACGACTCCAGTTCTTCTACCAAGCTATTATAGATCAATTAATTTACTAGACGATACGTAATGAAAATTTTGGAAAAATTGAGTTTTGTCTGAATTACTACAAAAATGGTAGAAGTTAATTTTTACAACTTTTTTATTTGAGATTGTAAGCGAAATTTAAGAAATGTGTGAAATCAAAATTTTAAATTTAAGAACGCATAAAATCCGATAAGGGACAGCCTGATCAGTGAAAGAAATTTTTTTCTTATTTTTGTGAAAGGATCGGAGGAATTTGCATAAAGATTCCCGGAGTCCGTTCGCAGTGTCACAGTTTCAAAGTTTCGAATCGCGTGACCCAGTTTTGCGAACAGAAATGGTTTTCCGGTGTAACAGGGGATGTCGGGTCACTTGTAGCACTTTTTCCATTTAGTTTTTAGTTTGAGAGCCACTGTTTCAAGCGCACATGGCCACCCTCGTTTTCACATATTTGGTCGAAGGAGGGCCAGGGCTCGTGTAACCACGGGGGCGAGGGTCCCACCCTCGTCCAGAGACAATAGAAAAATACACTGTAACTCGTGAGTCATGGACCTCGCGGAAGATCGAAGCTCTGTCCCCCGAATGCATACAGTGACTCTGTCGAAACACTCAAACTTTGAACCATTTTTTAATGCCGAAAGGCAGGAGCCTCAGAATTCTTTTTTAAACGGTAGCTGTTACACCGAAATGTAGACTAAAGAACAATGCAAATCGAAGACCGAACGAAAGGCTTTAAAATTGTCTCAAACTTCTCGTATTTCAGAAAATTAACTTTTCCCAAGAACAAATTTTAACAAGTTCGAAGCTCACTCAGTTTCTAATCATTTCACACTGAAAAGTCGAAGCGTGGCATTTCATTTTCCAATGGCATTAATAATTTTAATCGCGAACCAATAATTCTAAGCTCTTGTTTTGATGAAGTATAATTGTGACGAATCTTGTCAAAAGCTTCCGGTAGGCGGAATCGAATTTTTACTGTTTTTTTGTATTTTTCAGTGTCCATTTTTGACCATTTCGATAAGCCTCGATAAGAAGTAAACTGTTAACGGTAATAGGTTGATTGCCAGTCGAATCGCAGCAAGAGACACTTCGATTCCGCGTGAAAGGACGGCGAAGCGTTTTATCTCCGCGCATGATCGACCCTTACGACTCTTTCATCGGCCACGAAACATGCATCGATGATGAAACCGGCTGCGTCGATATAGGTTCCACGAAAGAGAGAGAACGCCCGGGCTGTGTGCGTGTCGATAAAATGGAAATTTATGACTTCCGCGGCCTCCGTCGCTCCTAAATGAGATCATTGTTCTGTCTCCGATAAGAGCGCCCTTGTTAAAAGTGCCCTTTTTTCTTCAAAGGACGTACCGAGCACATACTGGGTGTTCCAGGAGACACCGCGATGTTTGGAAGATTTGAGGAAAGGGATGATGAATATTTTAGGGGTCGAGGACAGATTTAGGAGTGCTCTTCTATTGTTAATAGTGTATTAATTTTATGAGGAGGCTGTTTCATAGTAGTCTACAGAATTTGAAGAGCACAGATAATATTTTCAATTTTTCCACTGAATCTATATCAATTCTGCGAATGACATACTGTGTTTAGGATATTGCGAACTAGTCCATAAAATTTAGAATGCATATCGAAAGGAATATTGAACAGTTTAGGGGATGATAGGGGCAATGCTAGGTTTTCAATTTTGGGAATGACATACTGTGTGTGCAGGATGATTCATACTAGTCCACAAAATTTAGAATGCACCCATGAAAGAAGTACTGAATATTCAAAGGGATGAAGGGGGTAGATTCAGGAGTCTACTTCTATTATTTGGAATGTATTCATTTTACGAATGGGTTACAGTATCTAGAATGTTCCATAGTAGAACATCAATGGTCTCCAGAATTTGGAAAATACCCTGAAGGGGTAAATATTTTAGGGGATGAAGAGGAGAGTAGTTGTAGGTCATCATTGTTCCCATTAAAGCGTCCATTAATTTTCTAATCGAATTGCAGCGTTCAAGGGGTTTCATGCAGGAGTATAGAATTCTGGGGATAGAATGAAGTGGTGTTCAATATTTAGGAGAGGAGAAGGGGTAAATTTCAGATCAATATTTTCCCCGTCAAATTCGCGTTAATTTCATAAATCAGAGAATTTACGTCCCTTGTTCAATACTCTCGCATCATTCAGGTCTCAAACAAATTCGTTACACCGAACAAAAACCGGTACAGAAATTCGAAACTGTTGCATTTCTAAAATCATCGTTCATTGCATTTTCGCAGCTCTTGAAAATCAGAAGAAAAATACTTATACCGAGGAACCCCGCAGCGAAATAATCATCTAAATCCGACCAGAGAACCGTGTCAGTCCCGGCACAAGCGACTCCGCAGTGAGACGCCAAAGAAATGTATACAAAGAAACGCAGCAGCTCTCATGCAACTGTCTGCCGCCGTCAGGATTAATTACAACGCTCGAAGATACCAACCCGAGAGCGAGAGAGAGAGAGAGAGAGAGAGAGAGAGAGAGAGAGAGAGAGAGAGAGAAGTGCGCCCCACCACCTCCCCTCTCTCTCTCTCTCTTATTTTTCCTCATTTCTCTCACGAAAACCTTGAGTTTCGGATGCGCCGAGGGTAGAAAACGGAAGAGAGAGAGAGAGAGAGAGAGAGAGAGAGAGAGAGAGAACCCCTCCAGAAAATGTGCAAATGCACGCGAATGACCCTGGCTACGAATCCGTGGAACGCGAAGGGAAACACAAAGTACCCTTTCAGGAAAGCAGGCCGCGTCCCACTTTTCTCCCTATTTTTTCCCCAAACAAGCGGTATTTCCACCCCTTCGTGCGCCTAACCGCTCGTAGCATGTTTTAACGCGAACGAAACGGGATCAGGGGGCCACAGCGAGCCGCGGAGGGATGAAAAACCGGCTCGGGACTCCCTCGATTCGCGATTTCCGCGAACCTAGCGGCTCTGCCAATTGCAAATTTCCCCGCGGAAAAACTTTCCCGGTCCGTTTTCTAACTATACAAATTAATCGCAATTAATTAGTCACAGTGAATCCATCGTAACCTGTTGAATCCATATTTTTCAGAATTGACACAGAATTATTTCATTTAGCCATGTATATACAGTCAAACCTGTTTTTGAGCGGTAGACAGGGACCGCATAAAAGAAACTTCATAAATAGCTATACCAAATAATTGTTTACATATTGAAGAAAATTTTTTTATGCGGAACCGCAGAAAATATGTCAAAGATTTACGAAATAGCGAGAAACTGCTTTCCAAACAAAATGAACAATTACGCATGGAAACATTTAAAAAAAATTTAATTTCTCATTTTAAACATGGAGAAATTTTCAAAATAATTCAATACTACTCGTCGTAGTCCAAACGCGCATCTTCTTGTCACGAAAACATTACAAGGGTGTTATAATGCCAGCACCGTTGGCATTCATATACCGCATAAAAAAAAAATCGCATAGAAAAGGACCGCGCAAGAACAGGTTTGACTGTATATGACAAACAAATAATAATAAAAAACAAATAACAAATAATTATCGAGATATAAGCAGTTAAAGTGTTCGCAAAATTTGATTGTGTGGAGTTATACATACAAAATATGAAAGAAAACCTTGTATTCAATGTTATATATACGAATATTAAACATACATTATAAAATACTAAAGTACACTTACAGATTTTTCAGAATCATCTGTTCCTCCGTCGGGTCCACAGCACACTATTATTGACTCAGGCGAATAATTGGACCACAATCACTATATTCCACGCAACGCACTTAACGGAATCGTGACAGCGAACGAGAAGATGTTACTCCGACCACGAATAAAATAATACTGCGATTTTCACCGCGTCGCTCGCACGCACGTGTTACGATCAGATTACAATACGCAGGTCAGACGACGTGGGTTTATAAACGCTAAATTCAAAAACACAGAATTCCGGGAAACGGGGTCGACCGCCAAAATTTGTTTACCTCGGCTTTGCATCTAGCGTCCCTCGGCGTCTGACCTGCCTATTATAATCTGACCGTAACACGTGCGCGGGAGCGACGCGGTTCAAATCGCAGTATTATTTTGTTCGTGGTCGGAGTAACATCTTCTCGTTCGCGATTTCCAAAACTGTGTTGCGCAGTGTCGGCTCCGAAAGACAGGGAGAATTATTCGTATTCGCGTGATAAATAATAAGTAAATGTGTGCTGTGGATCCGACGGAGGAACAGATGATTCTGAAAAATTCGTAAGTGCACTTCACATTAGTATTTTTTAATTAGACTGCGGATTTGATGCGTTTATAACAAAAATGAGTAGGTGTAAAACATTAACTGCAATTTATAACATATAAAAATTATTAACACTAAGCCTACCACCGCCTTGTACCAGATCTTTTATTTTACAATTACTATTAAAGATGCTTTCGTGGGAAATGATTAAATAAATACATTCATGAGAGAAGATCCAAATAAATTCAATCTTGTAATTTTTATAAGACAACATGCATCAGTCACTTGCAAGGCTCGGTAGGTTTAGTGTTAACGAGCAAAATAAATTTTCACTTAGCTCCTGTAGATAATTGTACAAAAATTTGATTTTCCATAAAGATCCGCAGTCTATAATGTAGGCACGTTATTCGTTCACCAACATAATTTCGTCATAAGTGCGCAAAATTTGCGGTCCGATTAAGAGCGTCGCCGATTTCGTCACTGGTTTTTGGCGAATTTAATAAAATTTGTAATATTTTTCGCGGGACGGTTTTGCTCGAGTGACAAGTAACGTCGAGGAGGGTGCCTCGCGCGAGAAACAAGTTGGCGCGTGTTTTTTCGCGGAACAATCACCGGAGAGGATTTTTTTCGCGTGCAGAAGGACTCTAGCTGGAAGAGTTGCTCTCTCTTGGCGGGTTTCTTGCCACGCGAAACGGTTCCGAGAGCTTGTGTAATTGAGCGTTTTCTGGCCTGGTCGCATTCCGCCGGCGCTCCCCTCATTAATGTAAACGTACTCTCCTATCTTCGAATTACCGGAAAGCTATCTTCGCGCATACCTCCGCGCAATTTGCAACTCCCTGGGCCATCTCGCCGAGAATTATTCCAGCGAGATGGTTCCGGTGGAGGGATCATCATGGTTCGCTGATGGCATTCGGATCATCGACTGTGCTCGACAGCTTTATTTGTCCTTTCGCGTTCTGCAGTTGGCGACTGGCTAAATAAGAGACATCGGGCTAATTGAATACAGTTCTAAGGCATAGACCGTGCATTTTTATTCGGAACAACAATTTTTCCCTTCCAAAATACAGAAAATAATACGCACCGTGACTCTTGTTAATATTCGGACACTCTTAAAAGGA
>CM052121.1:4427954-4494418 GCA_028454245.1 Halictus quadricinctus | reverse complement strand
TAATTAGGACTTGCAACACAATCTTCTACTATTTCAGTGTCTATTCGCACACGACGACGTTTAAATAGATAATATAAATTTCAGGAACAGTCTTTCCACTTTTTTTCCGAGTGCCAAACAGCAAGCATTAATTAGTTTATATTCGACGCTCAGAAAATAGTTTGAAGGTTCGGAAATTGGTTCCAGCGTTAGCATCGCCAAGTCCCATGGGGTGCATGCGCCATGTATTATCCGAAACCATGGCGGTGCACGCACACAGGTGAAGCTTTTTTCGAGTAGCCCGCTCCGTGGCCGTAGCCTGCCGTTGACTGCGGCGCGTGCACGTGTAAAACACCTTTAAAGTGCAATCGTCGGTTCGTTGACTCTGCGCCGCTTCCGTAAGCAAAGCGTTCCACCCGAAACAGAGTTTCCATGTGCGCGACGAAACGAGCACCACACGCACACACACACACACACACATACACGTCCGCGTACACACCTTCGCCAACCGAGAAAAGCATTCCTGCGGAAGCAACGCCAGGGCCGGAACGCTAACGAACTCCTTTTGACAACGATATTACGCAGATTACTAATTAATAATTCAACGAAAGCGATCCCCGAATCTCTGCACACCGGAGGGACCCCGGGGACCCGACCTTCGGACAAATGAGAGAAGAATCCACGGCCATTTTGTTCTTTCACACTTCGTTCTTGCGTCCGACGATTATTGTTGCAGGCTGTTGAAAATCCATTTATTTCTTTAACACATTGACTGCCATGTCATCCACGTGTGGGTGACGGAATTATTTGTCCAAGTTTTAAAATGAATTTTTACGTTAATACATTCATTGTACCAAATTTGATTAGGATCAGTAAAATGTAAGAAAGTTGGAGGACTAGTCAGTATCATACATTTAATTTTTTTTTTCGATTTTTATTTCATTAAATAACACCTTGATTATATGGAATTTTTGAGGTTTCTAGATTGGCAGTCAAAGTGTTAAAATTGTTACTGTGTAGCATTTGATGAAATAAGTTATTTCCTGTAGAATTGGATACACTGTTTTAGAATTAGTTAATTTCTTGTTTGAAAATCAATTATTCTATTTCGAAGTGGACAAACTGCTCAATAGGATGAACTAATAATTTGTTTCTAGCTGGAAATGGTTACAACATAGACATTAATAAAGTCAATTATTTTGTTTCACACTGGACAGACTGCTAATACGCTAATTTCTTCGACGTTCAAAATGGTTATAGCCATTGAAGAAAGCCAATTATTTCACTCAGGAGAGGCAACTTTTAACAGGACGATTTAACTCGTTTTTCGATTAAACAGGATGACTCTTTGTCCGACTAAAATGATTACCGTAGATAAAATAGCAAATTCAATCACATAAATCGCAGGAAGATCGAATTTTCCGTTTCTTCCCGAAACAAATTCCGTTCGGGAGACGCCGTTCTCACGGACACAAATTACGGTAATCGTCCATTTTTCGGGGAAGAACACCGGAAGTCCCTTGAAAAAGCCGTTGATTGCGCGTGTAACGAGCGATCGGGAAAATCGGTTTCCGCCTTGACCTTACGCACGTTCCTCCGCGCCGAGCCCCTGCGATTTATATTCCGCTGCGGCGATCGTAACGGAACAGAACAGCGTGGCCATATTACGATTCGGCGAGCGAACGAGAGCCACCAAACCCCTCCCTGGCCACAGAGTTGCGAGTTTTCTTTTGCCCGGCCATGGTTCAGCCATTAAACCGCGACGGGGGAGAGGGAAAAGGCTCCGGGAAATTTTTCTTTCCTTTTGTTTTCCGGTCTCTCGTCTAGCCCCCCCTCTCTCCCCCCGTAGAGAACGCGCGCCTCTCTTTGACGCCAGTCTCTATGCAACGAGATCGCGAAAAGCTTCACACGGAAACGCTTTTCGCGAAACGGCCGCTCTCTTTTTCTCTCTCCTCTTCCGTTTCGCCCGCGCCAAAGCTAAACTTCCGTCATGCGATTTCCAACGAATTTTTCCTGATGGAATTCACCAGTTGGATTCGCCAGTTGCGCGTGCTAATTGTCGTGATTAATTTCGCCAACCTTTCTTCGCGAATTTGTTGTTCGTTAGATGTATCGGGTCGTTGCGCAAGAGATTTTCCTTTTGGCCTTTGCAGTCTCTTATTTGGTTCCTTTTACTTTTTCTGCTGGAACAGGTCGTAGAACTTATGAAAGACTTTTGTATGGAGAAGAATCGACTATTGCTAATTAGAGTAATTAAATTCCATGACTCTTTGTATAGTTTTGCTGCTTGTTTCGACCTACAGGTATCAGGAAATCGTACATGAGATTTTTCGTTTGATTTTCTTTCGATTCATTTTTGTTCTTTTATATATTTTCTCTTCCTTTTTTACAATCTAAACTGTAATAGTCGTGATTGTGTTATGGCTTTGTAGTTCTCTTTATAAGAATGTAGTGTATGTTGTCTATGCGACGACCGACGAATGTTCGAATTTAAATAAAATTTTCGGTGGGTGATTATTACAACCATTTGTAGACAATTTTGAAACAGTGAATTTTTAAATGAAAGTCCGGCTACACTGAGCACTCTCAATCGTAAATTACATTATTTATCACGTGATTGAAAATTTAATTTTTGTACAGAATATTTTTCATCCATCCACCACTGCATGTTGTAACAAATCGGAGGGAAGCGTTGTGGTTGAAACCAGAGATTAAATAACAAATGTATCGGAAATACATAAAAATCTCTTTGCAAAATAAAAATTGTCTAGTTAGAAGGTCCTGGAACTGAACAAAAACTTGCTAATAACTAGACTACGGATCTTTATGCAAAATTGTTTACCTCAATCGCAACGACCCGAAGTGAAACAGAAATTTATTTGCTTTCTCATTGCGTTTAGCAGATTGAAAATAATATAATAGTATATTTAAATTTTTCTAATATTTGTCCTACTTAAAGTTACACCTGCTAATTTTTGTCATAAATGCATAAAATCCGCAGTTTACTAATAACGCACCGATGATATTGAACTCCTTTCATCTTTCCACTGTTCCAGTCAAATTGCCCGAATCGATTGCAAAACAATAAAATCGTTCGAAAAATTTAACAGCACAGTTACAATATTCCGAGCTCGTTAAAATTCCTGAAATGTTCGCGTGGCTCCCTGTACCGTGATTTTTATTTTGTATAAAAATCCGCTGTCCACCGACGAGTCAATAGCGCGAAATGGCTTCGATAGCGAACCGGAACCGGAGGAAACAAATTCGCCTGGTTCATTCATGGTCGTTCGACTGCGACTAATGCACGGGTATCGCGGGAATCGCACGGGAACGAGGATGATCACGAGTCGATGAGCATTATTATTGCCACGGCCCTGTATTTAGTGTTTCGGACAGCGGCCACTTCCGGCCGGATGTTCATAAGACGCTGCGCCACTCGAACCTGACCCGTCTTGCTATATGCAAAGCATATCGATCGCTGGCAGCGCACCGAGTCTCGTTTGGCTCCGTGATGCGCTGTTATCTCGTCCCTCTGTCCTCCTGTTTGTGTTTTTTCGCCCGCGTCTGTTGATCCGATGCCACGATATAACGCTCCCTCTTGCGCGCCTACACGCGATCATCGTGCTCGAAACAAAAGCAATCGAGACAAATTTGGACAGTTACGGCAGAGACCATGGCGACAATTACGGAGGGAATACTGTGGATCACTGCGATTTATATTTACAGCGATTAATGCTCGGGCACTCTTAAAACGACGATAACTTTTCCAATATTGGACCGTTCTACTTAATTCTCTTTTCTAAATTGGACAGTTACGGCAGAGACCGTGGCGACAATTACGGAGGGAATACTGTGGATCACTGCGATTTATATTTACAGCAATTAATGCTCGGACACTCTTAAAACGACGATAACTTTTCCAATATTGGACCGTTCTACTTAATTCTCTTTTCTAAATTGGACAGTTACGGCAGAGACCGTGGCGACAATTACGGAGGGAATACCGTGGATCACTGCGATTTATATTTACAGCGATTAATGCTCGGACACTTTTAAAACGTTGATAACTTTTCCAATATTGGGCCATACTATTTGGTTCTTTTTTTATTTTGTAAAATTAGAACAATCGGTTTACTAAGTGACGCGAAAAAAATGTTGGAAAAATCGCAATTGCTCGGGATTGCAGAGAAAATATTAATAGTTTTGTTTTACAGCTGCTTCGCGTGAGCCTGTATTAAAAATTTATGCTCCCGAGTCTGTGCCCCAGTTCTAAATTATTATTAGACTGCGGATTTTGTGCATTCATGAAAAAGAATGTGGAGGCGTATTTTGAAACGGTAAAAACGTTAGAAAAATTGAAAAATACTGTTACATTATTTTGAACCTATTAAAAATATATTAAGAAAGAAAATAAATTTCTATTTCACTCCGGTCTGATGGAATTCAGGTAGAAAATTGTTATTTTGCACAAAGATCCGCAGTCTAATTGTTATACTGTGCCATACCAGACCAAACTGCGTACCATTGAGGTAACGAGCGCACAGAATTTCGATGTACGATTTTTTCTGGTAATATTTTCTTTCTCTCCTGTCGGAACGCGATTTCAGCGGGAACGGTGAATTTTTGCAAACAAGGACTGCGCCAACCGAGAACGTATCGTCCTGAGAAATCGAATTTGCGGGAGACATACTCTTCGGGGCCGAACTAGCGCAGCAACGAAGCAAATGTCACGCTCGATCTGACCGTGTTTCAACCCCCTGGTTCCCGGAGCCGCCACCCACCCCCTTGGCCGCCTTGTTCTTCCTTTAATGAAATCAGAATGGCGTTTGATCCAGTTTCGATTCCGGTTTCGTTGCAAGCGACTGCGTAACGAGGCGTTTGTTCGTACCCGAGACCTGTACAATTGTTACCAGACCGTTATAGCATTAACCTAGTGGCGAACATTGATCCGACCGCGCGAATTGCACCGCTCGGACATGATCGCGCCTCGCTTTCGCCTCCGCCAGCTAGGGGCTGCATAATGAAATATGCAACGTGAACTAGAAAATTGCTATCGTTAGACCTCGATTTTTCACGATTTTATAGCAACCCAGAACACAGTCTCCGGCTATACAGGAATTCGTTCGACGATCGTTCTATTCATTTTACAATTTTTTTTTTTTTGGATATCTTAATTTGCTAAATTATTACTAGACTTCAGATTTTATGCATCTATGGCAAAAATGGGTAAGCACAATTTAACGCAGTGGACGTATTAAAAAGATTGAAGGACATCAGCGTATTGGTTTCAGCTTAATAAAATAATTAAAGAAAGAAAGAAACTTTTATTTCGCTTCTGTGTCTTACAATCAATGCAAACATTTCTTATTTTGCATAAAGATCCGCAGTCTAACTGTTACACATTTTTAAAGTTGATTCTTCCCAGCGAAGATATCTCCGTTTCCAACAGTCGCCATTTTTCGAAATTATCAAAAAATCGTACGTTACATCGAAGATAATCTATGTTTGTTTAAGTTGACACAACAATTTGTTGTTTCTTATATTCCAGTCAATTTTGACCGTGGAAGTTGTCAGTGTTTTGCTGGACATGGAGTTAGATATTGTTATACAACTCCAACATTTGGCAATTTGATGTAATAAAAAGAATGTGAAAATAAAGCTAAGAGGTTGCTTAACATTTCCTAGAAAAAGAAAAATCTTTTACAGTATCTTTATATGCGAATAAAAAATGTTAGATTCACTCCATTTTATTAGCTTTACGGGGTATCGTACCACTTTAATAAATTCCTACATTTATTATATCTCTCGAATAATGTTTTGCGCATTTGCTGCCACGTAAAATGCATAAGCAGTTTTTCTGAACAGGTTTTCGGGTGGTACATGGGTCTATTAAAGACGCACAACGTTCGCGATTTGCTAATGAAATGTCGAGAAACGAGTTACGGTGGGAACCCAATCTGTTGTTACTTTGTAAACCATTAGCCGTTCGAGTTAACGACTGTCCGTTCGGAGAGAGGGAGCATGCGGCGCATAATTGCCATTCATGGTAGTCCGTTGGACCGCGAAATCGTGTGTTTGGTAATAAGACCGAGGCAATAAAGTTTCTCGAACATTGCAAATCACGGGTCGCGGATTCCACCTGGACAGCATTACCGATTTGCGCCGGCATAGTTCGCCGGATGCAATAATGATACACGACGAAATTCGGTTCTCCGAGTCGAGACGCTCGAACGATTATAATTCGCGACATCTGGCATTTCCACGTTCATGCCACTGCGAACAATTTCGCGACTCTGTACAGTCGCCGGATCGGGGGATGAGGAAATAGCTCTCCGTATCGGCTTGGATCAGGCTTCTCTCTCTCTCTCTCTCTCTCTCTCTCTCTCTCTCTCTCTCTCTCTCTCGTTCTGCTTTATTAAAGCTACTCTTGATCCGCGTATCATGGCTCCGTATCCGCCCGAGAAATATCCATCTGCGCCAATAACCGTCGGCGACGCTCGAAAATAATATCTCCCCGACTCGCCTGATTCGCATTAGGCTGGCGACTCGGCTCCCGTCGCCTAGCTTATGCTACCCCTGCCGACACGTATTCGCCCGAACCAGCCGCCTAACTTTACAATTATTCAGATATTCGATGTTGGAAATGCTTGAAGTCATCATTAAATATTTTCTTAGATACTCACGTTTATTCAAAAGGAATATTCTCCGATTATTCCAATATTGCTCATACTTTAATATGCACAATTTCTGTCACAAATGCAGAAAACCCGCACTCCATTCCATAGTATTTCATCCCTGACTGGAAAATTGAGCGAGCAATTAGCAAACTAGCAAACTACATCGAACAGAGTTAGAATAGCAATCGTTTCCCAAAAACTGGAATCAAAATATAGAGTCACGATTAAGATTGTTCAGTGCTGATGAATCCACACATAGTGTCTTTTTAAGAAAATCCCAAATTAAAAAAAACAAATTGTGTATAAAATGAACGGTGTGCTAACAGAGGTAATGTTGTTGTTGCAGATACAGACGAAGCGCGAGCTGTTCTTCAAGGGGGACAACGCGGGTCTAATATCGTCGCCGACGGTTCCGTCGGTGCCACCCCCGCAACCTCCGTCGCAGGCACCGTCGTCGGTTAGCACGTCGACGACGACGAGCACGACGACGACGCTAGCGTCGCCGAACACGGCGCCGTCGGTCCCGACGACCGGTTACACGAGCGTGACCTCATCATCGGCGCCGGTCACCAAGCCCCGGCTACCCTCGTCGACGGCGATCCTGAATCAAAACGATGGCCCCGAGATCGACAGCAACAAACGAGACTCGAACAGGACCAACAACGACAGCAACAAAGAGGCCGCCGTTCTTCATCATCCCAGACCCACGCCGTTGACCAAACCGAAGGAACTCGACGGATACGTCGGATTCGCGAACCTGCCCAATCAAGTCTACAGAAAGGCGGTCAAGAAGGGCTTCGATTTTACGCTGATGGTCGTAGGTCAGTCGCCCTTCGAGCCCCTTCATTGTTTCCCCTCATTCTACAATTTGTTGAAACGCCTTTGTCGCTCATAGACTGCTAGAAGACACGTGTACACATAGTAGCTGGTACAAATAAGGGATGATCAGTACTTTTATCTTTCACGTGTGTGCCCTGACTCTATGGATTCGAATATTTTTAACAAAACCCAAGGAAACGATGGATTCCAATATTTTTAATTTACGAATACAGTGAATTCTCGATATAAGTCAACAACACGGGTCTTCCCAGCGTCTTGTATCGTCCAGGAGACATACCCGAGTTATGTTTACACTCCTCTGCGTCCGAGACCTCCCGAGTTCCGTGGGTGGTAGTGGAGATAATTCGGCGACGTTTATAATCCAGGCCCTGGTGACATATATAGAGAAACCACTGTATTGAGATTGTAAAGGTGCATCCACGAGGAATTATTCAACAGATTTCTTCGATTTCCTGTTAACGTTGCAGAGAATAAGATTACTTTTGCTTTTGTTTCGAGATTGTTTTGAACTGGAAGCAATTTAGAGATCAGGTTAAGTTTTATGAAGAATCCTTGGTACAGAACAAGAAGTGTGATATAGCACGCCATACATTCTTTTCTTAATGGAACTCTTTTAATCATATTCTCTCGCTGTCTGTACGCGGAATTTGTCAAGAATGCCTATCTAAGCAAAATAATTTTTACGCAGAAACAGCAAGTGATATGCTGTGAGTCATCGATACGTGTATCGTAAACCGAGTCTGCGTTCTTCATACTAATTCGATGTATTCCCCTAAGAATTTTGGAACGTTTCTGGGCATGATTTAAAGGTAAAAGATGGCGCTTTGTCATAAGGGTCTAAAAAGAAAGATGAAAAATTGTTGTAATTCTTCATGTTTATTTTCTATATTCTCTATGGGGGGCTCATTTATTACATTTTCGTTCAGTATTCGAGCCACGAATAGCATTGTGAGGGAAACCAACGCAGAAATAGGTTGAAAAGTCCATCTAAAAACGTTGATGAGAATGTATATATCCGGAAAAGCTGACGAGCGGGGCAGCAGGAGGGGTCTGAATGGACCCAGGCGTGACAGGCTGCGCAGCCGTCCATAACATTCCCCGGTTCCAAGGGTTAAAACGATCCACTCGGCTTTCTGCCGTGTATACTCTGTTTATTCTGAACTGAACTGAATTCGTTTTCGCGAATGGGCGGAATTGCATCGCACGACGTCCTGCGACTCCCTTCATTAACGTCCATTGTGTAAATGGACGTACAATGGCCGGTTCGCGTGTATATGTGTCTCTGTGTGTATGTGTTTTCTTTTTTTTTCGCTGGCTCTCTCCTCCTTCGACGAGGTTCCCGAGATCCAGAGACAAAGAGATATATCCCCGTTCCTCTCCCGGTTGGTATTTCAATTTCACCGAGGATATTGCCTTATGAACTTCCATCTGCTTAACACGTGCAGAACTCGCCGGTTTCACCCGGCTGGATTAGGGCTGTCTTGAAGTAGCAGGGGCTCTCATTTGCATTCCCCCGGGGCGCTACCAACCCGCTAAACGCCGGCCAGATAACTAGCCGATCCGTTCCTGCATCGAAAATCTCTTTTGGTGAAAAATAGATTTAAAAAATGGGACAACACACGTATGGGATGTCCTGATATATCGATATCCCTAAATTCTTCTAATGCCTTTACAGTTTGATACCTCAGTTATCAACTTTTGCGATGCATAAAAATAATGTATAAAATCTCTCTCCGTTGCTTCCGTAGAGGTTGGTCGAAACGGAGTTACGAGATAATTGGAATAAATTCTGAGAAGACGGTTTCGCGTGCCACTTGTTATTGGCGAAAGCGAGAACGGCGAATAAGTTTTTCCGGTTTCAACATTCCAGTCCTCTCGCCACTGTTATTCGGTAACGGCGAGCGCAGTGGCGCGAAAGTTATCGCGACGACGAACGTTGGCCGGGATGAAAGTTTGAAATTCGAGAATATAGGCGGTCCGCGGCTATTATTAGCGCCGTTATAAACAGCCCCGTTTTCTCCGTAAATAGAGCAATTGAAGTGCTTAGCCTTGAGAGAGAGAGAAGGCGCGGCACTTTGGTGGCCAGTTCAAGGTACCCAGACCGAAAGGTCAGGGCACCGTTTGGTATTTAGAGCCGTGCCCTGAAAAAAAGAAATAAGAAACTGTACGCGTCTCCCCATTGCCATAAACTCCACCAAACCACTGAAACCTTGTGGCTCATGTTTGAACGCAAACTGAAATGCATCTTGATCTTTACAATTCTTTTCAAAGCACGGTCTAATATATTTTAGGAATATACTGTTCGTAACCGAAAGGTTGTATCTTTGAGCAATTCCTATATTTTTCTCATTTAAAAATGTTAACAATTCCCGAAGATGTAGTCAGTATTGCTAAGGTCTGTTTGGAAGAAAATCCCCAGTCTAATGGTAATACACCACGAAGGAAAACTTGCATTATAAGCTAACTCAACTAACATTTGTTCGTGTGGTTTTCAGGGGAGTCGGGACTGGGCAAATCGACCTTGATCAACTCAATGTTCCTGGCCGACATATACAGCGCCGAGTACCCAGGTCCTAGCCTTAGGATTAAAAAGACTGTAGCCGTAGAGACTAGCAAAGTGTTGCTGAAGGAAAACGGTGTGAACCTCACTCTGACTGTTGTCGACACACCAGGCTTCGGCGACGCGGTTGACAACAGCAATTGGTAACGTAGAACTTCTGAAGAATCGCCCGTTTCAAATAAGCACAACATTTGTTGAGATGTGCTTGCAGACTCGCTGATTTAATATACATTGACGGATTCTGATTTTCAGTTGGGTGCCGGTAATCGAGTACATCGAGTCGAAGTACGAGGAGTTCCTGAACGCCGAGTCCCGAGTAGTCAGAAGACAGATACCAGACAGTCGGGTGCACTGCTGTCTTTACTTTGTCGCGCCCTCGGGCCACGGCTTGAAACCATTAGACGTTGAGTTCATGCAACGTCTTCATGATAAAGTGAACATCATACCTGTCATTGCGAAGGCAGACACCATGACACCCGACGAATGTGCTCACTTTAAGAAACAAGTACGTTCACTCTCGTTGTGACGCGCCTTGATCTTGAAAGATCTTCAACGATTAGCTCTTTGCACTGGGCCAGCTTTGTTTGATCATTGAGGATCTTAACGCAAAATAGAAATGTTCTCCGTCAATTGTAAGAAACTGGAGTTAGTTTTCTCTATTGAAAAACCTATTTGATCAACTACCAAGCTACCTATCCATACTGAGATTGTATTGATGGCAGATTTGATGAATCAAGAATTCTAGATCTTCTAGAGACCGTAATTGGCAGCAATCTTTTCATTTCCTTTCAAAAGAGACATCCGAGTGTCCATTGGATTATCTCGTTTAAGAGGACGGTCAAGTGCAAAGAGTTAAAATTAACATAATTAAAAAGAATGTCATTTTGAGATCATATAGAACAGTCTAATCTCATATTTTGAGATTTAACACTGGGTTTATGGGACCTGTGACATTTTTATTTCTTCGGGTATGTGTTATTAAAAAGAGAAGAAAAATTTGGATGGATACGTCCTCGTTATTTTTATCATGTACAATAGTCACTTTTAGTGCTCCATAAACCTAGCGTTAAAGACTCGCTTCATAAAGTTGAGCTTCATGAGGGATAAGATTTCATTGGTGATTTTATCCGATAACTTTCTGTCATCTGCGAAAATATAGGTTTCGTTCCCACTTGTTTAGATTCTGAACGAGATCGCGCAACACAAGATAAAGATCTACGAGTTTCCCGAAGTCGAGGAAGAGGAGGAGAGCAAACTGCATAAAGTTCTTCGAGATAGGGTCCCGTTTGCGGTGGTGGGCGCGAATACCGTCGTTGAACAGGACGGTAGGAAAGTTCGTGGAAGGAAGTATCCTTGGGGAATCGCGGAAGGTGCTTACTCTAATAAATTTAAAACTGGCTTACCACAGAACATACCGAACTGGCATTCACAGAATACGAAGCAACTTTGCTGGAAAGCACCTCCTATGAAAATACTTGACTCATCTTTTCCCTCCAGCTACTGTGAACAAAACTGTAAGGGACCCAATTACCGTGTCTATATTATACTTATTTTTAAAGCACACTGAATATTAAAAAAGATATATATATATAATATCTTATTTTAATGAAAAAAATTTAATATCTCGTTTTTAATGTTTGTTATGCTTTAAAAATAATTAATATAGGCACAGTAATTGGTACCCCCACAATAATTGGGTCCCTTTACCAAGAAATCTAACTGTTCAACTGAATCCGAGGAAATTGTATTTGTTTGAAAAATGCTAGCGAAAATAGACTATGATTCTTGTGGAAACAGCTTTCGAGCGAAGTTGTTTCATGCAAATCTGTGGAAGTCACGCAACTATGTTGCCCCGTTGGAGCACGTTATTGATTATTCCGAGGTTTGATGCAACTCACGTCCTTTTTCGTTCGACAGTGGAGAATTTGGAGCACTGCGATTTCATCGCCCTTCGGAATATGGTAATCAGAACGCATCTGCAAGACTTGAAAGACGTGACGAACAACGTGCACTACGAGAACTTCCGGTGTCGCACGTTGGCAGGCATCGGCGTCGATGGAAAGCCGACGAAAGTCTCAAATAGGTGAGCTCTACATAAATATGCAAGCCCTATCCAGAACATTCTATACTTTGACCAGAGACCGAGGTGAATCTGCAAAACAGCTACCTACATAGCATAATTGTAATTGGATAGTAATTGTAATTGGCAGCCCCACTGTAATTGGGTCCGTTACCCTAACTGTTCTGCAGATTCACCGAAAACGAAACCGACTTCGGAGATACCGTTCAGTTTATTTTTGAAATTGAGAGTGCGCGTTCAGGTCAGCGAGTACAGGTCGATCAATATGATACAGAACAGTACAAATATACGGTGAATATAACACTACGATCCTGTAATAGGTCGATCACATCAGTTTTACTTTTCGTTTTTAGCGCAAAACGATTGACAAAATGCTTGTAGCGTTTTTTTGATTTTTTACTCTGAAGAATTTCGAAAAGCTTGTGCATGCAAACTATTAAGAGAACATTGTATACAGACCAAGTAAGATATGAGATTGTTGAATAATAATAATAATAATAATAATAATAATTAGCGGTCTGGTTTAAGGCGCGCGTTCATAGAAAATAAGCTAGAGAGGAAAGTGCTCCTGAAAAACACATATTTCCAACGGTGTGCATCCTCTACTTGAATTTTAATGCTGGTTTCTTATTGGTTAGTTTGTGCCCCCCAGGAGTGATGAACAGTTTCATGACAGTGTGGTAAGTCTTTCAATAAGGCCAGGGTATCGTGTAATATAGTTTTGTGTGCACAAGCCTTGTCCAGTTTCCATTTACTGCGTACTATACATATAGTGTCTATATAGGTGTATTTAGTTGAACGGGGGTTCACTCCATCAACTAATTGATTAATTAATTGATTAGCTATACCGGTGTTGCGTGCATTCCGTTCAGGAATAGAATAGACTTGCAGTGGCAGTGAACCCTCTAAATTCGAGCATTTAGTTTCTGTAAGTAGATTGCATTAGAAAATATTTTTCATAAAACTTTGTCATTTTCGGTTTAACAACATCATGTTGCTACCTATAGTTAGCGTCATTAGGTATACGATACCGAATCTGCTTGCTTTCTAGAACAGACTTTTCTCGGGTACCCTGTGGCCCAATTTTAACGATACTTCGGTGTAGTATGAAACTCGAAAAGATATTTAACATTTATTTCTTTTCAGATCGCCGGACTGCAGATTTTTCTGAATCGATTTATGTATATAACAAATTAAAATCTGCAGTCTCCTGATCACATTTAGGGGGTGGAAATCACCCTCAAGAAGTATATTGTACATTTCAAGTTCATTTTCACCCCCCAAGTGAAAGTGGCGGCTGAAAAAAATATTTGTATACTTTTTCCAATTTTATATTACACTACTTAGCCCCTTCAATCAGTACTCACACCCATTCAACAAATAAAACTCTTTTTGCCTCCTCCCGGTGTAGATAGATTTCAAAAAACACACACACACACATACACAAACCAGAAAGATAGATAAGAAGAAAAACGATGCTTCGATAATTTGTTTCTTTGAGGTACAGTCACCTCGAATTCAAGTTACTCTCATCTATTTTATAGGAACCCGTTGGCACAATTGGAGGAGGAGAAGAGGGAGCACGAGAACAAAATGAAGAAGATGGAGATTGACATGGAACAAGTGTTCGAGATGAAAGTTAGAGAGAAGAAGCAGAAGCTCAAGGACTCTGAAGCAGATGTATGTATCCGGTGATCATTGCAACTTACCAACATCAACTTTCATACAAGTTGGAATCTAAAAGAAAATTTCTCTTGAGCATGGCCAGTTAGTTCAGAAACTCGGACCAAATTCAGAAACAAATAATATTTCTCTCTTAAAAACACGATCATTTTTTAAATATTAGACCATACGATTTGGTTCTTTTCTTATTTAGATCAGATCTAGTCCCTAGTTTTCCTGGCTTCAATCATTTCAGCTTTTGTTGAGATAACTATTGGAGTTGCAGTGTCGTTAACTAAGAAAGAAAAATGTTTTTCCAGTTGCAAAGAAGGCACGAGCAAATGCGACGCTCTCTGGAGCAGCAGGTCCGCGAGCTGGATGAGAAGAGGCGAGCATTCGAGGCTGAAAAGTTATCATGGGAGCAACAGACCGGTCAGAGTATCGAGGAGCTTCGCAGACGCAGCCTGGAGGCCAATTCGAAAGAGTGAGTATTGTCCGTGACCGGCACAGGTCCGCTTTATAGTTGTTCATACTACGATGTCCGTCACGTTGCCCATTCTTCTATCGGTGTGAAACGGTACTTGAGAATAGAAACCAGACGCTTCCTGCACGAATGGAAAGGTATTTCCCGAAAGAACACACGTAGTACATTTATACATTGTTTATATATTTATAGGTAAATGGATAAACCGCTTCGATCGAGCTGTGTATAACAAACAGATCAATTTTTACACGGGTTAAAAGTATTGTCGAGTCGCTTGAGTTTTTGCTTCGAGAGATTTCTATAATCTGCAATAATTAACGTGTGCAATAAAAACATTCGCAATTGAAAAAAGCTTTGCAAACGGTAAACAGTATATATCGTAATTCGATTCGCTGCTATACTAATCAGCTGGACAGAATTCAAAGTATAACCAGAGTTCCGTAGACGTTGATTCATGGCATACAGCTTGTGCTCTGATTGCAGGAAACAACTAATAATCATTAATGAGCATGTTTAGCATAACCGTCTTTCAGAACTTCGTTAAAGTCAATTTAGTAAATGTTATCCATTAACGTTATCTCTCATTCGGTGGTAATTAGAGTGGTCGAGTCTGTGAACGGGGTAGCCGAGATCGAACATTGTTTTCCTATATTGAACATTGTTTTTCTACATTGAACATTGTTTTTCTACATTGAACATTATTTTTTTAGATTGTTTGTCGTGTCTGTTCGATATTTTGCACCATTTTAAGAGAAACCAGTGCGGGACAGGTCCAGAAATCTTGTGTCACCTGTCTGGAGGTATCGGGTTAGAAAAATTAGCGCTTGTGGCGCCATCTGCGAGAAACAACGGCGAAACTGTGAACTAAATTCCAGATTCTCGTTGCAACGTATGACCATTGTACCTGATATAACTAATTTTGTTTGAGTTTTTTGTTAGTTTTAGGACCGCGTAGATTAGGATCTTTCGAGACACGTGACACAAGAACAACCGCGACTCCGTGATCTGTCCTCCATTTTATTTATGGGGAAGATTAAATCAACACAGGGTGTCTTGATAAATGTGGATACAACGAGGAGAGAAGAATCTTTTCTGTGAACATTGTTGTTGTTGGAGCGTTGCAATACAGTCACACGTCGTTGTATTTTGTAATTCTTTTCCGGTTGTACCACAATTAAGAAGACACGCTTGTCCTTCGCTTTTTTAAAAGTTGGCACTGAATGTCTCGTGCGATGTAACACGTACGTTGATGATGTGCACAGTGTTTTCTCGACGAGATCCGTTTCAACATCTCTACTCAACAATGAGTAAAGAAGTCATTAGAATTTTTATGAGTTATCTTGTGGAGATTGAGACGTAAGGAAAATTGCCAACTAACTGTTCAATCACTGTACTAACAATTTGCTTTAGCAACCGTAGGGAGCGTTGAATCTGTTCGTCGTGCTTTTTGTTGGCCACTAGTGATCGTCTATGGGTAATTTCATAACACAAAAGCAAATTTTGTCAACTGTACATTGTGTTGTAAATTTGATTTTGTACTGTAAATATTGGATGGTTCTGTAAATTTTGTGTTGTGATTTACGAATTGTGTTGGGCGTTAACGAAACAAAAGAAGGAGACGCCGATGACTCGAAAGATGTAAAAATTTGTAAATAAACGGGCGTTTCGCTGTGAAATGAACCTCTGTCGAGAGAACGCTGTGCGTAGACGAAGGAAAGCTTTTCAAGGTACGAATGTAAATGTCATGCTTGCGCTTGTTTGTTTGTTGTGTGTATACCATATCGGGGTGTCCCTAATTTAGGACGGGATCAGTGTCTTCCGAGGGATCTGGCGGTGGCGGGGGTACATTGAGGGGTTCCCGAGGGATAGGAAGTCTCCTACGCCGTCACACCAGTTTCAAATCACCTCAAGACAGCCCTACACAGATACAGCTTGTCATACAACATCCCGAGCATCCTTAGTAGATCGTAGAGAGTCTGTCTACATTTACTTACAAAAACAGAATGTGCTGTAAACGCCGCTATATCGAAGGACTGAAAAAAAAAAGAAAAAGAACCAAACCAAAAAAAAAAAAAAAAAAAAAAAATTATCAACAAAAAAAAAAAAAAACCAATCCGAGCAACCTCGATCTCGATACTTGCAGAAAACACGTTCGACGCGTGGGGCTTGCTTTACGGTCACCGACACGATGAACACCAACGATGCGTGCAACGGTTTGCGTACACTTGAACAAACGCGGAACGTGTTCGACTCCATCGCTACGTTTAAGGGGCTGAGCAAAGTATAGTACTTCGACCATTTTACTGTGGGTGGAGGGGGGACGATATTGAATTCGATCGAGAAAATTAATATACACAACTTGAACTGTGTACTTTTGTCTATAAATTCTGTACATTCAATTGAAACATTGATAGTATTGAAAACGTGGCAGCGAATTATGTCAGACATATTTCCCAAGACTGTTTTCTACAGTGATTTTCGATGAAAATTGTTTATTTGTTGAAGTGATCGATGAAAGTTAGTTTTCGTAGTAGTTCGTTTAAGAAATATTTCCTTTTATTAATTGTAGCTTTAAGTATGCAAAAGTCATGGAAAACAGTACTTTCCAGTGGAGTTAACAATTACAAAAGAATATGTTAGGTTGTTGCGTACGAAATGTCTGATTTGTAACGTTAAAAATAACTCTTTTCTAAATGAACCTTATTGATCGAGATGAATGCCATTATAATCATTATAATCATCATAATCATCAGATTCTGTCAACGAATTACAAGTTTCTTGATTGTGTTGTGCTGGGAATTGAATTTTTTTTTCATTCGTTAGTACATTTTCGAGTTTTTTTCTAGGAATAGTACGTTCTAATACGCATTGATTAACATTGACCCTTAAAACGGTATACTGGGTGTCCCAAAAATGTTGCAATTCCTCGAGAGGAGTGATTCCGGAGGTCGTTTGAACTTTTTCCTTTCAAACCTGAAGACTGTAATGGTATTTCTAGGTCAAAAGGGTTCGTCACATCTGCATTCCAAAGTCGGGCATTTCGTGTCCACCGACCCGATAATTTCAGATTTGATTTAAGTAACAAAAGCAGACACTTCTCATTTTCTTTCGCGGAGAGGCTCCATCGAACGTCTCATTGAACACTGTCGAACGTACACCCTCGTTCGGGGGTGATAAGTGCAGCTATTTTACCGACGAACGTTGAATCGTTCAAGAACTGAACGCAGACGGGAGATCTTTATGCAGCGACTAATATAATCTGATATAGTTGACAAGATTTTTATGTACGAAACGAGCTGGAAGGAGGATCGATAGACTTTGTGCTTTTTGCGTGAGAAGCTGAACCTTTAGATAGATACAAAACAAACAAATCTGGAACAAGTTTCATATCGAAGAGGAGAGAACGAAAAAGAGAGAAAAAGAGAGAGAGAGAGAAAAGAGAAGGGAATTTCGATAGTATACTTACGTTTAGCCCTGTATAGACATATAATTAGAGGGGGCGTATTTTTGGCACAAAAGTTTGATAAACTTTATGTAAGAGACGCGGACGACCGTTTGTACTCCTATGAATGTCACTGTTTTTTATATTCACTGCAACTATTTTGCGTTTACGCTCGTTAACAAATGAAAGAAAGAAAAAAAGAGAAAAAAAAACACATAACCGTCTCTGTATCGAGCCCGAGTAACACTTAACAAGAGAAAACACGTTTGTAGGAGAGAGTGAGAGAGAGAGAGAGAGAGAGAGAGAGTGAGAGCTAATTATGTAAACTCTGAGCTAGCTGTCTACAACATTTTCGTTTTTCATATGTATATATATATATATGACATACATTCTTTTTTTTCTCACTGTTTTTTGATCGTATACATTCCAAGTGTTCTGCTCGCATGCGTCAACGTGCGTGATGACTATACCCATGACTCGCATATGCAATTTTTTTGTTGCTCGAAAATTGACAACGCGCGACACAGACAGACAGCTTGGCAAAGGGTGGCGAAAAAGGAGAAAAAAAGAAAAAACAATACTACAGCCGGCTAGAAACACACCGACCGACGGTGAACGAATGCTCGCGAGAACGACTTTTTTTTTTATTATACATTGTTAATTGACAAAAACATTGAATCTTTTTTCGCAAATAAACGTAATGCTTTCGTAAAACATTTTACTAACCATTTTCGTCCTCATTTTTAGCCTATCTGCAATGCTCACTACCGTGATCCACGTACCCACAATGTCGGGGACGCGTTGTCGTGCCATTGATCTTTCGACCTGTTCATTGTTCAACAACAAGGACCAGTTACATTCGTCGCTGCACTTTATGTTTCTTCGCAATGTTAATATATATTGTGTGTATGTGTGTGTAAGGGGTTAACGGTTCATTGCACTTAACTGTATCTTATTCATGAAAGAAAACGACTACTACATTATTATGTTCATGTTTGTTGCAGAAGAATCATCGTTGGATCGATTGTTCTCGTTGTTGACTGTACAGGGTGTTTTGCTGACATGTGCCAACCATTTCACCGGCGCGGACTATAGTCGTAGAAACAACGAAAAAGTGACCTTGTTCACGAGTTATAGCCATCCTTTTTTTTACACTTGATGATTGCGTACGTTCACAGTATGAATACAAATTTGCTTTTTGATCTTTTCAAGATTTCATTACCTTTGCATTACCTTTTCTTCAGAATTGCTGTGTTTATATAAAGGTCATTGAACATTGTATTTTGTATCTCTATTCTTGTTTGAAGAGTGGATGAAGGTGCAAAATTGTTGCAACACAAAAATGGCCGTATCTGCGAAACAAGGTCCGATGAAAGCTCAAAAATGGGCATCACATATTTAGAAAACACCCTCTATAAGTCTCTATGATAGAAGAATCGTCTAACGAAAAGGAATTAATGGTCGAATTAATGATAGATAGAGAAAAAAAGAGGGCAACGACTCTCCGACATTTTCTAACGTTGCATCCTTTGTACCCCTGCGTTTAACATTATTAATCACCGAATGGTACGATAATTCTGTGCGTCATTTCTGTTCGAGAAACGCCTCGTTCGTTATGTAAAACTGTTTCGGTTTCGAAGTGCGACGCATCGCTTCAATAATTCATCGATCCCTGTAGACTGCGGAACTTTATGCAAATTCAGAGTTTTATCAAAAGAATTCCACGATACAAGAATCATGTAATATTCTATTTTTAATGGAAGGAACAAACAAGCAAGAAATTTACATTTAATTATTGTAAAAATGTTTGTATGCATTGCATAAGTCTAGAAACTATCACTCACTGTACGTCATCCTCGAGGCCAATATTATTTCTGAGCTTAACAATTTTCACTCGGAACTATTTTAACTTGAAAATCAAACATCTATTCCGATCTAGAATGTCCCATTCCATTTTTTCTTTTTATTTTACGCATACAAAACTGATGCAACTCGCTCATCGAATGTGTAGCAATTTATTGAATACGAACAAATTTAATAATGCGAAAAATATTTCTAATAATGATACAACTAAGAGTTAACATCTCAATTTTAGTGAAAAGTTTTACTGTTGCTGTAGATTACGCGAAGAAAATATGATTTTCCATAAGGTTCAGCGGTCTAGCAATTAACAAACAAGCGAGACAGGAGCATGCGGCTTCGATGCTGGAGTCGGCCATGGAATCGTACATATCTGGAAGCATGATTTTGTTGGCATGACTAGATCTATATATTTCGCCCTCTTGATTGTTGTTTAACACGATCGTGGACCGGAGTGCACAATTCCACCCATGTTTTCCTGGAACGTAGCTTTATCGACGCGATAAGGCACGCAAAACGACCTCGCTTGCCATATGCAAAATGCATAATGATGCGATTCCAGTCGTTCGAACCGATCCGAGCACCCGAGTGCGTTCAATGTCGAATTTTACATTCAATCGGGACTGTCGTTTTTGCAATTGAAACGACCGAGGTAATATAGTGTGTGAACAGGAAAGCATCAGTATTCTATGTTAGAGAAAGAAAGAAAGGTGTGCAACACCTATGGCAGCTAAAAATATAGATAAAACTGCGACTAATTACGTTAACACTGTAAGTGACGCTGCCATCCGATCCCTCGGTAGTCAGTGTCCCGTTCTACATGCAGTTTCCTTTTTTCCAGGGCCGTCGACGGCAAGGACAAGAAGAACAAGAAGAAAGGACTCTTCTAAATCCGACTGCGGAGAGGCGACGTGAACAGATCCCTTCTCCTCGTGTAATCGACCGGGACCGATCGTGCACGAAGAGACGCTATCGTCCACCCTAAAATAATGATTAATAATTCGTCGACCGTCCTGTGAACTGCACCGCAATCTAATCGCGTTCGATTTTTCCACCATATAGTCGAGAGAAAGAAAAATTCAAATGCGAGCCGAACGATCTAGCGCTGGAGGAGGTCTTGATTTTTTTCCTGGACAGATCTTTTAACGAAAAATCATTATGTGGACTGTATACTTTCATCTACGTTCTCCGTAAATTTTAGTTACGTATTCATAAAATTACAGACCTGGCAATGTTTCTCCTAAAGCAACTTCTGCTTTCCATGCCATAAATGTGCACCATCTATAGTAAAAAGTAGGCAATTTTATTGAAAATCTCTGCACGAAGTTGCAGCCGGTGCACCAATTTCTGAGATCGCATTTAGGTGTCTATAGCGAGCCATAATTTTTCTAGAATTTTTTCGGAAATTGATTTCCATTTTGCAACGTCTACGAGACCTCTGAAAATCGTCGAGTGTAGTTCAGACGGCCTGTTGACGAATAGAATGAATATGTGTTGCGTAAAAACACACACACACACACACACAGTCGACGCATATACTGTGTATATCGCTCCCACGTTTGTACCGCTTCCTCGTTTCCCTAAGCATAACGCGTTTATGCTTTCAGGAGTGAGATATGAAAGAGTGTTTCTTCTATCGTGTTCGCCTGTGCTTCTTCGCGCTTCCTACTATTACTATTCAACAAATCACACTAGCATAATTCGAACTATGATATTGTACAAAATGTAGACATAACTTCAACGGACGTGGTTTTGTTTAGCAAGGGTGGTCAACGATCATTTTCCACAACCCATCTTTACATTTTATTAGATAAAAAGGTAGTCCGCTGATCGGACTAGAATGTTATTAAAAATGTGAACACTTTCGATTAGTTAAAAATTACTAGATCGTGGACTTTTTAAAACGGTAACAAAAGTGGATAAAAATTTAAAACAGCGAGGAGAAAAGTTTTATTCAATATAAATAAGTTTTGATGGGACAGCGTTGATCGCTCTTGTGCAATCGTGTGTACCACGCATAATCAGAGTAATCCAGGTGGGCATGAGTTCGTGTATGCCGATGCCGAAATCATTTCACCGGGTAATCTCTCCGTAATGGTCCGTACACTCGAGGGGGGGGGAAAAACGTGCGATACATCGTCGACCTAAATGTAGGCGTGTAAAAGTCTCTGTGTCTAGGTATAGGATAAACGAATCGCATCGATGTTTAAATATCATTTCGTATCGTTTAAGATAATAGAGCGACCGTAAACGTAATACTTGTCCTAAGAAACAACAAATTGTACAAAGAATTCTTTCGCCACTGATCGCTAATCTTCCCCAGCTCGGCATGCATTTTTTAACGATCACGATGGACTCGTTATCGAGCTTGGGCGATATCGAAATCATCCCGATTACTATCGTCGGCAAAGAGTATTCAAAATTCAAATCTACAAGCAAAAATGACTCCTCTCATTCCACGTGGAAAATGTTTTCTATAATAGTGGTTAATAAACTGCGGAACTTCATGTGGTTATACAGGTTGCCCAAACGAACTCGAAAACAACACCCCGTATAATCAATAAAATGTAAAACGAAAATTTTCATTCAGTTTTGTACTGTTTTAACTTTTTGCAATTTATGGGTACTACTCGTTAAGAAAGTTTTAACTTCAGTTTCTTCGAGTTTCCTTAATGGAACTGTCTTCCGCAGTTTAGTAATAAAAATCGAAAGAAATCATTGTCCTCGTGTAGATAACACATCTTCGAGTAATTACAAAATATAGAATAATTATCGTCGATGATCTACAGTGATTAGAAAGTCAATTTTGATCGATCTTTTGCCAAAGATGGTATGACAGTGATGGAATATCGCTCGCGATCAAACCTACCCGCCATTTTCTTTTCGTTCAACGTCGTTTCGCGACGGAGGGTTGAATGTGATTATAAAAAAAAAAGCCGGTGCCAATATATATATATATATATACATATATATATACACATATGAATATATATTTATGTATAAATCAATCGAAGAGACCTTAAGGATAAGCTCGATTCGTGTAAATTTAAGTTGTATCGATAGCAAGGAAAAAGCAAAATCGTTAAGACGCAATTGTATAAATAAATCGTAAGTGTGATTCTTCGTCTAGGTTCAGGACGGCTCTCTGTCAAACGGTTTTGGTTTCGTTCTCACCGTCGCAAACGACGCGATTATCAATTATCGTTTGATAACGGTGACATCCGATCGTTGAAATAACAATCGAATGATACGCGACTGTTCGTCTCGTTAACCGGGCACTGACTTTTGTACCATCGAGAACGGTATATAAACATTCGGAGACAAATATCTTCGATATCGACTTATCTCGAAGCGAATGAACACCTACGTCAATAAGTCCCAAAGTCTTGTTTATCCAAAACAAAAACAGTTGTCGATCATGTAAAACGATCGGACTGTTTTTATGCAAGATTGCGAAGATCTAAAATCTACAATCAATGTCTTTCGAAATTATTTTTAACTTATACGGACGTATAGTACGTTTGTCGTTCGTCTGACGTAATGCGAAACATTTTCAGTAGTAATTAAAAATAATAACGAAAGAATGATACATTTATTGATGACGTATAGGTGTTGCGGTCAGTCTGAGGTAATTATATCTGAAGATAGAAATAAGGAGGGAATTAATTCGGACCGGTTGACGAGTTAGGGAGTTGTCCTGAACCCGTTCGCGTATACGTGTCGGTATTCGCGGCAAGAATGGGCAAATGAACGGTACAGATTTTCTGTAATTTTTCTAAACAATGCATTTGAATATTTTTGCTGGCAGAGTCCCCCTCGGCCAACGCGTTTCGAGTCTAGTTTGCCCACTCTTGGTTCCGTGCTCTAAGCTAATTGAATTACTCGTGTGCCAAGACGAAAACGGAGAAGCATTTTCTAAAGCTAGTACGTGAGACCATTCAGTTAATTGTAAAGTAAGATCCGCACGCGGTTCTCCATGCAACTCGGGCCCCCGAAATCCCTTTCGGGGGTGGGGATGTGAGTCCCACGTGTTACATTCCTATTTTGTACGCGTTTTTCTAGTTAAATCTCGTGTCAGCTGGACAAGCGATTTTTTGCAAAACGAACGTTTCACGAGGTTTCACGAGGTTTCACGATCGAACGATCTTTCGGGTTACTCTGCACTGATAATGTTAAGCTCGATTCGTCGAAGTCCAAGGCTTTTCAGGAAGCTGCCATATACAGGGTAGCCTGCCCGTTACGCACACCTGCGGACTTCACTGTTCATTGATTGCCTACAAAATTGCAAACTTCATGAGAGAACATCGAACGAATTGTGTTACCAGCAATTTTTTCAATTAACCCTCCGTCGTATACCATGCCCGAGTCATTCGTGACCCGTCGCGGTAGCGGTGAGGGTAACATCCGGCATGGGTCAAAAATGACTCCGGCACAGATCTCGCAGGAGTCCGTGGGTTAATTAGCGATTAGGGAGTCGTGCAGGTGTGCGTGGCAAGTGGACCACGCTATATATATTATTCGTCCAGACATGCGCCAAACGCACACAGATCGCCGTGACACACGTTTCTCATACTTCATGTAGAAATTTCGTTTCCCGGAAGCGGTCGTCTACGCGAAGCTTTTTTTACTTGAAACGGCAATTAGATTCGCACGCGCGTCTAAAACAAAATAGAAAGAGAGATGGCTTCTCTCGATGGATAAAAATTTCGAGCCCTTTCACAGGTTTGTCCTCTAAATCTAACTGGACGCATCGATGGCTGTTGTTTAGAAAGCACCTCTATCGTCGAGGAGTATTACCGAAACTGTATTATACACGCGACGTTCGTTCTTTCGAATTTAGACCCGGGGGCGTAATCTTGTTTGGAAATAATCGAAGGGTGATGATCAATCGAACAAACAAACGTATACAACACCAAGGTACTTATTAAATTTGTAAGATACGAGAAATATTTCTTTTATTCTTCTGGGATCGTGACCCAGTCTCGGCAAGATACATATTTCTATCGAGTTTTTGTTCCACTGTGAAAGGATTGAAGGTTGTCTGCCACTTCGCCGACCATTCACCGATCTCAGGATTTCTGGTCCGGGATTAGCAATCAATCTTCGCGGCAAGACTTTCAATGATTTTCGTTAAGATTCGACAGTCAAAGTGTCGAGGAACACAGAGACAAACAAGGAGATTGCGTGGTAGAGTACTCGAGTCCTACTTTGGTTCAAGGTGTCGCTGCAGGTAACGGTATAGTGAGCCTATTGTAGTCGTAAGTGGAATCACAAGAACCTGTAGCATCTCAACAAATTTTTTAACGCTTCAAAATCAGAGATGCTTTTCTCGCTGGACATTCAGTTGAGTACACAATGGACCCATCGACTCACTGTACCTGTATCCTCGGGTATGCATCGGCTCTTGTACCCCGATGTAGAGGAAGCCATTGATATTAACACCGGAAGTACCGAGTAGTGAAAGTTAACAAGCATTTTCAGAAGCGATCACAGCGCATTTTGTTGGGACCTCGCTTTTTGAGGTCCCACCTTCCCGATAAATCGAGCATTCTGATTCATTTAAGCTTTGAATTGCTCCGGTAGTTCCAGCGATAATATGCAGGTTATTAGGCGACCCAATACCATTTCGACGAGACGACGAAAGCGATAGTGCTTATTCGATCGTTGAAACACAGTGTCGTAACACTTTGACGCCGGCTCCCGCGCAGATTTTACCATTCTTTTACAATATACATCGATTTTTGCCAGAACAAACGTTTATTTCGTCGGACAAAGTCATGCCCACGTGACAGCGGCCGTCAAAGTGATGAAACTCGTCAGTGGTCCCGACGCGCACGCTGAAAGGGTTGCATACACCTAGGCGCGTTAGAAATAGGATTGAGACTTAGAAAATTATATTTCTTATTTGCTACTGAAGAATACCTAGTTGTTTCTGCACGCTTCATTTAATAAAAATATTGGGTACATTCACATTGGTGCTAAAAAAATTCAAATCAACTATTTAAACATCTCGAGCTTCGTACAGTTCGACGAGCAAGACGAATTTTAAAGAATTCGAACGTTATTTACGACTGTGATTTATGTGAATATATTTTTAGATGAAATTGTTTTGTTTTGTTTTCTTTTTTTTTTTTAACACCTGAGTGTATGCAACCCGTTACGAAACGATGCTCTTCGAATACGTTTCGGTGTTCCATCACGATCAATATAGCTATTAAGATTCCGGGGATCGACGAAACGGAACTGTATCGATTATTGTATGTTGTACTTTACTCAGTGACGCTAACGACATTTCTATAGGATAATCGTCAGAATCACATTGAACAGAACGGCATTCACGATCATCGATCGCACGTGTCATAGCGGGAGAAAAGTATTCGAACGCCGCGGATTATGTGGTTTCCCCATAAACGCCAACCCTGTTACCTCTACACCTTCGAATTTCGTTCGTCGAACTTTACGCGAAGGTATAGATGGTACCTCGAATACTTTTTCTCTGCCGAAAAATGTGCGCGTGCGTGAATCACGGAAAATTCAAACGGAAAAGTAGATAAAAGACAAAAAAAAGAAAGAAGAATAAACTATATTTTGCCGTGCCAGACGAAAACGAAGCTGCCGCCGCTACTTGTAGAACACATTGTAATAATATTATTAATAATAATAATAACAACAACAACAACAACAACATTAATAATAATCATGAGATCACGATTAGTATATTATTATACTTTAGGATTATGTATTCAGTAAATTATATATAAAACGATCACCAGTGTTTTTGAACCCAAGAAACTACGCCGCTATCTTGCTTGAAAAAAATATTATTTCCTTTCCTTAGTGTGACCTTGAACAATAAGCGTGAATTGCAGTAGTTACAAACCAACTTAAGAAAAAGGCAGTTTAATAATCATGCATAAATTTGTTTCGAATGCCGTTTTTACTATCATTCTTTTTTTTTTCTTTTTGCGACCTCTCCTGGTCTACTTTGTAACAGCGAGGCGCGTAATTTGATTTGTACAAAGTTGCACACTTTCGATATTTACAGAAATTCCGAACAGCGAGACGCAATTTTCCGCTCGAAGGATCACACTTTGACACAGATGCTCTCGCGATATGAGAGTTTGACATCGCCCGATTCAGATGCAAAGCGACGTATGCAAAACATTATTTTCATGTTTTGAACTTTTGCTGAATTATTTATGCCCGATTGTAATCCTGAGATACATATATTTCCATCCGATCCGATACCGCGCTCGTAAATACTCTTAAAAGATATCGACAATAATTATCATGTATATAGTATATAATTATCATTTTTCTCTTGACGTCTGAAATCGTTATTTTCAAAAGCAATCGCCATTATTAATATTTCGTATTTTTAGCGGATGTTGCCAAACAAGTCGAATGACATGTTTCATATTATTCATTTTACAATTGAACATGCTTTCCCGCAGAGTTTTTAAACGAATCCATTTATTAAAATAGTAATGCTCCTATTTTTAAAAATACATCGCAAAACATTTTTAGTGCTCGATGTACCCTGGTGTCAATGTTGTACGCTTAACCCAGTTGAGTCGTTACGAAAAATTATGTAGATCCGTGTAATAAATTACGCAGAGCGCATAGTCCTGTGTTTTCAATGTTACAGTGCAAAAAGGAGGAAAGAAAAGGAAAAAGAGGAGTGTGACGCAAGCGTGCGGAGGACCAGCGTTAAAAGTGAAATTTTCTCGTGGCTCTAACGATTAATTCCATCAGTGGCATCCGGATGACACACGCAGCACTTCGCTTCCATCCAAGGTGGTACCGTTCGCTTTCACGAAAATTCATTCCATTACTATGCTTGCTTATTTTCATTAGTACCGTTACGTGTTACGTCAAACGCGCACCCGTGGTCCGACTTGTACACACAAATCTATAATTATTTCTCACGAGGAACCCCCGATGAAAAACGGCACGTTCGTCGCCTCGGCCAGATTTCTCCCAGGATACCCGTCGTGTAAAGGCATTTTTACGGGCTCTCAAGTATGTGGACATTTCCAATTTGACCAAACCAGTCAAATCTATCGGGAAACATATAATTATTTTGCATTATTCTAAACACACGGCGGATTTCATTTAAGAACGGAAATAAATTTCTATTTCACTCGAATTTGTTGCAAATTGGGTAGAAAATTTTTATTTTGCATAAAGATCCACAGTCTAATCTTATAGATCGATTTATATATTTTGTATATATACAGGGTGTCCGAAAAATGTTGTACTTCCTTGAAAGGGGTGATTCCTGAGGTGATTCGAAGTAATTTTTTCCTTTGCGAAAATGTTCACCGCGGCTTTGTTAAAGGAATTATTAACGAAAAACACGGACCAATCAGAACGCGGCTGTAGGGGACAGATTCCGGCTCGGCCAATGGCAAAGCTTACGCTCAGGGAGACCTGTAGCTTCGACTTCGGCTTAGTTAACCTTAACTTATTCAGTTTTCAAAATAGAACTTCTCGGTGTACGAAGTAGCATCGACAAGAACGTTCAGGAGGGCAGATACTAGCGGAAATGAAATAAAACGTAGCTTGAAATTATTTAATTTTACAAAAATATTGCAATGAGGACAAATTACAAACATCGCGTATAAAAGGCGGATCAAATAGGACATTCGATTTAGCCTTGTGTCGTTTAATAAAATTATATCTAATTACATGTACAATTATTTTAGCGAACCCGCTTTTTATGAAATCGTTATTCCGAGGTCTGGAATAGTATTTGAATTCATTATGAGCGATATAGAATGACGTATCATTTTTTTCCACCTAGATCGGGCATTTGGCCCGTTCCGTGCCGCGCCGGCGCCGAACGCGTCGAAAAGGCACCGTACACGGACAGAGCAGAGTTACGGGTGTGCGTAGCGCGATGGAAGGAAGCAAAGTTGAAGGCAATGGTACCTCAGAGTGGGGGCCGTTGGTTTGTGGTTTGTGCCACCGCCACGACCCACGATTATAGCATCACTGCCTCGGAAGGCTGATTTAGTCGGACAGGTCCGACGAGCGGGAAAGGAAGAGCAGAGGATTTTCAAAGCACGCGGTAGGAAGCGAATCGGTGACCGTAATTTTCACCTGTCGAGTTTCACTTCTAACCCGAATTCACCGCCGGGCTAGGTTCTAGTAGTGGCCCGTCCGCTGTCCCCGAAGCACACATTTTCCTGACTGAAAGGTACGAACCCGACGAAAGCAGAATTAATTCCGATCAAACTATTCAACGATAGACTGTCCGTTCTGTTCGGTGTTGTTACCGTTATCAATTGCCATCGGTAGAACATTGCATAAACCCGGCAGAAATTTTCGACGGCTTTATTCGATCAACCGGTGTCACGTGTATCGTTCTCCAAACACGTTCCTGCGTATTGTCATGAATAAACTGTGGATTTTTCTGTAAAATAAGAAAAGATTTTGATCGATTGCACGACGCAGGAGCGAAATAAAAATTTTTCTTTTAATTGTCTCATTAAGCTGTTATCCATTAATACATGCCATTAAATTTTTTTAACGTGTCCACTGCTTTAAATTGTACGTATCCACTTTTGTACATGAACGCATCGAATCGGCACTCTAGTGATGAATATATGCTTTTAGAAATTGCACGAGAGGAATATCGCGCAGGACAATCGACAGGGATTACACGGAGAAGAAAATCAGGAAAAGCAAGGCATCATGTGGCCAAAAGATGTTGGTATCAAGGCAATGGAAGTATACTTCCCTGCTCAGTACGTCGAGCAAACGGAGCTGGAACAGTTCGATGGAGTGGCTGCTGGAAAGTACACCATTGGACTGGGCCAGTCCAAGATGGGCTTCTGCAACGATCGTGAGGATATTAATTCATTGTGTTTGACTGTGGTGCACCAGTTAATGGATAGGTATGGCATAAAACCAAAGGATGTTGGCAGATTAGAGGTTGGAACAGAAACGATAATAGACAAAAGCAAGTCGGTAAAGTCTGTCCTTATGCAGTTATTTCAACCACATGGCAACGCAGACATAGAAGGAGTGGACTCCACGAACGCCTGTTACGGTGGTACCGCTGCCCTATTCAATGCGGTATCTTGGGTAGAGAGCAGCGCGTGGGACGGCAGGATAGCTATAGTCGTCGCAGCAGACAATGCCGTGTACGCTCCTGGACCTGCTAGACCGACTGGCGGTGCTGGAGCCATTGCAATGGTGGTCGGTCCAGATGCTCCATTAGTAATCGACCGTGGGATAAGATCGTCCTACATGGAACACGCGTACGATTTCTATAAACCTGATCTGAATTCGGAGTATCCTATTGTGGATGGACAATTGTCGATTAAATGCTACCTCAATGCTGTCGATAAGTGTTATCAAACTTATCGTGACAAGGTGAAGAACAAGTACAAAGAGAATATAAGTTTAGATAGCTTTGATGCAGTTTTGTTTCACTCACCGTATGGTAAACTGGTACAGAAATCGTTTGCCAGATTAGCTTACAATGATTTCTTGAATATGCCTAAGGACAAAGTGGCTGAACAATATCCAGACTTAGTCAAATTCCATGACATGAAGCTCGAGGACACTTATTCCAATAAGGACATCGAAAAAGCGTTTACAACTATAAGCAAAGCAGCTTTCAATCAAAAAACGCAGCCAACGTTGCTTGTATCGAATCAAGTAGGGAATATGTACACTCCTTCGGTATATTGCGGATTAGCTTCTTTACTTATTAGTAGACCTGTAGAGGAGCTAGCAGGATCTAAAGTTGGATTGTTTTCTTACGGTTCGGGTCTATGTTCCACTATGTATTCGATAACGATAACAAAAGACACTGGATCCAAGTTAGCACAACTTGTTTCGTCGCTCTCGTACGTAAAGACCCAGCTGGCCGCTCGGAAAAAAGTTTCTCCCACTGATTACACAAAGGTACTGGAGTGGAGAGAACAAAATTGCCATAGTGCACCGTTCAGTCCTAAGAGCAGCACTTCTAATATGTTCCCGGGAACATATTACCTCGAACAAGTAGACGAAAAATACAGAAGGACTTACAAGAGGGTATGAGACTTTTGATAGTTTTGAATGCTTAGCTAACTGTTAGATAATTTACTTAACATGGTAACAAAGGAATCATTTGGGGCCTCCAACATCACTTGAGAGAAAAAAGAAGATTCTATATGGTGCATAACAATGTTTCTCTATGCAATCTAAGAACGTTTACTGTTAAATCAATATTTTCTTAGTGCCAAGATATACTAGGATTATGTATTGATGCGAGCACTAAGTTAATATGACCATATGTTTAACTTTTAAATTATTTTATAGATACAAAAGTTACTAAATAAATTATTTTTAATATACATGTAAAGAAGATACAACTATACAAGAGAATATAAAGAGTACAGACTGTACGAATGTTATTCTTACAACAAGAATTTGTTTTATACATTTGTTTGTTATGTACATTTTTCAATCTATTTATTATGTATATTTTATATTTTTAGTAAAAAAGAAATATCGAAATCAGTGTGCTTTATTATTATGGAAACATTACACAAATAAAAACATATATCATACTAATGTAAACTAAAAAAGAGAAAAGTACTTTGTATAACAAAAAATCCCTAGCAACGTATTGTTCTTACAGTACCCATGTTTATTGTATCACGGTGCTACAAAAACTGCCTTAAAGAACGTGCTTCAGAGGCGAATATTTGTAACTTGTAGAAATGTTATAATTAAATAAATGTATATACTATACTATATACACAGATATCGAAACACGACAAAACTGTCAAACCAAACATAATAAGCTAATTGAGTATATCAATCAAATATTTAGGAAAATATCAAATAATCGCTATTATTCATTCCATCTTTTGAAGTTTTATTGCAATAAAATCAGTAATATAAATGACATTAAAACATTGTACAATAGTGAAATATTCACCTAAAAAAATATATTAATATATTAATGTTTATTTAGAGATTCGTTATATACACGTATATATGTATATAAAATCTATGAGTTCATATTTACAAATATTTTTAATATTTCATCTAAAATCTGTGACAAAACTGTAACTACACAGAAATAATTTATGAGTATAACTTGTCATGTAATCAGGCAGCAAATGATCTATAGTTTTCAACAATATATTACCTTCCCTTGTACTTTTATAAAAAGTTAATGTTGAGTATCACATCCTTTTGGAACTTTTACAAAAATATTGTACTTCTTTCCCTTATTATATACAAATTTGAACTTCAAAATTATGTATCAGTTATTTGTTAGAGAGCCATTATTTAAAATATCTTGTAGGAACAACCAGAACAAGAAGACAATTTTCTTCCTGAACCAAGTCTAACAACTTCATCTTCCTTAGTACTTATTTGTCGATTCTCGTGTCTTCTCTAAAAACAGTTGAACGTATATTGTACATTTTGTTTAAACTTATATTTGAAGAATTGTTAACTCACTTTAAGCTCTGATGCCAAGTAGAAGAATACGAAATCTATATTTGTGTTTTCTTTGGCTGATGTTTCCACTACTTGTAAAACTTCAGGAAGATACTGACGTAGAGCTTCTGCCTCTTCTTTCTCAACCTCTCGTAAATGTTCTAAATCGCATCTATTACCTGAAGTATTATATACATACGTATGTAAATATATACATACAGCATACTCAAATATTTGAATTCGATGTAAAATGCAAAATTATCTTACCCACTAACACTAACAACACATGGGACGAAGTGTACCTTCGTACTTCTTCGACCCAATGTTGTAAACTTAAGAAAGTCGATCTTTTCGTAATGTCATAGACTAAAATACACAGGTGTTATTAATTAAATCGTTCGACTAAATAAGATTTCTATGAATTATTAAATCAGTTGTTACATACCTACAATAACACCATTGGCCGATCTGTAGTAACTCTGACGTATCGTACGAAATCTCTCTTGACCCGCTGTGTCCCATATTTGCAACTATAATGTTGACGAAACAACTCTGAATTATTCATCAAAACAATCGGGATAATGATACCCTCTTGTTACGTGTATGTTAATAATATAGATCGTCATAGTTGGTCGATTGTGACAAGCGTTCTGTGCAAGGCTCTTTACAACAGATAAATCGTGTTTCTAATGCAAATTATATGCTCTCGTTTCTTCTTTTTCGGGATAAAAGCGTGATTTTTTTTAGGTTGCTGTTAGATTAAATCGTGTTAGTATCGACGACATCCCATAACACCTGATCGCGAGCATAGATCAAGCTTACCTTGACTTTCTTGTCATCGATCAGCACGGTTTTCATGGAAAAGTCTACGCCGATCGTGCTTCCGTGTGTTTCGTTGAATGTTCCGAATCGAAATCTTTGCACGAAACATGTTTTCCCTGTACCACAGTCACCGATTAGAACGATCTTGAACAGGTAGTCGAAACTCTCGTCATTCGTGGTCATCAAATTATCCGGATCGCGATTCGACATTTCGTTCTGAATTGTCGACACAGTTCGCGGAATCGACGACGCTCTCCCAAACGTCCGCGCATTCAGGCTTACTGTGCAGAGCTGGAAAGTTTGCGTGCAGAAAGCATGCGTGTCTGATTGGTGAATCGGGTACACGTAGTACAGTCCCAGACGAAAAGGTAGAGCCAGAGAGGAAATGAGAGTGGTCACGCTCGGGGTTTTAGTGTTCCCACTTTTCTGCATCATCTTTTTAGTCTGGAACAGAATCTGCATCATCTTTCTAGCCTGAAACAAAACCTCCATCAACTTTTTAGCCTGGACCAGAACCTGCATCATCTTTTTAGCTTGTATTAGAAGCTGCATCATCTTTTAGGCTGAATCAGAGCCTACATAGAAGAGCCTCTTTTAACATAGAAGTAGTATCCACTCTGGCATTATTTGGAATCCGCTGCTAATAATGCAGATTCTGGTCCAGGCTAAAAATATGATGCAGGTTCTGGTCCAGGCTAAAAATTAGACTAGGGGGCAGCACTATACCGGGGACACTAAAATCCCGGGCGTGAAAATTCTCATTTCCTCTCTGGTAGAGCAAACCTCGAAGACGACTTAATTACTATTCGCTAACATGCACAGTGCGGCATTTAAAATGGGCATTATTAATCGATACTTTATCATATTCCTTGTGCCTATACCAAAAGTCAGCTTAAAAATTTTATACAATAATCATAGCAAAACTATTAGATTACGTTACTGGGGGTGAGTTGTGGGTTCACGATTGAAATTGTTATTGCTGTTGAAGGGGTAATAAAAAAATCCTTAGCCATGTGTCAATACACTTAGTTCTACTTTCAAATAGTATGAAGAATTACGTGTTTTTAGAATTTCATTCGATTTTTTATCTCTATTTCATGATTTAGAAATAGGCAACCGCCTTCTCATTAAACTTCTTAAACCGTAACGACGATAATCGTTTAGATAGGACAGTTTTAAATACTATTTTTGGATCTATTTAGGAATTCAACGTTATGTAACGATGAGGTTATGTAAATGGACAAATTGTTGTATTCATTGATGGCTAAAATAAAACTATGGGAACATTGTAATTTGTTAACTAATTTTATTTGAAATAACGCTAGAATAATTGAATGCAATGGAACTTGTACATGAACGTCGCACATACATTTATTATAAAGAAAATCTTAAACAAGTATATATTCTATCGCTGAACAATTAAAATTACAATGGAAATATCAGTGACTGAGGTTGTTCATTTTCCGGACGTGAACTTTGAAAGACCTTCTAATAAACTAACATACGCCGTATGTTCGTAGTTCGTACTGAGCTCGATCAATTTCTCTGCGAATTCGTTTGAAATACCCTTCTCTTCTAGATAGTTCATCAACAAATCGTACAGATACTAAAAACATAAATATTATGTGAATAAGTATAAAACTAATATGTATTTCAATCGAAATATGTATTAAGAGCCAAGATTAATTTATTTGTTACATTCTCTAACTTTGATCTTCTCGAGCATGATAAAAATCAGAAAAAAAAAAGAGAATGCATTACTTTTCCAAAGATTAATATTCAAAATGGTTATCGGATGCTCCATTTTGTACTCAACTCTTTGGAGTAAAGCAAATAAAGCAATAGAGTTCAGCTTACCCCGTCAATAATTTCGCCAGCTACTGCATACACTTTGTCACTGTGCTCGCCTTCGTACAGAGTGATTTCATCTATGCCAAAGACATCATCTGAAACCAAATAATTCTGTAAAAATTATTTACAACTAGAGATCTTGTACAGTATAAATACGATCCAATTACGCTTACTATAATTATCATTAGCACCAGATGCACCAGGCTCACTATTGAACGAGCATGTGAACCCAAGAGTCTGATTTCCTCTCTTTATATCTACTGTGAAGTTGGGTTTACTTTTCATTTCACCAATGTCTGGGTTATTGCTATTCATGTCGAGTTCTGGTTCTGCTTCAGAGTCCACGGTGTGGTTTATGTTGAATGAGATATTAATCCTGAAATATAAATTATTTTACTGAAGTTGAGGATATACTTTGTCTAACCATTTAATTGAATTTTTCTTACGTTTCATTGTCTTGTTTCTTTTCCAGATTAACATCCGCACCATTGAGAGACACTTTGAAACCATCAAATTCGGTGGGAATAGTTTTCAACTTCTGCGCCTTTTTCTCTGCTACGATCTCTTCTGCCAAGAATTCTACCAGTTCCTTTTCAGCTAAAAGATCAAATATAATTTTTTATATATATATCCCTACACTGTGCGAGCGAATCGATCAAATCTATTTTATTATTGTAGCCAACAATTAACAATACTAAAACGCACAAAAGGATGGGTATACCTTTGGTGTGCGCACTTCTGCAATTGCAACAATTGCAAAGAATATGTCGATGTTTTAACATGTTTTGCGAGGCGAAAGCCGTGAGCTCGGTTTGTCGCGAGGATATTTTCCATAACGTCCGCAATTGATTTTTCGCGATTCCTGTACTGGTGGTCGATGATAGGAGATTCCTGATTGCCGTTGATCGCAACGTGTTTCTAATGATACTGTTCATTTTAGTTGCCTCGTTGAGAAAAATAGTCACCACGAGTTAGCCGGTAATGGATACAAAATGGCTTCGGAACAGAGATCAGCACGAGGACAGAAGAATGAGTACGTCATTGAACAGATAAATATTCGAGAAGCTTCATTTCACGACTATCGCAACGGAGAATCTTCCGTAACGCTCCCTACCGGAGATAGAAGAACTACAAATACAACTATACATAAAATAAGATGAGTCAAAATTGTTATCTTCATTTTTCTCAAACTTTCGACTTTTATTTGCTTATAAAATTATTCGTGCAAATGTAACGAACGTTTTTGTTTCTCATTCCAGTTCCAGGAAATTTGACTTTACCCTCTAGTAACTTTCTGTTCGATAAAATGATTGGAGCAACTTGGATACAACTTTTATCCGTACTCTATGACTATATATAGTTTCAATAAGATGTGACACTGACGAAGAAAGCACTTTTAGAGAGAGATGAGGTAATACATCCAATTTAAATGTCCATTCTTCATTTTAGAAAAGATACGCTTGACTTTATTAAATGTATAAGGAATTAACGACATAAGAAAATACTTGGTTTGTAAGTAGATGTAAAGTAACTGTAAATAATGTTCAAGCCTTTCCGATGCCAGCTAATTCCTTGATCTGAGTTATTAAGTGGTCGTTGTACACTTTGTAATCCAACGGCGATGCATTAAGGCAAGTTACTTTCAATCTATGTTCATCCTGCAAATAAGAATCATTTTAAGATTCTGAACCTATTCATGACTAGTACACACTTTTATATTTGATATTGCTATAAGTAACTTACACTGAATACTTCTAGTTTGGCTCTCATTTTGAATAGAAAATTCTTAAACGTCGCATCACCGAATTTTTCGAGGTATGCATCATTATCATTTTCTTGTAATTCTCCAAGTTCTTGAGCTGTGATGCCTAATATTTTTTCAGCTTCTTCGCTGAACGCAGTAGCCCATTGATTGTCTGTCCAGTCTGCCAAGCTTAACTGGAACGATGAAATACCCATAAATATCTTGTTTGTTAAAAGATAATAAAACTGTATTATCATACTCACGCTAGCAAGCAAACGATATCTGTAATTGGGGTACTCTTTGTCACATTTCTCGCATCTGTACATATCGTTGGCTTGATCGATCAGCTGTAAAATACAATTTGCTAATTAACTAAATCTTTCCATATTATAAAATGAAGCTGACGAAACAATTACCTTCTTCTTACAACTATCCGTAGGGCACGATTTGTAAAGAGCATTTTCGGTACGAATCATGTTCACGGTCGCCTTCACCGTATATATGTCAGGACCTTTCAAGCCTAATTCCTGGTCCTTGGCTTCTCTGAACGTGATCCATGGACCACTTGCACCACCGCCAGCACCTCCAAGTGCTCTAGACAGTGACTTTGCTTCCTCGTTGCGACCAACTGTATTGAACCAACCACGTAATCTATGTGCTTCTGGAATGTCTGGATCGATTTGGAGAACGGAAGAACTGATTGTAGACAGATTTTTTCCGCCATTGAATTCTCCGATTCGTGCTCCTTTGATCGCCAAAACTGGATTCGAGGACCCTTCAAAGGTCTCGGCTTGCGAGCCCCACAGCGTAAGAGTAACCTGAAAATATATAATATATAATATCCGAAATCGGAGGTAGCTGTTCGGCAGGTTCATCGTTAAAGGTATCTCACCATCGTGTTACTTTCATCAACGAGATTAATATCTCTTTTCTTCATTTCTCTGCCCGTGGTTCGCGATGTTAGCATCTGTAGATCACCGCAAAACTTAACCACTCCCAAAATGTCTGTAATTTATTACTATGCAATACAAGTAGTAGACACTAATCATTCATTAGTAATGAATTACAATCAAATGATCATTTAACTACCGATTATATCGTTCCTCTCTTTCTTTTCAACGTCACTTATCGGCGAAAAGGCAAATTGAAGAGAAGGAATCTCATTCGTATCATCATGGCACGGAATGATTTCCGAGTCTCCATTTAGAGTCATCTCGTAATCGTTTTTCAGATTGTTAAACTGTTTGTTCGCTGTTTTCAAAGTTGCTCTAGAAATGTAATACACTTTTCCAATCTGTAATAAATATTTCGTATTAAGATTTGAAGAGCGTGCGACGACAGTACAGTGTTCTCTCCGTAACTGCGAGAAAGATCTCTATCATAATTTTTAACATTTTATCTGTGCCCCGTTTCGGACTTCACATTTATGATAGAGATGGGAATTTGTTACGGATAGAATATTGGAGACGAAAATAATACCTCGAGCATATCGTAAAATTTATCGCACTGATCTCTGAAGGCTGTACACCTAATCTCCCCACTCTCATCGACCAGATCCATGGAAAACAGTTTTCCTTCACCGCGAGAATTGCTCCAGGTTCTGATATCAGATTTACTGACAACTCGTGCCTTTATTACCCACCTGTAAAAGATATTTCAGAGTACTCTGAATGTATGTCCACACTAAAGCAACGTCGAGTAACTTTTTGTTGCATTTTTTTTTTTACTGAATAAAAAGAGGCCGTGTAAAAAAACGGCAGGTCTTATGGGATGACCTACTTTATACTTGCCTATTTTGATAAGGACTCAGAGCAACAATTGGAGTTGTTGATATATCATTCGTGGAAGTATGATTTAAACTTTGTTTTTGCGCGAAATCTATGAAAACAACAATAAGACTTGCAATTATTGTTTTCTTATAGGGACTACATAAATCATATTACAAATTGAATACTACCATTCTTCTTTTGAGGTGAAGGTTTTGTAATTGATGCTGATTGTGCTGGTTTAGAATCAGGTTCAGGTTCAGCATTAGTTGGGTTTCCAATCTTGTGACCAACCTGATCACCAGGAACCTTTACTTCTATATTTAATATCACCATCACGCGTCTAAATTGGACAACATACAAAATTATTAATGAATTATACAAATTAAGCAGAGCAATAATTTCATTTAGTTGTACAATAAAAGTAAGCGAATTCTTTTCAGACCCATTGAGGCTGAAAATAAACTAAACTAACTAATTATATACACGAATTACATAATACAATAAATTGTGAAGCACTACATAAAAAAATAAATATTGTTTACTTTTGTTTTCCAGCATTGTTGACCATGCTGATAGCGTATCTATTTATCTGACAAATAGTAAAGTCAGTTAATATATTATCTGTTATCATCGAGTTTAACTGTGTGGCCAGCATTGTGAATGAATTTATTCTCTTTCCATCAGATACAAGCAGCCTGTAGCGTTCTCCACTGTTTGAACTTGCTAATTTTTTATTTCCCTGTACATTAACAATAAACGTTAACAATGTTGTCGATTTAAATCGTTGCATATAAACATGACATACACACCAGGATTTGTAAGACCGGCTTATCAACATCAACGCCGTTCATAATTTTCTAGAAGCAAATATAGAAGTTAAATAATTTGTTGGGAATGTAATATATTTCAAAACTTACATCTATCGATCCTTCGGTGAGTGAATACATTTTCAACAATAATAAACTAACGTAAAACGTTCGCGATAGGAAACGACACTTTCCGAAATCAAAGAAAACTATTTCGACCTTGCGGTGTATGATTTTATGAAGCGTAGTTAGGTGACCAATACCACAGAGTTATTTCGAATAAGAGAGTCGTCTGTGTCCGCACATTATTCAAATAATATAACAAATCTGTTCTTTTCCAAAGTGTTTATTATACATAAATACTACTTAAAGCTTCACAGAAAACGATGGAATTTCGTGACAATCGATTTTTACAAGTAAAAAATAATTAAGGTATTAACAGTTCGATGAAAGATATTTCCAAAATGGTTTTGCAAGGTTGGCCTTACTGATACGCTGTTTCCCGCTATTTTTATTGGCGCCATAAAGATCGTGTTATTGGTTAGGTTATGTTAACATAACCTAGTCAATTTTAAATAGTTGTTTCAAATAAAACAACCGTGGAACAATGTTATTCAAATAAAACGTGAAATTGTAAGTATTAAACTTCAAAGTTCACTAAAATAGATTTCAGATCAAATAAAATATATTCTCGTTGACCAAAAATTATTTTAGAAGTGTTTATTATCGACAGCGGATGCGGTGAATAACTACATTACCTTGAGTCGATAATACATTACCTTGAGTGGATAATAATTACCTTGAGTCGATAATACATTACCTTGAATCGATAATACATTACCTTGAGTCGATAATACATTATCTTGAGTCGATAATACATTATCTTGATATCATATCAACATTTAATTTTGAAAACAATTGTGATTCTTTATGAACGTAAATAACGTACCATGAATTCATCGTGCATATATATTAGATCTATATTTTCATTAATTGTTTTTACCAATAACCGTGACTAGCCGTCAAGATATACGACACTACGTTTCGAACGATTCCATGTACATATAATGTTACAAAGTAACATAATCTATCATAGATTCCGTGGCGCCTACGTATTCGGAATGACTCATTCGAATTGTTATTACGCGTAACGTGTTATTATTTAACGAGGTCACCGAAATTCTGAATACATGAATACATTAAATTTTCCGGTGAGTTGTATAGAACTAAAAATATGTGGTTAACAGTTGATGCAAACATTTTCGTATTTCATTGACATTGAGTTATTACGACGAACTGACAAACACTTAGACGTAGGTCTTCTGATTCGACGACTGTTTAGAACAATGACATCATTAATATTTCGAACATAATTGAAGTAGTCTAACAAACTACACTGATTAGTTGCTGCTATATTTAGGGATTAAGTAGTGCAATGCGTATATACGTACTAATTATTCGACATGCCGTAGTTCGTATGTAAATGTATTAATTATGGAAAAATGTTAATATGTTTCTAAAAGAGTTTATATCGTCGATACATAAGATACTTATACTAATCTTTAGACGTCAACGATACGATTTAAAAAGGCATTACGTTTCAGCGAATCATACGAACTACAACTGAACTATTTAACCGCGGTTATAAATTTCGTAACAGGAACTTTTTATTAATTACAGATTTGCTTCATTATTAAGACGTTTTTCATTGAATATGTATACGTCTTGTAAGTAGTACAGCTTTTTTAGTGTTTCAGCAAAGTAAGGACGAATCTGCATCAATAATTTCTGACTCATTCCATTCGTTTAGTCAGATTAATTATCGCTTGCAAATCACCGGCGTCGCATACGCTCAGCGCGCATGCGCGACCGGTCCGCCTTCGTAGTTCGTAGAGCGTCAAAACGACGCGGCGGAACGCAGTACGAATTCAGACTTCGTGCAGTGCGTATCGATTCCCCTTTGTGTCGAAGATTTCGTTTATTGTTCTTCAAAGAAGACAGCATGGCTATCTGTGAGTACATTTTTATTTGTAATAATCATCTTTCTTCTCCGAATATCAAAAAATATATATACATATATAAATATCGTAATCAAGTTAGTTTACTATCTAATTACCGGTATTCCGACACCGGAAGTTGCAACACCTACACGATAAATCTCGCATTACCCCGAAGAGTAGTTTATAAAATTACTGTATGAATATGTTGGTAGTTTTATTTCACTTTTTAATATCGATTTAGTCGAAGTTTTTCGAATTTTGTGTCTTTACCGAGTGCATAAACGAACTGCGTTGTACTTGATATGCTTACCCGGCTTCCTTATTTGAACATTCCATGGAAAATAGCGTTCGGTCAATTTCCGCGTACCCTGTTATTTTCGGTAACACTTTCATACAGTAAATGACCCTAGTCCCGTAAATAGGCGGTATTCATCGAACTACTTGAAAGCATGAGAGCAGTATAGTATTTTCGGAGGAAGTGAAGCACAACCGAGAATTCCTCGCGTGACTCTTGGTGCTTGTCTATATTTATAGACTGGATTCGACATTCTATTGAATTCCAGCGAAACGGCTTCTTGCAAAGGTTACCGAAGCGTGATCCTGAATTACCACTGTTCCCTATTATTTCGTACGCTGCATAGTACATGTTCCGCGATTCTAATCTGACTCGCGTATTCCTGCATTTCTCCAAACTCGCCAGGATTCATACATTTTATTACGCTCACGTCGAAATAAAATCACAGTCGAACAAGTTTGAACATTTTCATATATATTCGTTTACAAAATTTCTACAACATAGTATGAATAAATATGTTAACAGTCATTTCTGAAAAAAAAAAAATGGTTAGATCAAATATAAAACTGTAAAGTCGTCAGAAAAATTAGATTATGTTACATCGTTTTCGACGTGTTAAAATTATTAATTTTTTACAATTGCTTCGGGCAATTTTTATTTTACTTAAAGATTCGCAGTCTAGTTGTTAGTTTAAACATGGGACGAACAAGTGAGCCACTACAGTGGTTCCGTTAAAAAATAGCTTCGAAGCCATTACATGTAGTGTTTAGCAGCAATCGGTGTGATAAATTATTAACTTAAAAATTGTCCGAAGAAACTATCGGCGGTTACGTGATATCGAATCTGTAAATTATGAACGATGTTTACGGATCCGACGAGAATATTGCAGCCATGTATCGATGCATCGATCATCGATTTTGCGAGACGAGTCCTCGGACCGTTACCTGTGTATACGCTTCCGCAGATTGTCTTTCCTAGTGTTCAGATACCTAAATATAGTGTACGGGCGCGGCCGTTGCCGGTTTGACAAGCCGGCCGGCTTTCTTTGCTCACAATGCGATTTCACGAGGCCGCGGAACCACCTCCATTAACCTAGAATTTGAAACTGTCACGAAGCATCTTTACGGTTAGGCTCCGTACAGTTCCGTTACTGCTTTCTGTACCGCTATAGCATCATCGCGACAAAACGCTTCTCAGAGATCCCCTATCATTGGCAATTCCGTCTTGGAAGCCTGAGCACAATTACGCGAATTGTCACTTCTCTGTGTACCCATTTATAACCTATGCCCCGATTAACCCTTTGAACTCGAAGCTATTTTAACTCCAAAACGACACGTTTCTTCCGACCTAGAATATTTCCCTTCTATATATATTTTTCTTCATGTTCTACATACGAAAACGGTGCAATTTACTCGTACAATACTGAAATATTTAGTAATTTATTAAATATAAACAAATTTGATAATGTAAAAAATATTTTGAATACAGCAATTTTAAGCAATTGTAAACTTTGAATTTAGTAAATTTTTGTCGCGAAGCCATAAAGGCATATGTCCATACAAGAGTTGTTGCTTTCAAGCTTACAGGCTAGGCGTGGAGTGGATAGCTATTGTAGACAGGTTACGATAAGTTTATTATTAGCCGCGCGCGCGTTACAGGTTTTAGAAATCTCTTTATTTCCGTATAACGTATCCTGACCGCGGAAGCCGAAGGTCGAACGTGTTTACAACGCAAACCGGACTCGTCGGATCGCGGATGAGAAAAATCTGTACGTTGTTGATCGCGGCTGAAATTTCAGCGGCCGTTCGCGACCAGCGGTCGCGTCATGTATCCACCTTGCTGGCAAAAGGAAGACGGTTGCTATGCGAGGTCAGTGACAGAGAGAGGACAGACGCTAGTCTCCGTAGGTGAGCGTGTTGTCTAGCCATTGGCAGCCGTTCTTTTTCGCAACCAACGCGAGTCCATTAACCGCGGTTACACGTGCAATTTATTGTTATTGCTTCGGCGGCCATCTTGAATATTCAAAAAGAACCTGTTGCTGCGATCGGCCGCGTTATATTCGCGACCCGTTTTCACGGTAATTAATGTCGGCCGACGATTCGAAATTAATTCTTCGAGGTGCATACCGTTAACAAATTACGTTAGTAGCGACGATATAACCCGACCGATCTTGCGCAATGGGAAATTGACTCAATGACTCTAATTTTCGCATTGTTATGTTAATTGTAACACGCCTCGCGCGCGATACAGGCTCTTCTCTGTATGTGGTCTAATCGGTTCGCCGGGATATTAACATTCTGCGGCCGATTGCGATCTGGGTTGCCATCTTTGCAGCACCGGGGGCCGGAAATTAGCGTTAATGGAATAGGAAGAAGAGCAGCGCGACTCGGTCCACACGAGAACGCGCGAGAACTTGCTTAAGCTCGCGCGTAATTAGACGCACGCGAGGATCCGGATGCACGGTTAAATTTACATCAGTTCCGGAGCTAGGCATCCGCGAGCAGGACGTCTTTTTTTCTCAAGGACTGACTCGAGCATTTTTCGGTAACTTTTGCCGTGATAAAAATTATGCAAAACTTTCGTAAGAGATAAGCAATAAATGCGTGGTTTTATAATATCGGGTACGTTGTGCATTTCTGCGACCGGAACAATCTCACTGTGAAAGTTCGTCGCGCTGATCAGTTTGAATCATCGACGTACCGTAATGTGAAGTAATTGGCATCGAAGTAGCAATGACATCAGCTTGATGACGTTTCTGACCTCGTCTAACGCGACTTTCTATTATCTTTAATTTCGTTATCGACGCGTTGGACTAGCGCAATTTGAACGCATGTGGGAATGTTCATGGACAACACACAAGTTATTTATAGTGACGAGCGTTATGGGGTTCACCGGTGGGGGAAACTTGTGCGACCCCTATATATTGAAACTGACAATTTGAATCATCTTCACGTTTGAATCGCTTCGTTGAACAAAGTCGAGTTAATTCTAGACTCTCAGTAACCAAGTGAGAATATGTAAAACGGTCTCCATTTTCCTGACAATGAACTAATCTAGTCTAGACACAATGTCTTAATAATGTCGAGTATCTAATGTTGGATGGACTGGGAAGAACAAAATGCAAACTCGAAAGTTGTTCGAACCCATCACTACTTTCTTTAGAAAATCAATATATTGATCCAGGCTAAGCACAGTGTTCTAACAATGTTGATTACGGTGTATTGAATTGATTAGAAAAAGTTAGTTCGAGAGTTGTTCCAACCTTTCACTACTTTCGTTAAAAAACAATTTCCGAATTTAGATTAAATACAGTATTGCAACAGTGTTGAATATCTAGTATTGAATTGATTAGAAAAAGTTAGTTCGAGAGTTGTTCCAACCTTTCACTACTTTCGTTAAAAAACAATTTCCTAATTTAGACTAAATACAGTGTTGCAATAATGTCGAATATCTAGTATTGAATTGATTAGAAAAAATGTAATGGGAATTCGAGAGTTGTTCCAATCCATCACTACTTTTATTAAGTAAATACAACTTCAAGAGAAATCTTAGAGTTCATTGTTTGTTGACGCAATTTGTCAACAGTAGTAGCAATTTCAACCGTGGATCAGTAAATCATTGCTAGTAACAAATTTCATAACTTTTTGTATTAGTATAATTTAGTAACTCCTTTCGGGATAATTTTGGGAAAGATCGTGATCCTTCTTAAAACAACGCAATTTTTAAAAATTGCATTAAAGGCGTCTGGTATGTAAAGTGTCGATAATCGGCAATCGAGGAAAAAGCTAAAATATGCAAATGAGATAGGAACGGAGATAAGGAATCGTTTTGAGCGGCTCGCGGAAGAATGTGCAATCGCTGTTTAAAAAACGACGACCCCCAAATCACCGATTTCTTAATATTACGATGACATGCTGATGTCAGCAACGGGAACACGGCCTTCGTGACACAAGACACTATTTATAAGCGTTGCGTTCGTTCCGCAAAACGAAGTCTTCGGTGAATTGGTAGTCGTCGCGATGGCTAGTAAGCGCGAAAACAACCTTCCGCGCGATCGTTCCATCGATCGCCGATCGATCGTTAATTCGGGGGGCCGGTCGGCGCATTCGACCGAGCGATCTTGTACGAAAACAGTGACCTTAAAACGACTGCTTCATTCCACAATGGAAAAATTACGTGAATATCCAAACGCGATTTTGTTAATCGCATAATCGTACAAACAATCACAATGACGTAACTCCTGGACTATTAAAATCGTCGGGATCGAGACTTACAGCCGTAAATCGATCCGCAGCATAGTTTGCGTTTACATAAACAATGTGATGTAATAAAATAGGGAATTGTTCCATTGAGTGAAAGAGTACATGAAAAAATTTCGGAAATGTGTAATCCATTGAATTTTCAAGTGGCTGAAGTTGTAAAGTTTTTTTAGGACCGCGACGGTTCACAGTGTATTAATAAATCGATAGAATTTCGAGGAACGAGCAAATTCAGTCGCACAAGCGTTCACGCGTGTGAGACGGTCGGGTAATGAAAACAGTTTATCGCAAACACTGGAAAACGTAGTTTTACGCGCGTACTTACCTGTGACGATTTAGCATGAAGCCGAGGATGTTCTGTGTCCACGATTAACTTGTTACAATATTGTGCATAACCAGAATAATGGGATCTCGCGACCGTAGGCTATCTAACTTTTATCGTGGCGTGTTGCCGTGGAACTTTTTATTGAACACAGTTATACTTCTGTTGATTTTTATCTTCACCGACGCGGGCCATCATTTGTGGCATCTGTTGAATCCATCAGGTAAATATTCAATACGGCCGAATCGTGGGAAAAAATTATTTGTGATTATCGCTTTTCGGAGGACACAATGGCATGCGAAAATCTTTCTGTTCACAATATTTAAAAAAAAAAAGGTAAATAAAATCGACCCATAGAGTTACAGAAATGAAAAGATCTTTTCAGTCCTTTTCCGATCCGGTAAAAAATTGATGGCACGTCATTGTATTTGTCCGTGCCGGCACTGTAATTTTTTTTTCATCCTCGACGTATTGTAGCACACGTTCGACGTGTGTCGGTTGCATAAAATCTTCGAGAATGTCGAATAAACAAAACGTTGGTCGCGTGTCTAATCATGCCGTTAAAAGTCGAACGTGTTAACGTTTACCGTCGAAACGTTTAATCGTAAAAACCAATCAGGCTCCTGGTGGGGGAGTTGATTCGATGCGTCGCGTACAACTGGAATTTATGGCTGTGTACGAAATCGCTTGCAGCCGGCAAAAGGAACGAGAAAAAAAAAGGTTGCATCTGACTCGTCGACGCCGGCATTCCATTTCCGTCGGAGAAAACACCGCGCGTTTAATTGAAGACAATCAACTTGCGACCATAAATTCTCCGCGAACTAGGTAGTAGAGAGGGCTGGTGAACTTGTCGCTGAACTGGATCCTTTGTTTTTTACAATTATCGCCTTGGCTTCCACTCCGTGACTTTCTAAATTAATCACTTCGCTCGTTGCAATTAGATTTTTCCGCATTTGCAACAGAAATGGCAGCTTTAAATTACTTAAATTAGGAAAAGAAAGATATCATTCCTCGTTTAATTCCCATTGCCTACAATTGCTGCAGAGAATTTTTATTTCGCTCAAAAATTCGAACTCCAGTTTTAATTCAAATAGACGAAATGATTAAAATTTGAAATAGTAGAAAAATTGAATAGTTTACATTGAACTTGGCAAAATTAATCAGAAATTAAATCACTGTTTCAGTCAGCGTTCCGTCATAAATTAACTTGTGCGATAGAAATTATTTTATCTCCCATCGATGCGTGTTTAGTAGTTCTAAACTTTGGAATTGAGTCTCGCAAAGGGGTTAAGAATATTGATGCGAATGCAGGATATTGGTGTAAAAAATTTTTATTTGAAACCTTCAGAGTCCTGCTATAACGTTATAATCGTGCGTGAAGTCATCATCCTGGCACTCGTCCTTCGAGCACCAAGTCCGTTTAGTCTCCCCAGACGTTTATCGACCGTGTCGAGATCATCGGCGAAGATTTCTAATCACGCGGGACGTGATCTAGACGCGGAATTATGGCGGCCACCGGGATATTGATCGATGCGACGAGTCCTGCATTGTCCTACTTTCGTTCGCGATATCGTCAGACTGGCGTCCAGACGTCTGGACGCTCTTGGAAAAACGTTGCTCCACTTTCGTCGACTGAAAATTCTCGTTTGCTCATTTCTCGTGGTAAATGGACCTTATGGTACTTTAAGGTGGTCGTTACTAGTATTGTTACCTTTGGCTGGCAGAATTCGGTCAGAGAAGCCATTTGTCTTGGACAGTTTCCGAACGTTATTCGTCTTTTACAATTCCTTATTCTATTTTCTTAAAATTCCAAATGACAAAGTAATTAAAAGGACAAGATCGACGAGCCTTTTATTTTTCTTTTGGAACATCATAAAACCTGCAATGTTTTTGGCATTCTACAGGAAAAATAAATGCTTCCTTGATCTGTTTCTTCTAATTATTTTATTACTGGCAGACGAGTTTGTGGAAAATTGTTAAATAAATGATGAATTGTTACCTCTGCTAGTACATATAGGTTCTGTATTGAAGCTTCTTTGAATTGATCGGAGTTGCAGTATTTATATTTCGGTTTTATAATGAATTGATAAGCAACACAACAATAGTTACGTAACTGTTCACTGTAGCAGGGCTCGGTCACGTTCGATCTACTTCGAGTTTTATGATGAAGGTACAACATTGCAGCGAGAGAGGATCGATCCGGGTAGCTTCTCAGACTTCGAGAAGTGCAACTGGGGCGATTGAATCAGCAGCTGTGGGGGGTTTTTGTGTCGAGAGTTTTCCCTGGAAGATCAATCGAACCTCGTGTTAGGCTAGGTCGAAAATTCGTTGTCGAGAACTGCTCCCTTTGCTCTTCGAAATTTTCTAAAGATCCTACAGATTTGAACATTGCAGTCGAAATTGGAAAATTCAGGGAAAGAATGAACGATGTTGAATCTCGTTAAAAATATTTATTAAATTAGCCCATGAACATAATGGTTAACGTGGTATTTTTCTATTCTTAATGGTTAGCCCTTTTCACCAAGAAAAACAGTAATTGAAGTTCAATTGCTAGAAATTGCCAAAACGATACGACAATTATAACGGATAAATGAAATCAGCCGATTAACACAACAATCTCCCCATTTTTTGTTGTTAGCACTCTCCACCGAGGACAAGTTGGAGTACAAATTCTACCCCGTGGCAACCGGGCAGCTTCAGTTCCGGGTAAAAGCAGCGAATGATGTCCACGTTGCTCTCACCACTGGCCCCGCAGAGGGAGAACCCATGTACGAGGTAAAGATCATGAAAGTATTCCAATAAATGGATCTAGCACAATACAACAACAATAATATATACAATTTAATCAGGTTTTCATCGGTGGATGGAGCAACGCCAAATCCGTGATCCGCAAGAACAAAACGAAACCTGAAGCCGCGGAGGTGGAGACACCCGGTATATTGAGTTCCGATGAATTCCGCGGTTTTTGGATCAGGTGAGGTATACAATAATAAACGTCGATATTGATAGCTTCTAGAATGAGAAGTATACGATGGATCAGATGGCTCTAAGGTCGGCCTCTAGCGGCCGGCCATGGTTCACCACGCGTTGAAATCTCCAAGGCAGGGCTGTACATGTATTTTTCTGTAATTGAGACTCGAGGAAATCGAATTGATCATGTGCACGCAATAAAAATTAATAGAAACAGAGCTGTGTCCATAGGTACGGATGGAAAACAACAGCCTTCGAAATGCTAGATTGCAAACGCGTTCAAAAAGAATTACAATGATGAACATAGTCATAATAATAAAATTATTCTGCTGCTAAATGTACCTGGTACCTACATTCGCAATTTGTTTTCATAGGTACTTCATAACAGATAGTAAAAGTTCAGTGTAGTTAGGTTCTTCTTTAACTCTCATATTGATAACCAAATAAATAAGTTTGAAGCTTCACTGTTTGAGATTCGCTGGAGAAATATTTATCTTAAAACCATAAATCGAAGTAATTATTTTTTTAAAGTCTATACTCGATACCAGGTGGCCTGAAATTAATTCTGGCTGTTAAAAGAATTATTTCTGACGTGATAATTCTTCCAGATGGGGCGACGGTGCTATCTCCGTGGGCAAAGAAGGCGAACCGAGCGCATTCCTCACCTACACCGATCCAGAACCGTTCGGAATCGGTTATTTCGGAGTGTGCACTGGTTGGGGTGCGACCGGCGAATGGATGATCGAAGGTAGACTGTCCTGTCGATCCTATTTTTAATACTCTCTTCGGGTTTAGAAGGTTCTACTAGGATTGCTTTCTCTTGTGTAGTAGTTTAGATCAAATATTCTAAAGCACAAGTGTTTTCTGGAGTAAAGGGTAGGGTCTTTCCAAAGCTTAGTATCACAGTGAAACCTCTTATGCTGCTTTGAATGATACATAAGTCTATATTTTCCAAATAGTGTACATATTATTGTAGTAGACAATTTGCAGCATAGTAAGGCTCTTATCTAGTTTTTTAAAGCAATTATTTCTCATAATAGAATATAGAGATCTTTCTAAAGCGTAGTATTATAGTAAAAAGTATACCACATTTATGCTGCCTTGTATGATATAGAAGTAATCTTTACAAATGGTGTACATATACTATTATAGTAGACAATTTGCAGCACAATAAGGTTCTTCGCCTAGTTATTCAAGTATCTTTCACAATTTATTAACACGATCTTGTTCCTGGTACTTATTCGGATGTCGGATGGATGATCTACTAATACACCGTCGTCCACACACAGCCATCTGTGTCGGTGATCACGATCGTTGTACGTATTGCAAACGGAGCCTGACCGAAAAAAAGAACGTAGTTTGCATCCCTTAGATAGAACTTTTCTGCTCGAATATGTTTGATCTGGTCCTAGCACGTTTGATCCCCGCCTTTGTACCGTCCCATTTAATTAGACCTGATTTAGACCTGCACAAGAAACAACGTCACGCTTGTCAATTTAGTTTTGAACAGTTTGGAGACTCGCACTTGTACGCACAGTCGGAAAGATTAGGAGCAGTGGCCAAGAAAATCGAACTGAAAAGATGAGGGACAGGACAATGGATAAATTCTGTTATAATCTGGGGTGGGAATTATGCTTTTCTTTCGTTTCTATAAAGGACACGGCACCCTGTCAACGCGGAATCAGTTAGTCTACCAGTTTCGAAACGTGAGAAGCGGTGCAGTCCTCCTGGACGTGAAGGCCAAGAGCAACGCTCACGTTGCCTTGACCAACAAAAAGTCTGTATCCTCCCCTATGTACGAGATCATGCTCGGGGGCTGGGAGAACATGGCGTCCGTCATCCGATACGATGGCAAACAGCCCGACAAGGTTCGCTGTCGAACAATGTTGTTCCTTCAACCCTTCAGTCTTGTCAATTCACGAGTTGTTCTAACCCATCACTACTTCCATTAAAAAACTAGTTATGCTGCTTGAACAGGAGAAACAGAAGGACGTAAATCTTGTTTTGAAAATGTTCTGTAATTGTTCTCTTTTTCTTCGAACGACTCTTCCTTCTAAATAAAAGTAGTGAGGGGTTAGAACAACTCGCGAATCGATCGCGCTAAGAATACGTTCTTAAGAATACATTCTTTGCAAACAGCCGAAAAACCTAATTGGACAGGTGTATCGCAAAGACACGAAGGGTTGAAGGAACCCTCGCGTTTCCGGTTTCGGCAAGGAGTGGCCCGCCCTAAAAGGCTGATTCTGCACGGACAGGTGCGCGTAAACACGCCAAACCTGCTGAACGAGAGCCAGTCGAAGAAGTTCGCGATCACTTGGCTCGACGGCTTGATCACGGTTAGGAACGGCGATCTAAACGGTCCCGTGATCATGGAATGGCGGGATCCTAAGCCGATTGGCGTGAGCTACGTGGGCGTACGCACTGGTTGGGGTGCGACCGGGAAATGGCAACTTCGTACCGCACACTATCCACCCCTTCCGAGACCCGGTGCTAAAAGTAATTTGACTCAAACGTACTGTTTTTTTTTTGTCGAGAAACAAATTCTTCGTAACACCGCTGCGAACATGTGGAAGCTTGGCCTCGATTACTCGGACTAAACAGCATTTAAAAATTGAATTAGTACAGTATTGTCTCGGTAAAAGGTGTTCGTCGAGTAACATATAAAGGGTGTGTGGCTGGTACTTTGGGAAACATTGGAAGTACCGAGGCAATATTGTACGAATTAAGAATTTATTTCAAGAAGGAGCATTGAGAAATGCAAAAACCTGTTTTCGATACTCAGATATTGTTTATACACTTTGCTCCTCCAGCGCATCAACGGAACTCGGGATCATTGAGCAAAAGCAATTGTCCTCGCTTGGGTGGCGACAGTAGATTCGAACGTGTCTTGTATGGAAATTTATTCCTCGAAACTTTTGATAAGTGGCTGAAGGGAATGGTTTGAGGAGATGGTCTTGAACGCTCGATTGAGTTTGGCGTGATTATGTTCTGTGGCACTAACTATGCACGATCATGCTTATCTAACATCAGCACCAAGTATGTATTCCGAGGTCTCATCATTATCTCCCACAGACGCACAATTTTCTTCATCTCGAAACTCTGATTGATTTTAACGTAACTTTCCAAGCGGTCCCCTTTAATTAGTGAATCCCCTTAATGAGAAAATTAAAAGAAATCGATTAGGATGTTTTCATGTGTACCATTGATATCCACGCATCATCACTTTAATGCCATCAGCGCGACGATAATTGGAACGTCAATGCTCCTTTCACTGGTTGCTATTTTTCGTGGCATGTGTGTGTGTGTGCTGATTACAAAATCGGTGGTGAAACCTGGACAATTAAGAAAATTGTTTAAACGTTGTACATACCAAATTGTACCTAAAGCTAGAAGAAGGAGGATCAATCTTCCCTTTTTTAGCTGTTTGTGTTGCACTGCCGACTCCGTTGTCGTTTAAGTATAATCCTTAATGTTTCAATGCACCTGCTTTCAGATACAACGAGCCCATCTGCCCCGCCCCCACCGGTGCAAGGTTTGGAAGCTGGCGAAGAATGCTGGTGCGATGCAACAGGTGGCATGGTACCACCAGGTGCCGTCGAAGGTGGAAAGGACGATGATGAGACCCTGTTTGTAGGCAGAGCCTTCCACGAGGGTGCCCTTTTGCCCGGCAAAGTAAAGCCTGCACACTCCGTTTGCTATGTTGCATGGGGTGGTCAGGAGCATGGAAAGACTGATTACCAGGTAATACCCCTCAATTGAATGCAATAAATGAGTGGTATCAATCCACAATACTGTCGGACAAAACGGTGAATTACTGGATAATGAGGGGTGTGCAGTTAATCCAGTAATCAAATGGTTCCTGGTAAGCCAAATGCAAAGAGCGCCTAAAATAATAGCTGAAACAGATCATCGGATATTTATTGGCTCAAGGGGCTACGTACACCTTGAACTACATACACCGTACGGAACATTTTGTGGAGGGTACCCCTCATATGATTGCTACAATTTTAATACAGTTTACACCACAATAACGTAATGACTACGCTGAACAGTAACTACAGACAGAAGTAAGCGTAATTGGAGAGAACGTTACCAATTGCCAATATTATAAATTGCTGCTGGTAAAAATTAGTTTGTCCAACAAAAACATTGCTATTGCAGGTTCTCTGTGGCTGTAAACCTAGCTGGGTACCAACTAGCGGAAACAACATTCCTCCTAACGCGATTCCTGGTGGCGAATCCGAAGAGGGAGAGCCCCTCTACGTCGGCCGCGTGCACCATGAAGGCACTTTGACAGTCGGCAAGGTGCAGCCGTCCCATAGCGTCTGCTATATCCCATTCGGTGGTGCCGAGGTCGCCTTCCCCGAATACGAGATCATGGTTTCACAGTAATCGAGCAAAGATTACGCCGAAACAGATCAGAATTAAACGCTGCGCCGACTCGTCGATGAATTTTCATAATTGCTTAAACAATGATCTTATTTTCTGAAAGCTATGTTCAATGTTGAAAAGAGCAATGTTATATGATCACTGTTGTTATCGTAACGAGTGTTAAAGCGATACACCATTGTGTATCTGTAAAAAATATTTACAACGATGCGGTTTCTTTTCAATAAGAGAATCTCATGATGATAGTCAATATTTTTTATTGAGAAAACGGGAACGTGTATTAGAGGATCATGAATCTCATATGTGTGCAAACTAGTCTAGCTGTGAGCGAATTCATCGACAAGTCGATGCCCGTAACACATGTGTCCACTTTCGCACTTGAATTCACGATGTAGAACGCGCAAATCAAACTGGCAATATATGTAGCTCGGCTATGTATGCAGTTATTACTTGTTGTTAACTCCAGTTGTACGCCGTTTCGACGATCGTTGCCTTAGACTCGTTCCTGCTCGAACGAGAGCATCGCTAGAGCGTATATTTGACAGCCACATAGTTTTTTAACGCACGACACTTTTCGCTTTTCTGAAGTTATTTTTGGATTCTATATTGTTACGAAACAATAAATATTATAAATTACACGACGACTTTCATTATCTGAAAAGCATTCTTCCGCATTCTAGACTAATATTAACTCTATAATAATTTTGTAGAATTGAAAATAGTGTGACGGTATTTTTAAATTCTTTAAGTAGTCCCAAGTAAAATTATTAAGCTCCTTTTAGATACGATACATAGTTTAAGTAACAATTAAAATTTAACAATTTTCCTTCAAATAATGACATTAAAAAGACAGACTTTTGTCTACCGAAGTCTATCTAATAGGCTTCCTGATGCCTGAGCTGATGTGGAAGAAGCTCAATAATTTTCTTTTAAATAATAATTAAATGAAAACCTCTCTCCCCCAATTATCGAGAAATTCTGAACTCTTCATATTTAGTTTTAATGTATTAGAAAATTGCTGGTAAGTGAAGCATTAAGATAATATTTCAGTTATTGGACAATCTCTTGACAAATCCTCAGTTATTTTCTAAGGAACTGTCGGGATGAGTGCAGGTGTTAAAAAAATATAAAAGATAGGCGAATAAACAATTGTAGTGCAGTAATTTTTTGCGGGGGCGTTTCAGATTGGCCAGACTGTCGGTCGGTTCAATGTTGTGTTCCAAATAAGCCGGACCTTAACAATGGCGGCTGAACCGTCACGACTAGCCGTTAAATGTCAACTGGAAGAGCGATTTTTGAAATAGTGGCAGGTCGAAAGTGTTTCATTGGTTATTATGGCGGAGAAAGAGCCTGCTTGTATCGACGATGAGATCGGTGATCCAGGGATCGAGCCAGGTGCTTCGACCGAAACGATGCTCGTCACCACCGACAGCTTCGAGGAGTATGAGCAGGAGATCAGTAGCAGCATTGACGACAGGCAAATGAAAGAAAGCACAACGAGCACTATCTCCGAGATCCAGGAAGACGCCCAAGACATTCCGACAACACCTAATGCGACGAACTCGCGAGATCTTCAGAAAACTGCTTCTCTCGATGATTCCGAAGTAGTAGGTTTCATAACCTCTTCCAGAAGAAACACCTTATATTAAATTATATTTCAAGTTAATCGATTCCATCAAAATGTTGACGATATCTTACGTTGATCGTTAGGCTACCGATAAGTTGTAATAATTATAAGAATTGTTATTTGTTCAAATCGAGTTGGAACCATATTATCTTTCAGGGTGACACCCACTCATTGTCATTAGATGTTTAAAGGCTGTCGTTCACTTAACAGCACCGTTCACTTTATAGCATCACTATTCCTCTTTTTTCCTTCTTCCTCCTTACGATAGGAATGAATACATTGACGTTGGTCTGGTATCGTTTGTGAGTGGTATTGTTGAATGAGCGACAGTTTTAACCGTTCTGGTGCTACGCAGCTAGAAACAGAACAGCGGGATTACACTGCTCAACACTATTCAACATGGTCCCCTGCCACTAAAATGGTTAATGTTCATTTTGTTTTAGGAGGATGTCACCCATCGAATAGGTCAGAGTAGTTTAGATTCAGATCCTTTACGTTGCAAAACATGGCTGGCTCAAAGGAAACATATATTTATTTTAAGCCAGGCTGGAAAACCCATATATTCTAGATATAGTTCTGAGGATAAGCTAGTCACGGTAATGGGTGTCATGCAGGCCCTTGTTTCATTCGTCCAAGCAGGCAGTGATATGATTAGATCTGTGCACGCAGGAGATACTAATTTTGTGTTCGTAGTCAGAGGTCCACTGATACTAGTTGCAGTCTCTAAAACACTCGAAAGTGTACCTCAACTTACATTGCAATTAACGTATGTACACTCTGTTGAAATACCGATTTACTTTTCTGTTTACTAACAAACGATTTTTTATTTCAGATATGTGTACAATCAGATAGTCTCTGTGTTGACACAGTCCCAGTTAACTAGAGTATATGATCAACGTAGGAATTTCGACTTGAGAAGATTGTTATCCGGCAGTGAAAGACTGATAGATCACCTATTAAATTTCATGGATAGAGAACCAGCATTTTTCCTAGGAGCTATCAAGTGTTTACCCTTACTTCCTTCAATGCGAAGTTCGATTGCTCAGATTATCATTCAAACATGCGGGAAGATCAAGGTACATCGGATGTTTAGGACACAATTTTGATCTCTCTTAAACGTTGTACTAACCAGTCACGCTTTCCAGAATTTAGTGTTTGCAATACTTCTAGCTAATAATCAACTGGTAACGTTAGTCAGAATGAACAAATTTTTTCTACATCCGGTGGACTTGCATATAATACAGAATTTGGTCGACAGTTCAGAGTCGCTTAAAACAGCCGAGAGCTGGACACCGATATGTCTGCCAAAGTTTGACGCCAACGGGTACATGCATGGGCATGTATCGTATTTGGCAGAGGACTGTCAGGCGTGTCTGTTGTTGCTCACTGTCGACCGGGACGTGTTCTTCATACTGTCCGAGGCCAAACAGGTGATTTAACATTAAAAACGTGGTGAACCTGCGGAACAAGAACTTTCCGATTTCGATGATTTTTTAATCAATTTAAATTTCGTTGCAGAAAATCGTCGAGAAGTTGAGACGAACAAATTGTTTGGAAGCAATCAACGAGTCCATGAACAAGCCACCGATCACAACGGCTGACATCGGACTGCCAGAAATGCGACACGTTTTGTACAAATGTAAAAGTACAGCTCAGTTTTGGAGTCCTGGTCTTCAACCTCCGTACACAACGGATGAGGAGATAGAACGGTACTTGGCGTGCAAATTTATTGAACATACTTTAATGCCAGTGATTCTACAATTGTAACATTTTGTTCACAGACTGCTGGGTCTTTACCAGTGTCTGCATCACAGACTATACGCTCCAAATCGACCACTGAAACTTATATTCCAACAATTAGATAAAGAGACTATGCTGGCATGGGTAAGCCGAATGTGATACGTCACTTTCAGCCTAGGAAGGATATTCCTAATTGGCTCTTGTTTTTTACAATAGACGCAGACAATTTTTATTTTGCGCTAATGTCTATTCATAAATCATGTATTAGTCTAATTGAATGTGCATTGCAGGTAACATTGGGTTTCGAATTGTACGTCACGTTTGAACCGTTAGTAACCAAAGCTGATGCTATTGAAGCAGCAAGTAAATTGGTGAAGTGGATAAAGAAAGAGGAAGAAAGATTATTTATTTTAAATCCGCCGACGTTTTAAGGAAAAATTATTAGTCAGACGGATAACGTTTGAAAACGTGCAGTGCAATGTTTGAGAGCGGTTTATGTTGGCTAGATGGGAGTACCACGAATAATAGCAAAAACAAACTGCATCGAAAGTGGGCGATGCATATATGTTGTTTTTCTTTTTTCTCATGTAACGACACTATAATTTTGCTCATTACTTTTAATTACAAAAGTACTGTGAGATATGGTACTACGTGGAAATGTATATATTTAAAAGAAACTACGCGTGTAATTGTATAGATTACATTTATAGACCGGCTATGACATTATCAACTTTATTTTATTACATGGTGCTTGAGAAGATTTGCCATTGCATCGTTGAGAAAGTATCAACTCTGAAAAGCAATTTTTTATATCGTTCACGAAACATCCCATCAACCATCGCAATGGTAAATGCTCTCTATTCTTTTGTAAATAATATTTACATTGTAAGTTTTAAATTGATGAAAAAGAAAAACATGATTCCAGAACGAACGAATAACGTAATTTTATGAAGAACAAATATTGTTACTTGGAACGCGTATTGTACGGGTATGCTACTATGTAGCGTTTCTATCGATGAGTACTATAATTTTAATATGAAACTATTCCCTGTAAATGTTACACACCACGTTAATCATGACCGAAGTGTTGTACACACCATAAACGAATTCAAGACTTGTAGCATTCAGAAATTTTTATTTGCCTGATAATTAAAAACGTCTATCATTACGAGGCTGCAGATTTGTAGGCAGATTCACTGTTTTAGAGATTAATTTACAGTAGCATTATATTACACAAGACTGTTAAATCCTATGGAAAGTCCAGTATTTTTTGATTATGTAAATGCATAAAAATTCGCAGTAGTCTATTACATTCGATAAAAAAGTTTCGCGACATTTACACTCAATGTCGAGCTCTATCACGATCCCGTCTTCGATCCCGATCTCTGTCTCTGTCTCTGTCCCTGTCGTCTCTTCTGTGTCGGTCTTTATCTCTGTCTTTGTCTTTGTGCGAGGAGGAATGACTTTTCGGTGATTTGCTACGCTTCCGTTCTCGTCTGTCTCTTTCTCTGTCTCTGCTTCTTGACCGCTGTTTCTCTCTGTCGGATTTTTTATCCGATCGTGAATGCCTTTTGTCTCTGTCCCTGTGTCTGTCTCTTTCTCTCTCGTGATCATCAGTTCTCTTTCGTGTGTCTTCCTTAACAGGAGGAATATCTTCATCTTCTGATGTCTCTATTCCTTCGTCCATGTCATCTTCTAATGCTGAAACCTTCCCCTCTGAAACGTTTCATTAAATATTAAAATACTGCACAACAACAATGTAAGTAGTCCCCCCAGTGGTAGAGATGAAAATTTTAACAGTTACAGAGAGAACACTATATACGAAATCCTACCTAATTCGTTATTTTCTTCTAATACATGTCTCTTCTGTATCCTTGGTAAAATAACATCGCAGCTTCTCTCTTCTCTCAGAAGTTCATCTATAAACTCGTCCATGTGAATCAGCTCGAATTTACCTTGCTTATTCTGTTTTCTAAGTTTTCTATTGTCGTTGAATAATGGCTCTAAATATTTATAACAGTCTAGGGACGATCCTGTTAATCTCATGTACAACGCTCCCAATGCACGGACATACTTGAACTCCTCATTTTTTATAAATTCGACTATAATGTCCTTCTCAGGTTGTATTTGCAACATTTTTAATATTAGACAGAGGAATGGTGTAGGTTTCACATTTCCACCGAACACACCACCTATAAACCTGAAATAATACATATATTATTTACGTTGAACTTGTTTGTTTACATTGAACAGTAGGTAATTTTTTACTCAACAAATTATATGCACAAATTGAATCTTGATTACATAAATAATTGAATCTTCACATAGATATATATATAACTGAAAAGAACGTATGAACGACGCAGTGTATATTTGAGCATAATGAGAAAATGAAGGAAAAAGAGAATGTCAACTAACCTCAATTCCATAGCTTTGTCGACTAAAAGCTCCGCTGTTAAGGCAAAGCATTCTTCCTTCCAGTATTTTGAATCGTATACTCGAGATCTGATGATTTTCTCCACCAAATATTGTGGATTCGTACCACGAATTGATTTTGCATCTTTTACAGTGCGGTTTGCCATTTTTTCGTCACGTTGAGGTTAGAATTGTGCTATATATATTAAAACCAACATTGAGAGACAAGCAACATGAAACGAGCGCCATTATGGGTGGCCTGCGAAAAATGTAAAAAGCATTTCGCAAGTATTATACGAAATTCCGAAATTAATTTTTTCTATGTATACAAGAATGAAAAGAAGATAACTTCTGCCATGTAGCTCTATTGATATTTTGTAGTCCACGTAACAAGCCTACATAAGAAGCAACAATATCGTTACTTGCAATACAACAGATTGAAGACCAGCCGCCACATCATCTCTATAGTGCCGTAATCTATGGTGGATGGTTCTATTGTAATTTATTTGGGAAAGAATAAAGAATATTAATTATAACAGTGAAATGTGTTCTTTCTTTCTCACCTGTGTATCAAAAACGCGTTCCAACTCCATGATTATCATACTCTCCTTAATATCAATCAAATTTTCCGAAAAATGTCGGAAATTCCGAGAATCGAACTTTGTATTAGGAGAACATGATATCGAAGGAGGTGGCACGAAATTCAGTAGTACAAGTCAACGACAAGCAAGAGGGCTGAAAATTTTCGAAATTTCAGTAGTACAAGTCAACGACAAGCCAGACCGCCGACATTTTTCGAAATTTCAGTAGTACAAGTCAACGACAAGCCAGACGATCGAAATTTTCACGAAATTTTTCGGAAATTTTGAACTTTTGTATTAGGGGAACATGATATCGAAGGAGGTATCCGAATTTCAGTAGTACAAGTCAACGTCGAGTCAGACGGCCGAAATTTCGAGATTTCAGTAGTACAAGTCAACGACAAGTCAGACGGTCGAAATTTTTACGAAATTTTCGCGAAAAATTGAACTTTTGTATTAGGAGAACATGATATCGCAGGAGGTATCCGATTTTCAGTAGTACAAGTCAACGTCGAGTCAGACGTCCGAAATTCTCGGAATTTAAGTAGTATAGGTCAACGACAAGTCGGACGCTCGAAAATTTCGAAATTTCAGTAGTACAAGTCAACGACAAGTCAGCCGGCCGAAAAATTCTCGAAATTTCAGTAGTACAAGTCAACGACTAGTCAGACGGTCGAAATTTTCACGAAATTTTTCGGAAAATTTTAACTTTTGTATTAGGAGAACATGATATCGCAGGAGGTATCCGATTTTCAGTAGTACAAGTCAACGTCGAGTCAGACGGCCGAAATTCTCGGAATTAAGTAGTACAAGTCAACGACAAGCCAGACGGTCGAAATTTTGACGAAATTTTTCGGAAATTTCAACTTTTGTATTAGGAGAACATGATATCGAAGGAGGTATCCGATTTTCAGTAGTACAAGTCAACGTCAAGTCGGACTTCCGAAATTCTCGGAATTAAGTAGTACAACTCAACGTCAAGTCAGACGGCCGAAATTTTCACGAAATTTTCGCGAAAAATTCAACTTTTGTATTAGGAGAACATGATATCGCAGGAGGTATCCGAATTTCAGTAGTACAAGTCAACGTCAAGTCAGACGGCCAAAATTCTCGGAATTTCAGTAGTATAGGTCAACGACAAGTCGGACGCTCGAAAATTTCGAAATTTCAGTAGTACAAGTCAACGACAAGTCAGACGGCCGAAAAATTCTCGAAATTTCAGGAGTACAAGTCAACGACAAGTCAGACGGTCGAAAATTTCGCCAAATTTTCCGAAAATTGGGCTTTGTATTAGAACTTGATAGTAAAAGAGGTGGCACGAAAATTCGAAAAATTTCGTAGGAATTTCGGGGAAAATTGAGGGTTCAATCATTATATAGGTAGCTATGTCTTTTAATTACATTGTCTTTATTTATTCATTTTCGAGTGTTACATAAAATTATTATAGTAAAATAGAATATATATGTTTATATTTAATATACATTGCGCGTCGGTAAAGGTGTTATCACACATGGTAACGTCCATTATTTTAAGGTCAGCGATATCTAGCGGTAGACTCGAGAACCAGTTTGTAATAAGTATCCGAATGAGATGAGTCCTACGTTTCGTCTGTAATATTAATTACAAAATATTAGTTTCGACCAATACGGTAGGATGCGACAGAGATCTATAAAATCTAGATCTAGATTTAGAAATCTAGAAAATACGTACTTTCCTTGAAGAATAATGTATCATAGACATTAGTACACATAAATAATTATTTTTCACACAGCGTTGGCATTGAATTACAATTACAATTATAACAGATGAGACAGCAGTAAAAAGTGATATTGAATTTTGCACGCGCACGCACAAATCCGCGATCACTCGACTTTCAAAATTGTAGAAATCGGAGCAAAGAAAGTTGCACGTTTTTCACATAAATATAAGGACGCTGGCTGTTGTCTTAACGGTCAGATTATACTAATGGTCAATAAACTTGAGAAAAATAGGTTCGTTTACGTGTTCAGCGCTTCAATTACGACGGAATCTTTTGGACTACAACGAATATAGACATTACAAGAATTTCATGAGAATTCCAATAAGAACAATGCGAATTACGAAGTCGTATGTATTGAGCGGATTGCGATAAAAGTTGTAGCGTGCAGTCAGCATTGTTAACGCGTCACCGGGAAAGTATGCACAACACTGTGACGCCCAAAGAACAGGTTACAGAGAGTCTGTGGAACTCGTTGACTTTTCGCGTAGTCGAATTGCTCAACATTACATATTTTAATATACGTAAATTCCAAAAGAATAACAGACGTAACAGACAACATGTTTTCTTTCCCTACATTTTATTTTCTTTGTTAACACAACGTTTCATTTATTATTGAGCAAGCGTGCAGTTGAGTATTTTATATAGTTGAAACTATCACGAATGTTGTTCGCAGGTAACCTCGGAAACAATTGAATTGGTGAGATCGGAAACTGCACAAAAGTCGCTCTCTATCAATTTTCTGGGAACAGGAAAAGCCAATTTTTCTCATACAGCGAACAATCTACTCTCTTCACCGCCTCTTTAGAACTCATGCGTCTTCAGCTGTGTAATTAACGAAGGAAATCGCTTTTAACTAAAGTGAAAACAAAATATCCAATGTATCGGACAATACTAATCCAATACTAATTACTAACATGTTCGTGACGCTTTTCTGATTAAAACGACACCAAACACGACACAATTTAGATCGCACGTATTGGTTTAATACACTATAGAAAACCTCCATTATCCGAATTTAAAAAGGAACGTAACTGTCCCGGGAATAGAACAGTTATCTGGCTACAATGCCAGCGAATTAAACAACTAAATATTATCCAAGCGGTGTCATGTTTGGACTCATTTTAACCAGAAAAATATCACAAATATGTTGACAAAATTTTCGTAAGAAAATAATTAAAAAAGGTGTTTTGTCATTGAATTGTCTCACTCGGAGTTTCTGGGCTTCTCAAGGGGTAAATTCTAAGGAAATTTTCAGTAAATATCGTCAGTGTCTGTTTTACATGTACCGAGACGTTACTGTAATTGGCCCGACAATCAGCGAAGCGGCTTTATTAGAATAATGGGCAAGTCCCGAGGCCAGCATACGAATCCAAGTCCCCACCACCAGCATGGTTGTCCGCGTTTGTCGCCTTTCTCTCTGGGGCCCCGGCAAGAGGGCCCCATTCAGAGCTCTGGGTCCCGTCCCTTTCTTTCGTCTCGGCAGCTCCTTCGGCTCTGCTCGTGGCTCGTAGTCCCCTACCTGCGTGCTCGGTCTACCTGGGACAGCCATCTTGAGGTGTGTGCGCAGCAACCGCGGTCTCGCGTCCTCTTTAACACGTATTTCCCATTCGCTCGAGGTGATCAGCCGCGTCAACTCGCGCCGCCGTTGCAACCCGATGCAACCGATTGACACGGTTCCGTCTGTCGCGATCCCCGGGTCCCTTGGTGCAACCCTCGAGTGTAGCCCTTCGCCGCAAGTGTGACCACGAGCTTCTCCGTGGCCGGTGACATAGTCGCGTCCATGGTTCCTACAGTGTCCTGAAACGGATTACGCGAGAAAGAAGGTACGTGCCCCGTCTGGATTTAGACTTCTCCCAGCGACTGTCCGAGGCTGCAGCGGTTCTCCAAGGTTCTCTCCGAGATCCTGGCGATTATATCAACTCCCACAGATTCTCCGAAACCTCGACGATACTCCAAAATTCCAGGGATTCTCCGAAACCTCGGCGATATTAAAAGATTCAAGAGATTCCTCCGAAACCTCGGAGATGCTCCAAAATTCCAGGGATTCTCCGACACCTTGGCGATATTAAAAGATTCAAGAAATTCTCAGAAACCTCGGTGACTCTCCAAAATACCTGGGATTCTCCAAAACCTAGGTGATATTTCCAAATACCAGGGATTTTCCAAGATCTCATCAGTTCTCCAAGGTTTCGGTGACCCTTCGAAATCCCAGAGCTTCTCCAAGATGCGAAAAAGGTTTTCTGAAAATTTCAGAGATTCTCCAAAATCGTAAAGATTCTCTCACAGATTCTTCGAGACTCAGTTTTCCCCCAAGATCTCGGTAATTCTCTAAAATAGCAGAGATTCGAAATTAAAAAAATCCCAGAGATTCTCCAAGTTTGAAAAAAGAGTTTTCGACATCTTAGTGATACCAAGCTTCAGGCTTTTAATGACTTATTCTTCTTGGGATTCTTCGAAATCCCAGTTCTCAAGTTCTCGGCGACTCCAAGATCATGAGAATTCGATTTTCGGAGAATGGATAATGTTTCAGCCGGGGATCACAGTTCCGAGGCTCTCGAGTTTCCTGGGAGATTCATATTTGTCCCACGGTCGATCCATATTGCGATCGTCTTCGGTGCTAATTCGGTTCGAGTATTTCACGTGTAACTTTTGGTGATTCAGGCGGTCTCAGAAATGGAAACGCGACCCGAGAAAAGGAGATGGAGGAAATTCAGTAGGGTGGATGGCTCGTTTACTCTTTCGTAGATCCGGATTTGTCTCACGATTGATCCATATTGCGGTCGTTCGCGCTGTCTTTGCAGACTTCCGGTGATTTCGTTAATGCCAGAAACTGAAAAACGTGAAATGAGAGTCAATGGAAATAGAGAATGGATTCTATAAAAATTTTTCTCTTTGTACATTCAATGTCAATACATTCTTAATTGAGTGCCACGCTAATGTTGACAAAAGTCACCAAAAAATCGAAACAGCCTATTTAATAATACATGAACAGAAAAGACAAAGTAGAAAAAATATCAGATTTTACAAATCCGATTATACTATTCCGTAACTTACCAAAATTATTCACAGAAGAAATAAACATACAGCTATTGTTTCCTAAAATCGATCCATGTTTATTTTGCACAAAGATCCACAGTCTCTAATGATAAAAATGATGTTTGTAACTTTCTCACGCCTCGTAGATCCTAATTTGATTTATCTAATGGATTGCAGTAAAAATTGATTTTCAAGTCAGAATTTTGTGTCGGTTATATGACGGTCACGTGGCGTTCAATGTGTTGAACAAAGATGAACCAGAATTGTTTAAACATGAAGAAAGATCGCATAAAAGTAAGGTCGTTTCGCGAGGCACATAAAAATCCCAAGCCTCCCTTTCTATGGGAAGAAGAGAAAGTCGATGAACAGTGTTTTAAAGACAGGAATTTCAAATTCTCGTTGAACCGGAAAAATAATAATTACTCGTGACGCACATACGTCCAAAAATCCGATATACACGGTCTTGAAGTTGTACATGCTCGTCGGTTACAAGCGCGTCGTTTTACGACGATACATTATTTTAGTCGCGCATTTCTTACTTTCTAATGAGTTTGTCCCGTATAATGAATAGATAACGATTAGGCTGCGGATGTTTATGTGCTCGTAACACACTTGAGCAGCAGTACAAAATCAACCGAAAACGGCAGCTCCGCAGGATCCATATTTCATCTGGAACATTGTTCGCGCACGTCATTGGAGCTGAAATGATAATTTAAAAAGTTCAGTGCACATTTTTTATTATTTAATTATTGAAATCACAAAAATGCTTCCATTATTAGATAAATTCAAGCACACATATTCTTATAAAAATTCGAAGAAATCTGAATAAATTCAGTCTTGTAATTTTCATAAAACAATATGTACCACATTTTGTACTCGATACGGTTAATATGAATAAAATTGTTTTTGATCAAAACTTTTGATTTATTTCTTCAAGGAAATATGTATAGATCCGTGATACACAGCTCTAATCTCGGACCGTCGATATTACATAAAGGCTCACGATTTAATTATAATAATTAATAGCATGAAGTCGGTGTAACACGCGACACCGTTTATGTGTTCTGATCGATAGATCGTTGCTCGTGGCATCGAGAAGAGAAAGAGAAGGAGCCGATCGTCGGTGAACGGTCCCCATGCAAATGTCATGGGCCTGGCTTATGCCATTTTTCACGTGTCTGTCGTGCTACGTCTCGTTCCACAGACGATTTTTGTTCATGTAAAAATTATAAAGGATCTAGAGTCGAAAAAGAAACGTAATAAAAATGATCTTTCTGTTTCAATAATTTCAGAAAATCGAAAATAGTGTGCCGACGCTTTTAAATTGTTGTCTTCACAATTCATTCTTAGCATAAGCGTATAAAGCCCGCAATCTAATCACAGCAATGATGTGGAACTTGTTTTACCTACAGTTCGTAATTCTAGTGTTAACACTAGGTTTACGGAGCACAAAAATGACTATTTTACATTACTTTATAAAAATAACGTGAATGTATCGATCAAAGTTTGTAGCCATTTTTTAAATAATATATACCCAAAGAAATCAATTTGTTAAATAATTGCTCATGGATGCATTTTTACAATCTCAATATTAGCAATTTAAAAATATTAGAATCCGTCATTTTGACGGGTCCCGTAAATCTAGTGTTAATGAGATTTATGTCCACCATAAAGGACATTTTGGTGGACGAAATAAATATTTTCCTTGTTCTGATTTTTATAAAATATTGAATTCTAGGAAGAATAATATATTTTGGTTTTCTCGGTAGAATGGGGTCGAAGATAGAGTACGTGGAGTCCTCGCACATGTACGCGACGAATTACATCCGTAATTCGAAAGCGATCGGCGTCTTATGGGGTATATTCACCATATGCTACGCCATCATCGGCGTGGTGGCTTTCGTTACACCGGAGTGGCTCGGCGACTTGGAACACGAGAACCCTGGCAGGTTTGGTCTGTGGACCAGGTGCAGCTACGGTGGCAATGGTAAACATCCAAAAAGTTACCTGCTGAAACACCGTATATATAATAACAACAGTATTTA